>JAWNNJ010000588.1:0-88380 GCA_035045125.1 Hypselothyrea guttata
TACATGAAAAATCGAATTCTAATCATATTTTTTACAAATTGCACGACTACGCGATTTATTGATTGTAGCTTTCCGTCCGACTGATCTGCCCGTCCATATATGTATTTTGTGAAGATTTGATGTTATTCTTGATAAAGCGATATTAGATTGATTTGCAAACCTTAAATATTTTTATATTTTCGCGAGATTGATAACGTCTTTCGCATATGAAAACGATGAGAGAACCACAAAATTCAGCAGTATATTGGATTTAGCTACAAGTAAACCAGAATGGGCGGAGCAGATCAGCCGGACGGGCCCGACTGTAGCCTATATTTTAAATATAATTCTATACTGTCGCACGAAGCGTAGCAGCCATAGTTCTTCTTTCTTTTTTATGAGTGCCAGCTTTAAGCGCCACGCTGCTAGAATGCGAGCGAGGCAACGTTTCCAATATTGTTTCGGTAATAACTCCTGTGTTTATTAACCGATTTCAATGAGCTTTTCAGAATAGATGAATATAATATAAGAGGGTATATACTCTGAATAACAACCTTCTATGTATTGGGGCGTAAAGGGGGCGTGGCATCCAAAATTCAAATAAGCCTCATCTGCGTATGATATAGACCTACCAACTACTGAAGACATAATTTATGTAACTAGATTTGGCTCTCTTAAATTGGCGAATGTATTCTATTTATGTTCGTTGTGGGCGGCATCCAAGATTTAAAATAAATTTTATCCGCGTATGGTATACACCTTTCAAACCTGACCAAAACGGCTCATACAGACAAACAAGCAGAAATACAGGCAGACTGGCAGACAGGGCTAAGACGCCAGAGCTCGTTACCCTGATCAAGAATATATATACCTTGTGGTGTCTGCCACTCCTCCTTTTGCCTGTTACATAAATTCGCAAAAAGTTATTTACCCCGTTTTTCCCATTTTTCAATGGGTACAGGGTATAAAAACAGTAGCACAAAACCGACAGTAGGAGAGCTTTTAGTTGGTGTTCCATTAATCACTGCAAAAAAGTTAAATTTTTCAAATAACAGCTATACGTTGATAATTGAGACAAAATCATTTAGATCTAATGATATGAACATATGTTTGGACGCATACCCTGTTTACGAACTGGCATTGGAGGGTAGGGTATTAAAACGCTAACGACAACGGCGTTACAAAACGAAATTCATTTGGCAGCCAACGCGAAACGCATGCGCCTTCGACATTTTTCTTCCATCCTGTCTCCTTTCAATTCAAGGCTCCAGGCTCCAGGCGTAGATAACAGAACCACTGCGGTACGGTACGGTTATCGATTTACATATGTGTCTATCTTAGGCATGTTGTGACTGCATAGTCTTCTCTCATTGTCATCTTTTCGAGATCCGATTTTATTGTTAATGTTGCTGCAATCACATTAACGCATGCAACTTGAAAATTAACTATGTATAACTTAGCTGATGAATTCATTAAACGAACGGATTATATATTCGGCTGGATTATCTGATCGTATCTAGAACAGTGTGTTCTGGATTTTTAATATTAATAATATTTGAAACAAATATAAAAACAAGTTAAAAGTAATATAGCCAGTAAGGACGAAGCTACAGTCGGAAGTAACCGACTGTAGGAGACCCTGTACTTTGTGTTTTCTCCGCTGTTTTTTATCCAACCGTAATGTAATTCACAGCATCGATGGAGATTGTATTAGACTACGTACATGCTATATCCTAAATATTTAGCTTTAAAACTGAAGCTTTAAAACTGCACTGTTGCTAAATTGGTTTTTCGGTTAACGGACGAATGAAAGAAGTTATCAAAAAACACAAACAAACTTGATCTGATTGCTGCATAGCAGAACCCAAATACCAACAAATGGTTATAGTTGCTGAGATCTAGGTGTTGATACAGACGGATAGAAAGACAGACGGACGTACAGACAGACATGGCTATTTCGACTTGACTTGTCGTCTTGATCAAGAATGTAAATAATTTGTGTGGTCTGTCACGCCTCCTTCTGGGTGTCACATTTCCTCTTTGCTCTAATTTAATAGACCCTTTTTACTTTTTAAAATACTTACTTTAAAATAAAGGGTCTAAAAATTGTCTTTTACATAACTTCGCTGTTCCTTGTCCGTTTGTAATGTAATTCACAGCATCGACGAATAATTCTTTAGGCTATGTACATACATTTTTAATTGCAAGTATGTAGCTGCAGTGGCACATACACGCATGTTAAAAAAATTGTCCTTTGCATATCTTCGCTATTTCTAATTCAGATCATAAATAAATTTATAGCATCAGTGGAGAATACTATAGACTACGTACATGCCGAATAACAAGGCTGTAGCTTTATTATTGTGGTTGCTGTGGCCCTTATAGTTTTCGATGATTTGCGGATGAAGGAGACGAGATATTAAAAATCTGAAACAAACTCGTGCTGCTTACGATAGTAGAGAACCTGCATACCAAAATTGTGTCTTTATCTTTTTTAGTTGTTGAGATCTAGGTGTTCATGCAGACGGACAGACAGACGGAAATGGCTATACACGTATCAACTTAGAATATATGTATATATACTTAGTTTGTGTCTACCACGCTTCCTTCTGTCTGTTACTCACAGCTGTCATTTGCACTAAATCAACAACATCAAATTAGCAATCAATTCATAGTATGTAATTCGACAGTTCTATATATTACATGGATCCTTAATGTATTTTTGGGTACTGCAAGCTTTAAACTTTATAAATTTAAATTTATATTGTTTTGGATGTTTTGTCTTTTTTCTGAATTTTCAAACATCTGGTTTGAATCTCTTCATTTTATGAATACATTTCTATGTTTTCCTCGGTTGCGTTTTATTTTTATTTATTTAGAAAATTTTAATTATTTAGCAGTGTTATTATCTAAAAGTAGTAGTATTTTCGCTAAATTATAGTTAGTTTATAAATGTATTTAAAGTATTTACAGTAAATACAATGAAAGTGCTAAGACGAAGTAGAATATAATAAATAAGCAAACTTTAATACTTTTTTGCGTGTTCAGATTCTGTTTATGATAACAGAATTAATTTTATATTTTTAACGATATTGCATACTTAATATGGAATCCCCAATATATATCTAATACAAGTTCCTATAATGACAATCCAGTATAATGCACCTCAACCGGTAGTGCTACAGTTGCTTTAGTCGTTAAATTGCCCAGTCGCAAAAGCCGTCTAAATTTATTAGCCTTAATTTGAAAAGGTTAAACAATCACGCTTAAGTAACTACAATACCACTTTGACTGGATATTTCACGATCTGCGGGTCTACAAGCCATCCAAGAGGCCGAGCTCAATTAGCCAGCCTAAAGGCCACCCACATAGCACTTTCCATTTGAAGAACCACATATGTACATATATGGATGTATGTATGTAGCTAAGTGGTGCACCGTTTCAGCCTGGTACGGGTATTGTCGCCACGCGTAGGTTGCCAAATGATAACCAAAAAGCCATCGATCCGTCTGCCCGTTGGATTGGCTCAAGCATAACAACAAGAGCATGAGCAGCAGGAGCCAAAACAAAACAAAAAGAACAAGCAACAATAACAACAAGCACGGTAACTACAACAACAACAACAGAGCACATGACAGGACCACCCAAGACTTAGACACTGGAAAAAACCACACACAGGCAAGAGACAACCACTAAGCGGTGCGACGATGGCGACTGGACGGTTGATTACATGAACAAACGAAGCGAAACGACAAGGCGAACGACGACGACTGGGATGGACTCGGTCGGAGAGGAGAACTGTTTGTTAGACCCAGTCGCTCCGCGTAACCACATAAGCCGACGCCAACGATAACGAGTAAAAAATTCGAAAGGGCTGCAGTCGGACGCAACCGACAGTAGAATACCGGTAGCGCATTCAAACGGCGAAAAAAATTACATTGTAGTAATTTAAATAATTTTAGTAATAATTCACAGGGTCTTCTACTATCGGTTACGTCCGACTGTAGCTCTGTCTTTGCTGGTCTAGTTTGAGGTTTACTGGATCTTCGTATGGCATACACCTATCTATATTTAAAATATTAGCGCTTTATCTGTTATAGTTGCCGAAATCGATGGGTTCATCCAAACGGATCCTGAATAATGCATATACTTTAATTAATACAAAGTTATTAACCCTGTTTTTACCTATTTCAGGGGTACAGGGTATAAGAAGAGAGACCAACCACAAACAAATTTACCATACACGCAGGCCTCAGGTAAGACTGGCGTACAGCAAGGGGTACGGAGCGAGGAGTGGGCACAAATTCAGTGGCGATCCAGAGCCACACGTATTACCGGTGGCAAATAATAATTATTGCATTAAATGCACCGCAATAAAACAACAACAACAACAGCAAAAACACCATCAACAGCAACAAGAACAACCAGCTATAAATGTGGCAACAATGCACAGTGGTATCAATGTTATGAAAAGTACTTAATTATTTAATTTAATTGCAAGGGGCAGATCAGTCAGACGGGCCCGACTGTACTTTAAACCAGTAAGGACGGAGCTACAGTCGGACGTAGCCGACTGTATGACACCCTGTACTTTGTGTTTTCTTCGCTGTTTCTTATCCGATCGTAATGTAATTCACAGCATCGATGAAGATTGTCATAGACTGTGTACATGCCATATCCTAAATCTTTAGCTGTAAAACTGTAGCTTTAACACTGAAAACTGTTGCTAAATTGGTTTTTTCGGTTAACGGATAAATCAGAGGAGTTAACATAAAACCCAAATAAACTTGATCTGATTACTGCATAGAGAATGTCTTAGACGAAAAACAAAAGGCAAGCAGATCTTTATAATGTCGGATAGCCAAGCAGCCCTATTGGCACTGAAGTCATTCTGTGTGACATCAAAGCTGGTATCCGAATGCATTAAACTCTTAAATGCTCTGGGCACCTCTAACTCCCTCCAGCTAGGGTGGGTGCCGGGACATGAGGGTCATGCAGGCAACGAAATGGCAGACAAACTAGCAAAACGGGCAGCAAACTGTCATTTCATCGACCCCGAACCCTTCTGTGGACTCTCAAGAGGACACAGGGTAGAGAGGCTCAGAACCTGGGAAGCGGAGGAACTAAAAAGGCACTGGGCACACAGTGACGGCCAAAGGCAAGCCAAACAATTCCTCTCTCCTTCAAAACAAAAATCCCAAAGGCTACTTCAGCTGAGTAAGAACGACTTACGCACCTTGACAGGCTACCTCACCGGTCACTGCGGTCTGAGGTATCACCTGAAGAAGTTGCACCTTTCTGACACGGACACCTGCAGATTCTGTTATGGGGATCAAGAAACAGCGGTACACATCCTGTGCGAATGCCCAGCTCTCTGCAGACAACGATATCCACATCTTGAGGAACACATAATTCCTCCCCACAAAATATGGAGTATAAAGCCTAACAAAGTGCTAAACTATATCAAAAGTCTCAAAATAAATATACAGAGATCTCCATAACCCCATTAGAAAGGTCTACACAAAAGATCAAAACTCTGGTCGAAGTGTACAAATAGACCTACACAACAAAAAAAAAATAAATAAAATACGGACAGACGGACAGAAAGACGGACATTGCTAAATCGTCCAGCGCGCCCCTCGAACAAGAATAAATATATTATACTTTGGGGGTATACCACGCCTCCTTCTGCCTGATACATATATTCTGACATTTCTATTTTAAATAGGTACAGGATATGGACGGGACAGATCAGTCCTTTACCCTCTATTTAAAATAAAATATTAAAAAAATTCAAATATACTTCATCTGCGTATTGTATACACCTACCTACATACCAAATCGGGCTGCTCTAGCTTTTATTGTTTCGGAAATTTCAATATAAGTTGTTTATAAATAGTAATAGTTGGCAATAAGAAATTAAAATAAATAATTATTTTATAGGGGAATAATACAACAAATAAGTTAAGAATACTTATATCTCTCACTGTGCAATGTTCGACCCCACCATACAATACCCCGCGGAGTCCAATTAAAGTTTAAGCAATGTGGGGACACTGTGCGTTCCAACTGGTCTCTACGGCGACCGGGCAATGTTAATGGCGTGATAGGCCAATGACGAATGCAATTGCTTAGCGATGCGGATTGCAATGCTGCGAGTTGCATTGCGACTACGGAACGGGCGACCCGGCGTGCATTCACTATAAATTAAGACATTATGCGATTAAAAACAAAAAGACTGTCGTTTAAGAATGCATAGAGACAGAGAGAGCGGCAAGTGGCAAGTGGCAAGCGGCAAGCGGCAGCAGAGAGAAAGAAGAAAGCGAGGGCAAATGAACATTTTTGGCGTTGCAAAGTCGACTGTGGGCTGAGCACAGACTTGGACAGGCGAGACTCGCGCCCACATATCATTGACGTTTCTAGGCAAAGACGCTATGGAACATATATTTTAATGATTGATCAATAAAGTCTGCATTGATCATTTATTTATTTATTTAAAGTCGACTAAGACCAGTCGACCAAGAGAAATTAAATTACAAATTAAAATTAAAATAATAAAATGAATGTACAATGTACAGCTAATTTAACTTTATTTAATTTTACCTTATTTATTTATTTATTTATTTAATGTCAACTAATGTCAGTCGCACAGAATATTATTAATTTAAATTTTAATAAAATGCAAATGATAATGTTAAAGCTATTCTGGGGTTGAAATAAAATAAAAAATTAAATGCGATTAAATAGAAAATATTAATCCTAAAATACTCGACTTTGTTCAGAACATTGGATTGTTGGTAGGAATACAATAGATCTTTTAGATCGCGGTGCACAGTTCGCTAAGCAATAAAAACAATATTGCAACTTATATAACTTTGAATATAAAAACACTTACACTTACACATACACGGATACCAAATGTAACTTGCGGTACAAAAAAAAGCCGTTTTCAAATTATCCTAGTTGATTATTTGAACTTTATATACAAAATTCGCACACTTCGACATTCAAAGCCACAATTTCGTGATCAATTATTTCTTTACTAATATTAATATAAATAATTAAATAATAAAAGACCAACAAAATACATATACATATAAGCCAAATATACGTACGAATGTAGCGTTCCTCATTGATTATTTAGTATCAGAAACTATAAACTTAGTTGGAAAAGAACTCGCTCAGAATTCTCACGGGATTACTGATACCATTCCTCACGCTGGTGGAAGTAGAGACCGTCGACCCCAAAAAAGTACTCGACTTCGTGAGAGGCATAGGGCTGTTGGAGGTACTATAGTTCAGAAGGGGGTACTATAGGTCTTAGGTCGCCGTACATTTGTCCCAACGCCAATAATAATAATAACTATATTCATGAATTTGGCAATTATTCTCAAACGTTCGTACCATTTTCTTGTTTAATTCATTCGACATAGTATCTCTTTTTAATTCACCCAACAATGAGTAAAAATAATCGATTTTACTCAATGTTTAAGGAAATAATTGTAAATTTATTTATAGTTTCCGAGACGGACATGACTTTATCAAGTCTGCTGGTCGCGCTGATCAAGAATGTATCGCTCATTTACAAGCAGAGTATAATAACTCAAAAAACGTGATGTTTGAGTAATTAATAGAGTAATGTTCGTTGGTTAATAATCAATCTTGTGTCAAAATTTTATTATCCTATCTTCAATACCCACAGCGTGAGAGGAGAATATGTTTGTTGCTCCGCTTTATATGGAGATAGACGGCGCTTGAAAACTTTAAACGCGTTATGACACTTTTCTTGTAAATGAGCGATATATCCTTTCGTGTTTTTTCAAGGTACAGAGACTACATACGAAAATATTAAAAAATGTTATGTTTTTAAATAAAATAAGCCCTGCACAAAATATTTAATAGAATTAATTCATGATTAAATCAAAACAACAGCTGCGCCTGTCCCCATCTCGGCTTGGAGCACTCGCAGCTGCGCTCCATGTGAATGATATCGGAAAACAGAGCGACGTCGACGTTGAAAAAGTTGCTGCGCTCTAGGCAGACAGACAACTGCCTTCTCCGACAACGGCAACAGCAACAGCAACAGCAACAGCAGCAAGAGTAAGGGGAAGAGCAAGAGCAAGAGCAAGAGCGCCGATGTTGCCGCAACTGAAACGGCAAATGAAGCTCTCAGTGGCAACGTTGGTGGTCCAATGGCAGCTGCGCCGCTGCCGCCATACAGGCGCAGCATTTGAATGCCCATGTATAACACACACACACACACACACACACACACCCAGCCGTATGCACATGTATGCGTGCCCCTCTCTTTCGCTGGCGAAGCGCGCGTTTGTGTGGATTGAGTGTGAGTGTGTGCGTGCGTGTGTGTGTGTGAGTTGTTTTTTGGGGAGCATTGGAGCTGCGGTGCGCTGCAAGCGAATTGAGCAAAACAAACTGCAAGTCATTGAGAGAAAAAACTGGAGAGTCATTGGCTGTGCGATCATTCGGACGATGTCCACGACAATTCACGAATAAATCACGATTAAAGCACGGTGCATCAGCACATCGAAATTTATTTAAATATTTATTTATTAAAAATAAAAAATATATATTTAGGTTTGTGTTGTCGACAAAGAATTTGAAAATATAACACAAAAGTGTAAATTAAAATATAACTAGAATGTAATGTAAGTTTAAGAAAAAGGTATCTGGCATAAGAATAAAATAAAATAAAATAATTTGAAATTAATAGTTAGATGCTTCAATTACTGGACATGTCTTGGCATAAATATTTATATTTATGTATTTATCTAAAATTAATTGGTTCAATATTATTTCGATTTGTCTAGATAGGTTTCAAGTTATATATTTATTTAAATTAATTAATGTGCACGACGAAACACGAACAAATCACGATTGAAGCACGGTATTACTCTCCAAATGTATTAAACCAGAATGGATTGGATGCTTCAATTACTGGATGCGTCTAGATAAGTTTTATATCTATGTAAATTAATTAATTCAATATTTTGGTACTAATAAAATACAAACGTAAACCAAGAGTTAATTATAATTTATAATGAATTTCGTGCAGATTCGAAAGAATCACGAATTTCGACCATCTCCAATTTGAAGCGGGCTGGGCAAAAAATGGCGCAATCGGTTGGACCGCAACGCAAGACGTAAATGGATAAAACTGAAAAATGCGGCCCGCGAGACGGCGGCAAAAATGCCGCCCATGTCGCCAAAATGCGCCACACGCAATCCAAAACATAAACGGGCAGAAAGCAACAACAACAACAACTTGGCATCATGACGCAGAGCGTAACAAAGAGAAGAGAGAGCAAAGACTCAAAGAGAGCACCCAAGTGTAGTGCAGGCGCACTCAGCTCCACAACGCTGTAATGTTAGCCAGGTGAGCGCAAGAGATAAGCTTGAGCGCAGAAGAGAGTGGGCGGGGAGAGAGCAACGTTGAGCTTCAAATGCTGATTGCCGTTGCGTTACAGTGGCTACTGCTGCTGTTATTGGGGCTGTTGCTGTTATTGTGATCGCTGTTCAAGACTATTGTAGGGTCTCCTCCGTGACGTCGCAGTCTGCCGCTAATTTTGTATGCTCTCTTTGGCCTTATTGTTTATTTCAGCCAATAGACTAGGGATACACAGTAAACGCACAAAAACAATTTTCGTTTGCTCCTCGCTGAGCTTAGCAGAGCCCCAACAATCCACTTTTCCAGCAGCCTGCATAATTTGTTCGTGAAAGAACTTCGTGTGTGGTCCACTCCATACATACATACAAGCACATACATACATATGAACATATATGAGTACATATGTATGTAAGGTTTGCAGAAGGGAGGAAACATCCTGCTCATAATTTAGTTTTGAAACATGCATAAACAGACATCATGCACATGTGGTCGAAACAACAACTTTAACAGAATCCAGCACATGGAGCTAACGAATTCGCAGCAATTCACAGACTCCGCAAATCACACACACGCACAAACATACACACACACGCATATACGCTTGTTACGCATGCGCTTCACAGGCCAAATGCATACATACACAATAATAATAAAAGCTCCGCTGCTGTCGGCATCAGCGTCGACGTCGGCGTCAACGTATCATCGCTGCAGTACTGTCTGCTTTTGGGCACGCGCATAAGCTAGATTTGAAAAATAAAGCTAAAAATAGCTATAAATATTGCTGGAATATTAAAACATAAAAATCTCGCGCTAATTGATTTTTGGGCGTAAAGGGGCCATCAACGATTTGAAATAAACTTGATCTGTGTATTGAATACATCAACCGATAGCATCTAAAACGGCTGCTTTTGTAGTTTCCAACATCTCAACGTTCATCCAGACGGACAGACAGACGGAGAGGGCTGAAACGATTCAGCTCGTCTCCCTGATCAAGAATATATATCGAGTCCTTTTCGCGTAAAAATCTTAAGCAACAAAATCAAATTTTACAGGAGGAGGTTTTTTTTTTTTAGTTTATTTTAATATTGCTGGATGAATTTCATTGAAACTTGAAATTTGTCTATTTAAGCTGTTATGTATATAATATATTCGTTATAAGATTTTAGTTCAAGCCATTCTATGATTTTTGACACTTACGATGTTTTGTTTTGTTTTGTTATGTAACGTTAAAAATTTCAAACAATTGGAAAATTATAATTGTAAATTCGATTTGTTTATTAAATGTAAATACAAAAAAAAGTTTCGAATTTGACTGTTTTTGAATTATGAAGGCGTAAGAATTTGTTTAAGAATACTGTTTTTTTTTTTACATTGGTAGATGTATTCAATACGCATATCAGGTTTATTTCAAATCTTGGATGCCACACCCCCTTTACGCCCAAAAATGAATGAAGCCCACTTAACTTCGTATTTTTATACACAAAATGTTGTATAATAAGTGTAATATTAAACATAAAACGTTGTTATGCGGAATATATACTTTTATATATTATATTTAACTACCCTGAAAAGCGCATTTAAATCTGTTGATAAACACAGGAGTTATTAACAAAACAATATTGCAGGCGTTGCCTCGTTTAACATAAAAAGATAAAAAAAAGTTCAATAACGAGCAGAATGTTGTAAGTCGAAATAAATACTTTCTTCTATTATAATACTTATATATCTATCTTAAAAAGCGCATTGAAATCGTTTAATAAACGCAGAAGTTATTGAAGAAACATTATTGCAGGTTTCACTTTGCTCGCTTCTGGCAGCGCGTCTTTTACAGGGGCTTACGATATTTCGCAGGTACGGCGCAGCTCGTGTGACGATTACGATATATGTATACGATATAATTGACAGGCTGATATCTCAGTAAATACGCAAAATAAAATAATGAAATTTTTTGTTGGGTGATTATGAACATAATTTCATCAAAAACCGAAAATCGAAAAAATGTTGGTTGCGATTTTTTCGCGGGAATGGCTCGATATGTATATTTTGTGGGGTCGGCCACGCCTTCTTCTGCCTGTTACATACATTCTGGCAAATTTATTAAATCTGTTTTAACCCATTTTTAATGGGTACTGGGTATAAAAATAAATTAAATAAATCAAATGCATAAAATGAAATATGCTAAATATAGCCTATAATAGGCTAAACTGGCATCGCTGCTCGGGCAGTTGAAGGCCGGCGTCAAACAACAGAAAGAGAGAAAGAGAGAGAGAGGCAGAAAAGAGCTTATGCTCTCTGCTCTCTCTCTGGAAGCAGCGACGTGGGAGCTTCGGAACCAGGGACCACCCACATCGCCGACAGCCACTTTAATGAAGCAGCAACATATTGTGTTTGGGTGGTCGCAGCGCTGCAATTAAAATAACAACAAGAACAAGCACAGAAACAATAACAGAATCGCTGGCGGCCCCTCCGCCTTGGCGTCGTGTGTGGCCAGAGCTGAAATACAGCCCCAAAAGTAGGAAACAATAATTATGATTATTGATAAATACGAAAAGCTTTAATTGAAAATTGGTTTAATTATAAAGTGAAACTGGAAATGACATCACAAAATTATTTAATCTGAAAGGAAGGCCATTAAATTAAATAAATTAAAAATATTTTAAATTTAATAATATACAACAACAAAATAAATATATGCCAACACTATTGAAACTGTTATTAAAAATAACTTATATAATAAATATTATCTTTTATTATTATCTTTGCAAAAGTATTAATGTAATGTAATTTAATTTTAATTTTTAATTTGAAATTTAATATTTCTGGGTTGGCTGATCTTAGTTCACATTTAAATAAATAAATAAAGATAATTGGTTAATCTGAAATGTTTCCCTCTAAATGACAATATTGAATTATTGCTGCCAAATAAATGTGTTGGTTCTCTTTGGATGATATTGGTTCTTTTTATTCACTTTTGGTGCATTTTGAAGTTTATTGTGGCAAGCGTGCTGCGAGCAGTAGCCGCACTCAAACCAAAATGGCCGCAGCAGCGCAGACAGCGGGCCAAAGCGGGTGCAGAAGAAGTAAGAGAGTTTGGGCATCGCACACAAACACACACGGTTGCCACTTGAGCATAAAAAATGCACCAAAATTGGATAAATTGCGTCACAAGTTGAGAAAGTCAGAATGTGCTGTCGGGGCTTCTTTGGACAAATAACACCAACATAATTAAAACAAACACCACTTCATGCACCCTGGTGCCAGTTGTGGCAACCATGCATATGGGTACACTAATGAAGTTGTAGGCCGACGAGTTGTATGCTCCGGCTCTCTCGCTCGCGTCGCGTCGCTCAATCTGTTAACAGCCCGCTCTACAGTGCCATTTCGAGTTAACAGACGCACGACGAATCTACAGTGCGCAGCAAGCAGCACAAAATGTATCTGCGTCTCTCAGACTGCGTGCGATCCTCGAACGAAACGGTTGACAACGCCAACGACACGCGCTGAATACAAATCTATATCAGCCTGAATCCGATCTAAGCTGGGCTGAAGTGTTTTCGTATATACAATAAAGCGGTGCTGAAATACATACAAATCCATATATTACCGATATATCCAAGAAGTGTATACAAAGTGCAACCGATGCGGCAGTTAAGCACTAACAGCATAAAAACGTCTACGTGCGCAAGTTGTCCGTAAAAAAATAATACAAAAAGCGTGCGCAAAGAGAGTGCAAGAGAATAAAAAACGTGATGCAGTATTGTTGAAAATGTTTGAATTACGTTCGCGTCGCGTCTGCCCCGAAATGCAAAATGATAAATAATCTGTGAAAACGGTGGAAATTTAAATTGTTGTGGAAAATGTGCAGAGCTCTCTCAAACACGAATCTATATCGAGTTGAAGTTGAAGCCGAGGCTGAAGCCATCACAACAAAACGAAACAGAAAGTAGGCGAGAGGCGCAAGAGAAGAGAGCGGGAGCGAAGAGAGCGGGAGCGCGAACAGTGTTGAAATGTTACGTGCTCTGTGGAAAAAATGCAGAAAAGATTTAAGCCCAAATAAAAAAATAATAAATCTGTGTCTTTAATATACATATATACATATGTATATATATATACTTGTTTATATATGAATAACAAAAATAAACAAGACGCACACACACACACACACACATATATATACACGCTCGTAGCCATTCCTAAAGAGCGAGCGTGAGCTGTAAGACGATTGGTAACACTTTTCTCCGCTGTTAGTTAACAGAACTGCAAATAGCAGAGAACACGCTTGTTCAAACACAACAACAGCAACATCAACAAAAACAACAACATGGATAGGGACAGCCTCCCTCGCGTTCCGGACACACACGGCGATGTGGTCGATGAGAAATTATTCTCGGATCTTTACATACGCACCAGCTGGGTGGACGCTCAAGTAGCGCTCGATCAGATTGATAAGGTAAGTGTCCCCAAGCCCCTGTCCCCCATCCCCAAGCTCACCTCAGTATGTGCAGATGCACACATACATGCATACATACCGACATGCATATAGACATACAGACACGCGCTGCTGCAGTGCCAAGCATTGTTTAATGAAGTCATTAAGCCGCCGGGACAGCTTTATTATTTTTTCCAACTTTTAGCGTTTTTAAGCCTTTTATTGTGGATATCGTCAAGCTGCTGCGGTTTGCAGTCTTGTTTTTGTTTCATTTTATTTAGCTGCGATCATCTCGATTTCATTTCGCTTTTGGTTTTTGCTCAATTTATTTTAATAGAGCTTTAAGCGCAATCGATTTCTCTTTTGCTCTCTCGCTCTTCTCTTTGATCCGTCGAATGGCACCGTTTAAGCCAGGCTCAAGAGCTCTTCTATCTCGCTCTTAAAGTAATGTCATCGAAATTAAACAATAGTTTTATTTACGAATCTTCTATTTTCGTATGCCTAACATATGTTGCCCCCAGCCGTAAATAGATCAGACAAACACACATACATATATAAATAAACAGCACATATTGTCCAAATTTTTGAGAAAACTTTTTACGGACAGCAGCTACAGACGTCAACAGGGAACAAGGGAACAATCCATAAAACATCGCAACGGATGTTTTAAAATTAACTTTATTTGGCTTGCCATCACTGTTGCCAAATCCGCTTTTCCCGTCAAATCTGGCTGTTTTGAGGAGCATTCCGGCTTATTTTGAATTATTATTCTAAATTATTAAATTCGATTAATCAATTTATTAATCTAAATTATTATTCAGCTTATTTTGAGGTCTTTCTTAAATTTTACAAAATTATTGCCAAAATAGGACAACAATTATTTAGATCGATATTTTTCCCTTAACATCATTTACTTATTATTATTGTTCAGGACAACGAGCTGAGTCGACTTAGCCCTGTTCGTCTGTCTGTCCGTCTGGATAAAGGCTTTGATCTCAGGAACTTCAAGATCTAGAGCCAATGAACAATGAAGGTTGTTATTCAGAATATAGTAAATATACTCCCTACTGTATACTCTCTACTATATTTAACTATCCTGAAAAGCGCTGAAAACAGGGTAAATAGCTTGGGAGAATTAAATATTATAAGAGATAGAAAGAAGCACATAACGTATATTTATAGTTTTATTTCCGGGTCATTCTTGTCAAAAACAATTATTTCTAAGATTAGCAGTTTTACAGCAGAAGTACAAATTTATATATATCTTGTTTTATCTTCAATTAGGAAATATTAGAAAACTGAATTATTTTATTTGCCAAAACTTTACATTTAAATTGATTATTGATTATAAAAGGTTTTCACCATAAATATATGTTTATCAATAATAACATTACAAGAAATAGAGTTGTAAGTTTTGAAAGTGAAAACCTCGATAATATCGATGTTGGCAATTTCGAAGTTTTACCAGCTCTGATATAAAATATACATAAGTAAAAAATAAATAAATACAATAAAATAAATAAATAGATATATGAACTACGATATTACGATATTATCGGGGTTGTGACTTTCAAACCTCGTAAACCTCACGTTTCTAGTTGTTATTAGAGATTGTATGTAGAGCTCATCCCTACACACACACATGCGCAGCGCATGTACGTGCATGTGTGTGTGACACACACAGTGCGGGTGGCCCATGAGAAAAAAAACAACATTTTACTGACACACGCGCTTTGGAATCGCCCAATTGCTGTCAAACCGCGTGAGGCAAAGAAAGAGAAAGAGGCAGAGTTGATCTCTCTGCGAGAGGGAGAGAGCAAAAGAGGCCTCTCCTTTGTCTCTACAGCTTGATGTCTTCATTATGTTTACTGCTTGCTGCTCTGGGGCTTTTGCTGCTCTTTCTCTTTTTGTTGTTGTGTATCTTAATGTGGCTGTTGTTGTTGTGGTTGTTGTTGTTGTTGTTGTTGGGGCTGTAATGTTACAACGTTTCCTTCTCGAAAGTTGTGGACGGCGACTGCGATCAATCGCGGCGATTCTAGACTGCGATTGCAGCTGAGCTGCAGTGCTGCCAGATTTTTGGAGTGAAAAGTGCAAGCAACTACAAGAAAAAGTGGCTAAAAATGGTTAAAAACTATCTGCAAGTGGCTAAAAAATGGCTAAGCAGTAATCCCTTCGTTTTTCGTAGAGATCTATATTAAAAAAATTCAATTGAAAAATTAAATATGAACAGAATTAAAACTACAATTTAAAAATTTAAAATTACTTTCAAGCTTTATAATCTTAGTTTAATTTAAGTTTACGTTTATATATTATGTGGCTAGATCTAGCCACAAAGTGGCTAAGGTGGCAGCACTGCTGAGGTGTGGTCTCGGATTGTTGTAGTTGTTGTGGTTGTTGTGGTTGTTGTTGGCGTTGTTTGCTTGTTGCTTGTACGTTGTGTGCTGTGTTGTGTGTGTTGTATCTGTATCTGTTGCTCGTGACGGAGCCGAGTTTCGTCCGTGTCGTCATTGACGTGGGGCGATTTATTTTAATGGCTCAATTTAACGAAATATATTAAGACATTAATATTGTCTAACGAAGCCAGCGAAAAGCAAACAGCGAAGTGCATTTGTTGCCTTTTCGACTTGGATGCAAATGAACCATCGAAATGTTTGTTATTATTCCCTTTGTATGCCAAATCAAAGGCAGCAGAAACAACCATCGAAATATCGGTTATAATATGAAAATATCCAGCTCTGGGGGGTCCGCTGCTGACGCTTTCATGAATGAGCTGAATGAATAAGCATGCCTTGTTGTTGTTGGTGCCTCCTGACTGTTATTGTAATACCCTATACATTCGCTTTATGAAGATAGATGATCAGAAACTTAATAAATGTTATACTAATGAGCAAAATTAATATTCTCTTGTAATGCCAGATTTTGTGTTCTGCTCTCAACCACAGTAACCAATGCTTGTGCCTACAGGGTATCTTACAGTCGATCAAGGGTCTTCCGACTGTTTCGTATTTCATTTGCTGCTGGCGCAGTTTTATTTATGGCAAAACCCCACTATGGATGCAGACCATGTACAATCACGAGGCTCATTGTAGTTGTATCTATGAGATACAAAATGTATCTACACATATCAATTCATGAATGAAATCGTCGGGCTCTCCATGCCAATTGTTGAGCACACAGAGCCACTTGGCACAGGAAGTTGAGGCAACATTGGCGGCGTGTTGAAGAAGTTTTCATTATCGTCTTGTTTATACGATGGACAACAGCAACAGCAACAGCAACAGCAAATTTGTTTAGTCATTCGCCTGCGATCTTTTGACGACAGCACATGAAAAACAAATATTTGTGCGGCTGCTTGGCCAAATGCAAACCAGACATTCACATGGCTGTCCCTAAAAAAAGACAAACAATAAAAATGTTTAAAACCAGTAGCTAAATATCCGAGCTTCATTTGGAGACTACGGTAAAATCAGAGCTATTCATCCAAAATAAAATGAAATAGAAAATGGCCGAAGAACCAAAGTACCCGTGTCATAGTTTTTAGTGCTTAAAATATGTATTTGTTTTTTAGATTCAATATTTTCTAGCTGATTTAATTTAAGAAAATGAAAATAATGATGAGTACAGGGTATAAAAACAAGTGTAGAGTTTTCGCTAGTTTTGGAAGAGTTCTTAATTCTCTTCTACCCAAAATACAAGTGGAATGTAATAAAGATTCATTTAAAATTAACTACGAAAAATTAGATCTTTGAATAAATGACTTTGTGCATTATGATTATAAGATCCAAAGAACAGGATCTGCCCATGTTATTCTATGAATCGAATTAATTAAATACGCTGATCAAAAGGTGTACAATTTCTTCTTCTATCTATGAGGAATAACTACAAGCAGCATTTTACTTTTTACCCTCGAGTTGTCAGTTACAGTTAAATCGGTTCTACCAAGTACTTCCTTTTGTTACCACGCCCTCGCCTCCCTCCCACCCTGTGGCCCTGCCGTGCCCTTTGTCAACTGTAAGCCGGAAATGCTTGTAGGCGTGAGGTATCTTCATCGTTTCGTTCACGTTTCGATTGTTGAGCCGCGAACATTTCTTCAGACTCTTCTCGGAAGCCACTTTGGACTGGAGTTGAGAAATTTATGCAGGTATCTCCCCTCCAGTCTGAGGCAAACGTGTGTTTGTTTAAGGATTAGTTTGCACACACAATTGTCGCTTCTCTATCATACTCTCGCTCTCTCTCCTCTCTCTGTATCATTGTCTCTTCAGCTCTTTTGCACTTGAGACTCGCCCCTGCTCGCTTCTCTTTGATCTTTATGTTTGTTTGTGGAAGATATTTTTTCAAGTCCCTCGGGCTTGATGTTTTCCCATCAAAATTATTATATCTGTTCTGTATAGCTCTCTGATTCAGGTCTCTCATTCACCAATAGTGTGACAATGATTTATGCAGTTTACACCACTTCCTCAATGCTATCTCTTAGATCTTAGATCTTGTCTAATCTTATCTTATTAACATTTGTCTGTTGTTAGACCCTTTACTTTAAAAAAGTAAAAAGGGTCTATTAGTTTAGTGCAAAGAGGAAATGTGTGTAACACCCAGAAGGAGGCGTGGCAGACCCCACAAAGTATATATATTCTTAATCAGGACGACAAGCCGAGTCGATATAGCCATGTCCGTCTGTCCGTCTGTCTGTCTGTCTGTCTGTCTGTCCGTCTGTCTGTCTGTCCGTCTGTCTGTCTGTATGAACACCTAGATCTCAGCAACTATAAGAGCTAGAGACACCATATTCGGGATTCAGGTTCCCCTATTCAGTAAGCAGCACGAGTTTGTTTTAGATTTTGGATATCTCCCCCCCTTCCCCCGCAAACCGCGAAAAGCTGCTGTAGCCACAGTTTTAAATCTATTGATTTGTAATTTGGTATTTTTTTTATTTAAATTAGCTTTGGCTGGATGAGAGAGACTAAAGCTTATAGCTAGCATTTACATAACGTAAAAAAAATAATATTGTGCCTAGTATACGGAAGAGACGGATAATATAGACGAAGGGAGACATAGAAGCTTATCATTTAATAAATATATTATATATGGAAACATAAGTGATCAAAAAGCTGTTCACTCTATCAGACAGTTGAACACAAATATGGACCATCCTTTAGCTATATAAGCTGATTAGGAGATCCGAGCATTTGCAGAGGTTTCCTTTGGAATTCCTTAGCTATAAATACCCCAGAAAACGGAGCTACCCACACACAGACAAACAATGGTGCCCCAAATGGCACCCACACGTTGCCCCAACAATTGACAGCTTAATTTTTGGGCCTCACACCCGACACACATGCAGAGAGACAACTTCATCGGGGGACTTTGAGCTGTGTTTTTTTTCATTTTCACTTAGCTTCATTAGGCCCGAGAGAGGTACCCAAAATCCCTGAGACCCGACCCGCTGCTAAGGCCTCTACCTCTGTTGCTGGCCGCACATAAAACTGTTATTGTCTTCATCAGCGTGGCCCAGCAACGGGGCACACAAAAAACAACAGCAACAACAACTACGAACGAACGTAAGACGTAAAAAATCAAAAGAATTATGAAGACATTAACTTGACCACACACAGCAAGCGGACGGTCGGACGGTCGGACGGACGGAGCGAGGGACAGACAGACGGTCGAAAGAGCCAACAGATAAAAGCAACAGCAACACCATTGGAGAAAAAATAAACGAAAAAACCAGTGGGAAGTCTGGCGATCAGTCGGGCGCAACCGACGGTAAAATACTGTGCACTTGAGCTGGGGTTCGATTCGATTACGATTCGATTTAATCGATTCTTTTTGTCGGCGATTAAAATTAAATTCTCATAACATATTTAATTGATGCAATGCAATATTATCATCTCCATTATTAGAAACCTTAAATACAATTCGAAAGAACAATAAAAAATGTATTCATGATTTAATTCTAATTGAGCTGAGTTTTTTCTGGGTGAATGGCAAATAGTTGAACATGAATGCGAATGTGTGGAATGTTTTTACTGGGCATACCCACTGCCTGAAATTGCAGGGTACAAAAAGGAGCAGAAGACGACGACGCAGTGACATTGGTAAGAAATTGAGACTGTAAGAGAAACAGAAACAGAAACTCAACAGAGACTCGAGATAGAGATTGAGCCTTGGTTAGAGGGAGAGCGAGCAAAGTGAGTACCGGAAAGAAACATTCAAACAATAATCACGGAATTCACTGAAAAAGCAGTTAACGGACAGCCCGGACAACGGACATCCATATATACATATGCACGTGTGTGCCATGTGTGTGTGTGTCTGTGTAGCTTCTAGGGTTTAGGCTCAACTTTAAGGTCGCTCCCTCTGAGATTCGTGTTCATGGCGAGTGTGTGTATGAGTGTGAGTATGAGTATGAGTGTGAGTGTGAGTGTACCTGGCTCTGAATGAGAATGAGCGACGTGGTTACCTGATCGACACGTTGTTGGTGTGTGCGTGTGTGTGTGTGTGTGTGAGTGAGTGTTTGTGTGTGTGTGTGCCGGTATCTTTGGGGCTGTTGTTTCGTATGAAAATAATAAAGAAATTAAATTGCTTCAAAAGGCAGGGCAACAGCAGCAAGCAGCTGTCCGTATTGTTTTTGTTGTTGTTGCTGTTCTTGGAGTTTTTTATTTTGTTTTATTTCGGGGCAGGTGAAGCCGAAATTTGAAGTTATAGCTGCATTTTATGACAGTCGCCAGTTGAAGTATTTTTTTAATTTTATATTTTGAAAGAGCTAGGGCAAGCTTTTAAAATCCGCCCAACAAAGTTGCAGTTGCAACGCGGCCTAAACTGTAAATTGTAACGGTAATTATAACACAAGCTCTGGATCTAACGATTCTTTAGCTGCCCCACTGACCTTCGACGCCTTTTTTATTATACTGGTTTTTACCGTGGCTTTGTCGTTGTTCTTTTTTCCCATTTTCGCTGCATTCAAATTGCGCCAGTGCCAAAAGTAAATGACAAAAGATACTTTAGGCTAAATAAAAACAAAGTCCAACACAGACATGCAAAAACGCTAGCTGGTCACGTTTGAGGGGTGCCATAAATTGCCGGCAAATGGCAATTTGCATGCGTCTTCATCGTTCCATTTACTTTATTTTAATTGCTGTTGCCCAACCGCAGAACTTGACTCGTTTTAAGCACTGTGCGTAACTAAAATGTAAGCACTGTGTGAGGTCTGCTAACAGTCTTTCCCTCTCCTTGCCCCAGTCATGTAGGCAAATGTTTTTGCGGCTGAAAATGCGGGCTGTCTCGGAGCTCGAGGAGCGCAAATTGGGTTTCCACGCACAGTGGTTGCAGAGTGCGTGATATGGAGGTCAATTAAAAAGTGAAACTATTCACTTGACTTTCGGTCTGAAGCTATTGAAACTACATATAACTATAACTAACTATAGAAAGAGATGCGATCGCACCTTACAAACATTCCCAACTAAATAACATCTCCAATAAAAAATCAATGAGTACAGGGTATAATAACTAAAAATAATTGAATTTGACAAAGTTTATTTGATTTCGATACATAAAAATGGCTTTGGAGTTCTTTAAATTCCCTTATCTAATAAATATTTGCTTTAAAAAATTAACTGAAAAACCAAATAAATATTGTATAATTTTTTCGCAATTCGAATTTAACGATCGATGCAATCGATTCAACCAAAATCCTCGAATTAACGAAACCTTTATTTAAGAGATCTTTAAAAATGGTAACAAATTAAACTTATATAATTAACGATTATTAAATGCTAACGTTTTGATTCAGAAAAGTTTTGTGACTAATTACCAAATGTAGCGATATTGAAGGGAAAATTTCGATGGTAACATCGATGTGGGTAAATTTATATTGATGAAAAACCAAACCCCCGTTAATTACATCGTCAATGGCTCAATACATTGTTTAAGATTTATATTGGAAACCAAAAAATCGATAAAAAACGTTAAAAATAATACTTATGAAAGGAACATGTTAGTTACAGGGAAAACAGCGTCGAGTGCATTTTGATACCCTTGTTTTTAAATAAAAGTATAAAGTATGAATAATATGCAAATGCCATGATTTTACTTTACCCCAACATTGTTTTACTCTAACGTCAGAATAAATTGTATTTCTTTTTTGTTTCTTTTCTTTCGAGCTTTGTGTTAATGAAAATTTAAATTTTTCGGTGAGTTTGGACATGCATATATCCAAGCGAAATGCCCAGAAATTCGTATTCAATAGGCTGATTGGCCCGGCTATAACTTTAATGGGACTAACACATTTTACGTCTACCCACAACGTGACCGACATGAGGAAGAATCCAATGTGAGTTTTTTTATTAGAGCTGCGAAATGTGGTGCATATATGAAAACATGCATAGACAGTATACACCTTGTAGTTGTCAAGCAAAGACGGACAAAATATGCTTGTCTGAGACCTTAGAAGATTTCAAATGGAGGGAGGAATGCTTACTAAGTAGTATTTAGGGTTCGACTAGTTTAGATTTTGAATATTCAAAAGGGTTTCAATTTACAATATTATATAGCATTAATCGCAATTTTTCACAGACCAAAGCCAAAGGCGAATAACCAATTGGACCACTCGTGTCTTATCAGGTACAACTTAGAGGCAACTTTTAAACGTCTGTCGGGAGTTATTTGCACCATTGGACCCGCTAGTCGGGAGGTTGATATGCTGGTGAAACTTCTGGCTGCTGGCATGAACATAGCACGTCTTAATTTTTCACATGGAACTCATGAGTACCATCGTGAGACGATCGTCAATTTGCGTAAGGCTATGGAGATTTACTCTAAAAAAATGGGATTCCGGTGCAATACGGGAATTGCACTCGATACTAAGGGGCCTGAGATACGCATCGGTTTAATTGAGGGAAGTGCAACGGGTGCCATTGAACTGGAGGACGAAGCAACGTTTACGTTGTCCACTGATGAGCAATTGAAAGAGAAAGGTTCCAAGGATAAAGTTTACGTCGATTATAAAAACATCACCAAGGTATTAAAGGCTACAGATAGCATATATCTGGACGATGGCCTGATCCGACTGGTGGTGAAGGAGGTCAAAGACATTGAATTGATATGTGTGGTGGAAACTGGTGGAAAGTTGGGCTCTCGTAAGGGAGTCAACTTGCCTGGTGTAGATGTGGATCTGCCTTCGCTTTCCAATAAGGATAAAGCTGACCTGAAGTTTGCCGTGAACCAAAATCTAGACATAATTTTCGCTTCCTTCATTAGGGATGCAGCTAGCATAGAGGAAATACGCTGTGAACTGGGCGACAGGGGACAGCATATTAAGATTGTTGCCAAAATTGAGAATCACCAGGGCATGAACAATTTAGGCGAGATTATTAAAGCAGCCGATGGTGTGATGGCCGCACGCGGTGATCTGGGCATTGAGATTCCGGCAGAAAAGGTGTTTCTTGCCCAAAAGACCATTTTCGCCCAATGCAATAGAGCCCGCAAGCCTGGGATTTGCGCAACCCAAATGCTGGAGTCCATGATCCAAAAAGCACGTCCCACCCGTGCCGAGCTCTCCGATGTGGCCAATGCTGTGCTCGATGGTGCCGACTGCGTAATGCTATCCGGAGAGACAGCCACGGGAAAATACCCCATTGAATGCGTAGAGACCATGACCAGGGTCTGTCGCGAAGCAGAGGCCGCTATTTGGTACGACAATCTCTTTTTCAACCTGGTGCAGGCACAAACTAACGTTATGGATATAAGCCAAGCCGTTGTTATCGCAGCTGTCAGTGCAGCCATCAATACCAATGCAACGGCAATCATAGTGCTCACCTCCACAGGGCATACGACATTCATGTTGAGTAGTTATCGCCCACCGTGTCCTATAATAAGTCTCATTACGGACAACGATCAAGTGGCAAGGCAGTCCAATCTTTATCGTGGCATTTTCTCTTTAACCTATAAAGTAGACACCAATGAAAACACTACAATAACACTCGACGAAAGATTATCATTGGGACTCAAGGTGGCCAAAAACGTAGGGTATGTCAGAAAGGACGATCCCGTTGTAATTGTGACAAGTTCAAGATCTGGCGGTGGGTTTACCAATTCTATGCGGGTTGTAAACGTAGAGTAGATCAATCCTTTTTACAAACGTTAACCAATGTGAGAATATAAGAACAAAAAAGAAATAAACCGGCTTTCGTTTTTTTTTATAGAAATCGAAAATGTATACGGTAAATATTTAACAAGATCGAAGAATTTTTTAGAATAGTGATACTTAAAAAATGTAATATTCGCTCTAAAGATGCTTGTTCAAAATCGATATGTAAAAGAATCCACCTTCCTAATTCTTAGTTGAATAAGTTACATTTTGAATTTTGTTACGTCTATTGACAGACCCCAAAATTCAGTCAAATCGAAGAAATGAACCAAATCCATTTACATAAATTATATCTGTAATAGTTAATATAGATAACTAATACAAACCAATTTGTTCCATAAAGTTATAACGCCTCAAAGTTTTGGTGCGTGTAAAGAGTATTGGTACAAGGAATTTACAGTTTGGTGTTCCCGACTGAATCTCTCATTTAAACTAAAGACCTCACTTTAAAACTTGAGTTTCATCGATTGTTTCTTCGTTAATCAATACCAAATATGTACTAAATTCTCTTTTGCTTTATATCTAGTGTGGCTTTCGAGAAAATTAACATTAACATAATTGTTTAGAATTTAAATTAAAGCCGAGCACATTATTCTTGACTTTGACAGAATAGGTAAGAATTGTCAGTCCCACTTGCATGTTGACTGACTATAGAATGGCAGTACTGCGGCCTTTTGTTGGATATTTGATTATAATAATCTGTAATAATAATTTGTATATTTTTATTTTTATTTTTATTTTTATTTCTTTGTTGATATGTATAAGATTTTGATTGGTTTTTATATTTTGTAGACTTCCATTCGTAATGCACCGTGTAATTAAGTAGTCAAAGCCTACGGGGGGTGTCTGGGTCTTTGGTTGATGATGATTGATGATTAATTGGTTTGTAATGGGGCTAAAATGTTCTTGGCGTTGTGCTATGGATGCGTAAATAAATATCGCAATGTAAAGTTGAAAAGCATTAAAGAAATCAAACAATTAGTTTTCAATATTAATATACTTCCTATATGTATGTAAACTGTTTTACTGTTTTATAAAATATTTTGAGATTTCGGTAAAAAAAATGTTCGAATTGCTATTTTCGATGCATTCGAAAGTATTTTTTTGAGTCCACCTGTCACACTGTGCAGCACTGTTGTCCCTTGCGCATCCGACACGGCAGAGGGGCGTACAGTAGATGTCAAACTGTGCGCCGAAGGCGATTCGGTGCCATGGGATTAGCCATGCGCAGCGGATTAGGACATGAAAATGTGCATTTCTAATGAAGTTGTTTCCCAGTTGTGGCCTTACAAAGAAATGCCGTACTATTTTCTGCTTCACTAAAAGCAAAAACAACATCAGCAGCAGCAGCAGCAGCAGCAACATGAAAGAAAACTGAGCAGAGGCCATAAATCAAATTGTGACATTTCCTCACGACGTCGATGTCGACGTGGGCAGCGACTGCAGCTGCGGCGGGTGTAGGCATGGACATTTGAAGAGGATAGTAGGGGCAGAAGAAGAAGATGGATAAAGAGAGGGAGAAGAAGAAGTGGAAGAGGAAAAGCAGCAACAAGAGCCACAACAAGATCAGGCAAGATTGATGATATGTCACATGGCAGTAAGGATGTAAGGCAGACAAGCAAAAAGCAGGGAGTGCAAGTAGGGGCCGGGAGAGACGACTGTGGACGAGGGAGGAGCTAGAAGAAGAAGAGCAAGGAGCCACTGACAAGCGTTAACAGCTATCGTTGCGATGGTTTAATCAACTCCACTTTCGCACACAGTTCGGACAGTGCAGGACTCTCTGCCAAAATCTAGATTAAAGATTATTTTAGGTTGGGCTCTGTTTTCTGACCTGTGGTGTTTATAACAAACAGATAGGCAGAGAGGAAGAGTGAGTTTCCGAGAATTTGTTGCATCTTTGTTGTAGTTGTTTAGGCTCTTCTCCAGGGGAAATCTCTCACACACACACACACACACTTCCAAGCGCACAAATTTTGAAAAATTCCCCGAACATTGCAATCGACATGGTGCCACATGCGGCGCTGCTTGCAGGAAAAGTCTTTGCCACTGCCGCCGCCGTTGTTGCATCTGCTCTTTGCTGCTATTATTGCCAATGACTCAATTAACAGCGACTAAGTTGAAGCCGCTTTTAAGTTTCAACATTTTTTTCAGCAAAAAAGATGCTCTAACGGCATTGAGTGTGTGGTCTTCTTCGTGTATTCTAGAATGTCTAATCGAATTTACTAATTGAAGCTTCAAGTTCTGCGAACCCAAATAAGTTCGCTCTCTATCCCCGTTTAAGAAAAGGTTTTTATTAAAAAGTTTTAGGATTCGTAGCTTCTGGTTTGAGTTCGGGTTTGGTTCGCATGTGTATTTGGAAGTTAAAATAAATATCCTATAAATAAGATATATATTTTATATTTTTTTATTAAATGTTTATCAATCAGAAATTTAAAATAATAAAATATTGTAACTGGGACTTTAGACTACAACTTTTAAACTTCAACTGCTGTGGACTCTGCATGTCAAATGCTTCTATCTTTTAGATTACTTTAATTTGTGGTTTCTGAATTGCGATTAAAACTACATAGTAATTATATGCGATATTATTCCTTATATGTATGTGCAAACACAGGCTTGCTTATATTATGGGTCGCCTCCCGCACAGTGGAACTGCGCTTGCCTCTTTCGCCATGGTAACGGTAGTCAGACAGCTTATAGTCAATGCCACTTAAGTCATTTTTCTGCTTTTTACAAAACCAACAAAGGCATTCGTAGCTGCAACATCAACATCAACAACAACAACAACAACAACAAACAACCCACCAAAGTGCTGCCGCATGAGCACGAAATAAAAAACAAAAAAACGCGAACTTGTCTTAGGACCTAATGCTGGGCCATTTTACTGGCGGAAAATCTGTGAAAAGCGATAAAAGCAAAAGGAGCTCTTGCTCGAGCCACACAGATTTCAAAAACAACAATAACAACAGCAACACGAAAGACAAAAAAAAAAAAACAAGCAGGGGCCCAAGCTCAAGATTGAGATGCTTCGAGATCAGTGTGGAATGTGGATTCTGGGCTTCGCTCTTGGGTGCGGCGATTGCTGCACAGTGTGCTCAGCCCGTTTAAATAGAAAGCAACTTTGTGGAATGTTTGTTTGACGATATATGCGTACAAAGAACCAATTGGGCATATAATATAACCACCGGAGCTAAATCCATTTCGAAAACTTTTGGGAGCTGGGGATAGGTTAGTACGGTAGGGGTTATTCAATCCCGCATCACTTAGGCCAATAAGTCCCAATGCTATTCATATGCCTCTCACTGGTTTGTAAGTGCATATACACAAAGAAAGGGCCTCCTACTGTCGGTTACGTCTGACTGTAGCCTCCGCTCGACTGATCTGCTTCCGAATTTTTTAAATATAATTAAAAAATATCACAGAAGCGCAGTAGCATTATTTCTTCTTAATTTGTTGTCTATATCTTTTGTTTTAATGGCAGCGCTGCCAGGGAATAGCTGCGAAAAGCCTAAAATAACGCTTAATAAGTATCGCAAAGCGATTTTCAGAATAGATAAATCTAACGATAGAGAGTATATATATTCTAAATATCAACCTTCTATGATCAATATTACGCTCGTGATTTTTATTTTTTTTTTACCGGTTAAAATATAAAGAAAGCGTGGTACCCAAACTTTCTAAGACGTGCCTATTAAATAGCTATACTCTCAACCCATTATTAATTGTATTTAAACTCCAATTCAAATTCAAAATTACATATTAAATATTAATAATTAAAATTTAAATATTCAATTACAATTTAAATATAATTAATTATAAATTGATAAAATTGCTGTTAACAAATTAAGAATCAAATAATAGAATACTTTAAGTGCATAGTCTGGTATTTGTGTTGCGACCCACTGTGCAATGACTGGCCGGTTAAAGGTTCGATTGAGACGTTAGCGTTCTCCTCATTATTTGAGGTTCAATTTCCGTGCAGCGGCTGCACAAGTTGAAGACAACAAAGGCGAGAAAGCGAGAATGGAGAATCTGGGCAATGGCGAAGGGGCGAGGGGTGAGTGGGGGGAGAGTTGAGCACAAAGCCAGCTTCGTGTGGTCTCGCTGCAGCAGCAGTTCCACCAATTGCCAAAGAAACACACACGCACACACAGCGGGAAAGAGACGGAGGTTGCCTACGAAGTTGCGGCTCTGTTGACGCCGACGTCTGCGGCATCCTCGATTGCCACTTGAAAAAATAAAAAAGAACCAAGGGTGAATAAAAAATGTGATAGTTTCAATAAAAAAGGACTTTTTTTTTTAAATTTAGGATACTTATTTTTACATAAGCAGTTATTTTTTTTACAAATAAAATAAAACATTGTTTTTATTTCAAAATTGTAGAAAATTGTGTTTTTTTATTTGTTTAGTTAACATCTTCACAAACAAGTTTAAGGTAAATACTCTTCTTCGAAATTGCAGACCTGACTTGAACCGAACCGGCTCGTAACCGGAGTTCCGAAATTTGTTAACCGAAACGGGAATTAAGCCGGGTTCAAAACTTTTCGAACAATTTCAGTTCATTGAAAACCATCATAGCCATACACAATTTACTCTTTTTGTAATATTTGTGTGCTCATATTATATTTATTTATATTGCATTCTCTTAGTATTAGTGATTAAACGAAATTTGGGAACAAAGTTTATACTTACCTCATAATAAACAAATAGCTAATTTTAGTAGTTAATTCAATATATCAGCTCCAACCCGATCCTGATTCGGAACCGGAACCAAAACCCAACGTTAGAGATACTGCATCAAACATTTGCGAGCTAGAGACATTTAAAAAAAATTGAAAAAAATAATGGTAAAAAACACCATTTTAAGCACAATGGTGCACATTGTGTCAACCGTGGTGGTATCTCCGTTGCAAGACGTCGGCGTCTTGTGTTGTTTTTGTAGACACAGGGTAGGGTTCATCGAGATGGGATGGGATGGGTTGGGACGAAATGGAACGGGACGGCATGATGATGATGACTACGAAAATATATAAATTATATGGTTTGCAGTCTTGGGGCCACACGCTGTTTCGTTATAATTTTAATGCGTTATTTATGGCATGGAAGAGGGGAAAACAACAACATTAATAATGAAAAGAAGAAGAACGTTAAAACAAACAAAACTAAATGCCAAATACCACGCTAACAAACACTCTCTCTCTAGAGAAAGAAGGAAACATAGCTTATCAGTATTCAAAACTGTTATTAAATATCCACCTTCCATCTTCGACTGCTTGCAGGGAAAGGCACGAGGCAACCGCACGGCTATCTATCTGCGTTCAGTATTCCAATCCCACCTCGAAACCCTCGGAAGCTCCGTGCAGAAGCATGCTGGCAAGGTGTTATTCGTGGCCATCCTGGTTCTGAGCACCTTCTGCGTGGGCCTCAAGAGCGCACAGATACACTCGAAGGTGCACCAGCTGTGGATACAGGAGGGCGGACGACTGGAGTCCGAGTTGGCCTATACACAGAAGACGATCGGCGAGGATGAGTCGTCTACGCACCAGCTAATCATACAGACGGCACACGATCCGAACGCGTCCATACTGCACACGCAGGCGCTGCTCTCCCATCTGGATGTCCTGGTCAAGGCGACCGCGGTCAAGGTGCACATGTACGACACGGAGTGGGGGCTAAGGGACATGTGCAACTCACCCACCACCCCCAGCTTCGAGGGTCACTACTACATCGAGCAGATCCTCAAGCATCTAATACCATGCTCGATCATAACGCCACTCGACTGCTTCTGGGAGGGCAGTCATCTGCTGGGACCCGAGACGCCTGTCTACATACCGTAAGTCCGATGATTTATTTCTAACCTACTAAAGCTTTCTGTCCCTGATTAAACGGTGGACGAAAGAGTTTGATAAGGAGTTTATATATTTCTTTAGTACGTCCTACATTGAAATACTATTGTAGAGTATGCAGCCCAGCACAACGAATATGTAAACCCAATAAAATCAGTCCAGAAACAATTTTTATTAGTCGCTCTTAGACACCTCAACTGAGACCCAACCCGTCACTTATCAGCTTACAATGCTCCCTTTAAACAAATTGACTTTAGATCACTGCATCATAGTACAGTTCCAATTAACTGAGTTTGTTCAAACATTTATGAAGCCTTAGAGAATTTCAACTGTTCCTGAATAATTAAATAACCATGCTGATCGGTATATCTCTGATGTTTGCAGTGGGCTCAACCAACGGCTGATGTGGAGCACACTAAATCCGTCGGCGGTGATGCAGTTCATGAAGCAGCAGATATCGGACCAGAAGATTAGCTTCGACTTCGACACTGTGGAGCAGTACATGAGGCGAGCGGCCATCAGCAGTGGCTACATGGAGAAGCCCTGTCTCAACCCGCTGCACCCCATGTGCCCCGACACCGCGCCCAACAAGAACAGTCCACACCCACCAGATGTGGGCGCCATCCTATCCGGCGGATGTTACGGCTATGCCGCCAAGTACATGCACTGGCCGGAGCAGCTCATTGTGGGCGGGGCGCAGCGCAATCGCAGCGGACATCTGAAGAAGGCCAAGGCCCTACAGACCGTCGTCCAGCTGATGACCGAGAAGGAGATGTACGACCAATGGATGGAGAACTACAAGGTGCACCACATCGGCTGGACCCAGCAGAAGGCCGCCGAGGTGCTCAACGCCTGGCAGCGCAACTTCTCCCGCGAGGTGGAGCAACTGCTGCGCAAGCAATCCCGCATTGCGGCCAACTACGATGTCTACGTCTTCAGCTCCGCCACGCTGGACGACATACTGGCCAAGTTCTCGCATCCCAGCGCCGTCAGCATTGTGATCGGCGTGGCCGCCACCGTCGTCTATGCGTTCTGCACCCTGCTGCGTTGGCGGGATCCGGTGCGTGGCCAGAGCAGCGTGGGCGTGGCCGGTGTGCTGCTCATGTGCTTCAGCACGGCAGCGGGTTTAGGGTTGTGCGCCCTGCTCGGGATCGTATTCAATGCGGCGAGCACTCAGGTGGTGCCATTCCTGGCCCTGGGTTTGGGCGTGGATCACATCTTTATGCTGACGGCGGCGTATGCGGAGAGCAATCGCAAGGAGCAGACCAAGCTGATACTGAAGAAGGTGGGGCCCAGCATACTCTTCAGCGCATGCAGCACCGCGGGATCCTTCTTTGCGGCTGTGTTCATTCCCGTGCCCGCTCTGAAGGTCTTCTGCCTGCAGGCGGCCATCGTGATGTGCTTCAATCTGGCAGCGGCTCTGCTGGTATTTCCGGCCATGATATCTTTGGATCTGCGTCGTCGCACCGCCGGACGCGCCGACATCTTTTGCTGCTGCTTCCCGGTGTGGAAGGAGCAGCCAAAGGCACTTAACAACAACAACAATAACGCCAGGACAACGCGCCACCTCAAGAACTGCAACAACATGCCGGCCCAGAATCCGCTTCTGGAATCAGGCACAGCGACAGGCGTTGCAAGTGGCAGCGTTAGCTCATTACCCAGCTTCTCGCTAGCCAGATTTGCTTACGAGTATTACGCGCCGTTCCTCATGCGCAGCTGGGTCAAGTTTCTGGCTGTCATGGGCTTCATCTGTGCGCTGATCTTCAGCCTGTACGAGGCGACGGCCCTGCAGGACGGGCTCGACATCATTGACCTGGTGCCCAAACAGAGCAGCGAGCACAAGTTTCTGGACGCCCAATCCCGGCTGTTCGGCTTCTACAGCATGTATGCCGTCACCCAGGGAAACTTTGAGTATCCGACGCAGCAGCAGCTGCTCTGCGATTATCACGAGGCGTTCGTCCGTGTGCCGCACGTGATCAAGAACGACAACGGGGGACTGCCGGAGTTCTGGCTGCTGCTCTTCCGCGACTGGCTGACCAATCTGCAGCGCATCTTCGACGAGGAGGTACGGGACGGTCGCATCACCAAGGAGAGCTGGTACAGCAATGCCAGCAGTGACGCCATCCTCGCGTACAAGCTGATCGTGCAGACGGGCCATGTGGACAATCCGGTGGACAAGAATCTGGTGGAGACGAACCGGCTGGTGAACAGCGACGGCATCATCAACCCCAAGGCGTTCTACAATTATCTCTCTGCCTGGGCCACCAACGATGTGTTTGCCTATGGCGCCTCTCAGGTAGGTTCAACACTTAGAAGTGATCTTGCTTCCCGTCGCATAGTTTCCTAACTCTCCTCTCATCTCTTTTCTCTTTTAGGGCAAGCTGTATCCCGAACCGCGTCAGTATTATCATGCGCCCACGGAGTACGATCTGAAGATACCCAAGAGTCTGCCCCTGGTCTATGCCCAGATGCCGTTCTATCTGCACGGCCTGACGGACACTTCGGAGATCAAGACATTGATTGGCCACATTCGTGATCTTAGCGTTAGATTCGAGGGCTACGGACTGCCCAACTATCCATCGGGTAGGCTCCCCCAACTCCTAGACACCTTAGGTGCTTACTCATTGTGTGCTCTTGCGTTGCAGGTATACCCTTCATCTTCTGGGAGCAGTACATGACGTTGCGCTCCTCGCTGGCTCTGATTCTGGTGTGCGCTTTGGTGGTTGCCTTGGTGCTGGTCTCCATGCTGCTGCTGTCCGTCTGGGCTGCTCTGCTGGTCATACTGACTGTGCTGGCCTCCCTGGCGCAGATCTTTGGCGCCATGACGCTGCTGGGCATCAAGCTCTCCGCCATCCCGGCCGTCATACTAATACTGAGCGTGGGCATGATGCTCTGCTTCAACGTGCACATCTCGCTGGTGAGTCGTCACACGATCTTCTTCCGCTAGCTTCCAGATTGTAACCTTGCTGTTCTCTCTTTCTGCAGGGCTTCATGACGTCCGTGGGCAATCGACAGCGGCGCGTGCACCTGGCACTGCAGCTGTCCCTGGGTCCGCTGGTGCACGGCATGCTCACCTCCGGCATGGCTGTCTTCATGCTCTCCACCTCGCCCTTTGAGTTCGTCATACGGCACTTTTGCTGGCTGCTGCTCGTCGTGCTCGGCGTGGGCGCCTGCAACAGTCTGGTGGTGTTCCCCATCATACTGAGCATGCTGGGGCCCGAGGCGGAACTGGTGCCCCTGGAGCACCCGGATCGCATATCAACGCCATCGCCAATACCTAAGAGGGCAGGCAAACGTTCAAACAAATCGCATGTGGTGAACGGCACGCGCGGCTCCTCGCGCAACTGCAGCGCCAATAATTGCCATAAGGCGCATCACTATCACAAGGAGATGAACATCAACGATCCATCGCTGACCACCATCACGGAGGAGCCGCAATCCTGGAAGTCCAGCAACTCCTCAATACAAATGCACAACGATTGGAGCACGCCGCCCACCGCCACGCCCGCCCACAGTAATCACAATCACCTGAACAATTACTACTTGAACAATATCAACTACCAGCATCGTGAACGTGAAAGGGAACGTGAACGGGAACGGGAACAGGCGCACGGCACGGCTGGCTGCTATACGGGTCCGCCCCCCTCCTACCACAATGCGTCGCAGGCAGCGCCAGGCGGCTACCCGCCCCCGGAGCTGCAGAGCATTGTGGTGCAGCCGGAGGTGACGGTGGAGACGACGCACTCGGACAGCAACACCACCAAGGTGACAGCCACCGCCAACATCAAGGTGGAGCTGGTGACGCCGGGGCGCGCGATGCGCAGCTACAACTTTACGAGTTAGCCCCTCTGGCTCTAGTTAGTTCCTGTAGCCATTAACGTCTATAACTGTAACTGTAACTGTAACTGTAATTCTAATTGTAACTGTAACTGTAACTGTAACTGTAATTTTAACTGTATCTATGTATATCGTTAGCTGTATATGTGTATGCACGTTAGTTAATTATTATTATTATATTCAAGACTATACCTAAACCTCGCTTACCACGGGTGTTAAACTACAAAATGGATTTAGTTCCGATAATGGACTGGCGGTCCACGATTATATGACACAACATTTTATAAAAACAGCTTTTATATTTAATTATTACCTTTTTGAAAGCTTGAAATATCGGATTTGAACAAAATTAGTGGTATAATTGTGTCTTTCTAGAATCGGATTTATAATTTTATGACAACAATGGGACTTATGACTATTTTGAGGTTGCTCGAGTATCGATCTCCATTAGTCTTGAGAATACAAACTTTTTATCAAAGGCCCCATAAAGATCTGCCTTTATTTGGTTTAGTTCAATGTGCTCTACGTTTTCTTAAATTTGGAGTTCCGTATTATGGGCATTCATTTGAAACTTCACAATAACTCGATATCATGTTTTTAAGTTGAGGACTCTAGTTATTTAGGTGACAGTTTACACAAGTTTTCAATTTTGCGAAAAAGAGTTTTTGTCGTGTTTAAAGTGGGAGCGAACTAAATTTGCCGGTTAGTTTTAAGCGAGGTTTAGGTGTATATATATATAAATATATATAATAATAAACAGATAGCCGCTTTGTATGTATGATTTAGCACCTAAGGCATTTTTATCATAGATTTATTTATTGTAACACACACACACATACGCACACCAACACACAGCTATGTACTTATATGATTAACATGAGATTCAAGCATGAACGACATCAGCCCACACCCTAGTAATTTATAGCATATAATTTAGTTTGAATATGTACATAAAACACAAGGACTTGAACCAAAATAGTATCGCTTAAATAACCTACACTTAATCTAAGAATTTAAAAACACAAAAACTAACGAAAGATATCGAACATGTATAAGCAGAACCTCCTTGTTGCTACTTGCAAGCCAAAATTATGAAACAAACAAAAAACAATAAACATTTACGATATTTAAAGTCTACACCAGGAAAATGGAAGCAATGCATCATCTGTATCCTCTTTCTGCATTTCATCATGTGTTCTGAAAACAAAACGAAACAAAAACGAACATTTTAATAAAATGAAATTATTTTTGAAACTAGCTTTGAATTCTTGTTTATTATGGATTAATTGCTACTAATATTTTATTAACTGAGTTTGGTATTTTTTAATGTTCAACCCCCGAAATATGAAAAGAATGCGAAGCATTCTTTGACACTTATTTTTGGAGTATTTCAATAGCTTGTCGCATCAATAGAGCCGATATTTATTGAATTTTAATTTGTTCAAAGTTGTGCCGTCACTGAAATTCTATAACATTTCGAGGTCTATTCGGAACTGCAAACCAGGTCCAAAATATATACATATAGTATGTACATGCAGGTCGTATAAATTTATTTTATTTCAAAATATATCAGAAAATCGTTTCAAAAGCCAAATTTGTAGTTGTTTTCAAGCAAACAACCATTTGGGCGTATAAGCTTTTATGGAATCTAATCCAATAGGGACGGAGCCGATCAGTCGGACGCGCCCGAAGGTGAAATATCCTGTGCCATTCCTGAACATTACTGCATCATTAACTCAAAAATCGCGTTTTTTGAGTTATGACACTCTTCTGGTAAACAGGCGATATATACTTGCATAATTTGTGGATTCTGAAACTCCTCTTTCATCATCATTCGGACCGATAGCCAATTTCTTTGGGGTTGCAACTCTGGTTCTAAAATTATAAACTGTTTAAATTCGACAATTAGAAAAATGTTCAAAAAACTAAACCGGCAACCATACGCCTATCTACATACATTCCAACTTTTTGGGCGGTGCTGAAATTGACTTTTTGGACATGCTAGAGATCGAGAGATCAACTGTGTTCAGATTCGGATTAGGCGATTCTGAAAAAGTGATCCTGTGTTATATTAGATGAAGATCATATTCAAATGTTGGTGTCCGAAAATTTGACCTGTTTTGCATAGTATAAAACAAATGTTAAAGGTGGTAAGAAATATTTTGAAATATAGGGACGGGACAGATCAGTGGGACGGAGGCTACAGTCGGACGTAACCGACCGTAGGAGACCCTTTACTTTGAGGATATGTACATACAAACACAATCAGACGCACACACACTAAGCTACCCGCGTATGCAAGGCACACCACCCCCCCTCTGCCTAGTGCGGCAAATTGTCTGTGGCATATGTTCGCTGTTTCTTATCCGATCGAAACAAAATTCACAACGTCGATAAATAATGTCATAAACTAGTCAAATACCAAATTACAAATCAATAGCTTCAAAACTGTGGCTACAGCAGCTTTTTGCGGTTTGCGGGGGAACGGGGGGAGGTATCCAAAATCTAAAACAAACTCGTGCTGCTTACTGAATAGGGGAACCTGAATCCCGCATATGGTGTCTCTAGCTCTTATAGTTGCTGAGATCTAGGTGTTCATACAGACAGATAGACAGAGACAGACAGACGGACAGACAGACAGACGGACAGACGGACATGGCTATATCGACTCGGCTTGTCGTCCTGATCAAGAATATATATACTTTGTGGGGTATGCCACGCCTCCTTCTGGGTGTTACACACATTTCCTCTTTGCACTAAACTAATAGACCCTTTTTACTTTTTTAAAGTAAAGGGTTCTAAAAACCGTAAATCTGTTCTTAGTTACCCGAGTAAATGAAAATTTTGACTAATTTCAAAATGTAGATTTGCCTTTTCTGTTATAGTTAGTTTTACGAATTTCAATAGGGACAGTCCAGCGAAATGACGGTCCTAGACGACGAATTCAAATACTTTTTGCCCAACGTACGTAGTTTTCGTCCGTGGTTTGTCCTCTAGTTTCTAGCCTCCAATTTACCTTCCGTAGATGAGTTGCCTGAGCGTGATGGAGCTGCCGTATGGGAAGCGTTGCAACATGACGAGGCAAGTGAAGGATTGTCGTGACCTGGTTAACTTTTTCAACTACTTCGAGATGCTCTACTGTTTCATACACATCCACGACAAGGCGGCGGAGATCTCAGTGATGTGTCTGTTTATCATACTGGTGATTGGATACTTGACCCTCATGTCCATCATGGTTGACGTCCAGTGAGTATGCCTAGCGTATCCAACGCCAATTGAATCGCGTGCCAATGTCTAGCTTTTTAGCTTCATGCCACTGCTGAAGATACTCTCCGTGAAGATGCACCTCAACGAGTATTTGGCCGGTGTCATATTACTCGCTGTTGGCAATTCTTCGCCCGATCTTTTGGCCAATCTGATGCCCATTCGAGCCGAGGCCTCGCTGGCCACCGGCGCCCTTGGCAGTGGCGTCGCCATTATTTTGCTCTGCGGGGGCATGATCTGCTATATAAAACCCTTCAAAATGGACGGACACACTACTGTGCGGGAGCTGCTCTTCCTGCTCTTTGCCGTCGAGTTGATACGCTTTCTGGTCTTCAGCGGACGTAAGTTCACCAAATTCGAATGCGTGGGTAAGTTGGATATGGTGTACTAAGCAAACTTCCTTCCAGCCATTGAGTTCTTTCTTCTGCAGTTCTGTTCATGGTGTATGTGGTATACCTGATCATAAACATAGTCGATCTGAAACTCATGCGATACACCGTTAAAAGTAAGTACTTCCGACTATATCACATGCATATCATATATTCACTATAACCTGAGATAACCATTTTGGAGACACTAGTTTTTTGACAGCTCTTTGGAAGTTTCATGTTTTGTTTTCATCGGAAATTAAGCATATTCAATTAAGCCCACTCTAAAGGGCCTTTTTTCATTGCTCGTAGTTTGTATTGTCAGAGGTTTTAACACTCAGAGACTTAAGGGAAATTAAATAAACAAATTAACAAATTAATTTAAAGGCGCAGTACCAGAATATAAATGATCCAAACGGAACCTTTCTGCAAATCATGAACCCGATCAGGAACCAACCAATTTTGGTTTGATTTCCTGGCCAAAAATTTCATAAAAGCATAAAAAAGCGAAAACTCTGTGCCTTAAAAAAAGTAGAAAAGGGCCTATTAAGTCAGTGCAAGGGAAAATGTGTTTAACACCCACAAAGAGCCGTGATAAACCCCCTAAAGTATATATTCTTGGTCAAGATGACGAGATGAGTTATGTCCGTCTGTCCGTCCATATGATTAGGAGAATCTAAATATCGAATATGGTGTCTCTAGCTCTTATAGTTGCTGAGATCTAGGTGTTCATACAAACGGACAGACAGACGGACATGGCTATATCGATTCAGCTCGTCGTTTTGATCCACAATATATATACTTTGTGGGGTCTGCTACGCCTCCTTATAGGTGTTACACACATATCCGCTTTGCACTAAGTTAATAGACATTTTTGTACTGATTTTAAGTAGAGGGTCTAAAGAAAAAAATTAGTCACAATTTTAAAGCAACCGACTTTAAATTTGGCATGGAGCCTATGGCATTCTCCATTGATGCTATGTAACAGGCAATATTTTCGACTGTGTGTATTATTAAATCACATAATTCACGATCTCTTACTAGAGGTAATTGACCCTCTGACTGTAGCCAACCGTCTGACTGATCCGCTCCGTCCTTAATGGTTTTAATATGGAATAATAGCTTTTGAAATAAATTTTATAAATTACAATGGCACTATTCTACATAGACTTTCAACCTATCTAAAAGACTAAAATCTGTATTTTGAATTCAAATGCATTAATTTGAAACCCTTTACCGAAAGCATTCAAGTCTATTTATTTTAAGCAGCTTCTCAAGTGTTTTTCTCTGTTCTTCTAGAACTTCGCTCGGAGATTAAGGAGTTGTACCAACTACCAAGCTCAGCTGAACGCAACGCCAAGCTGTTGCGTAAGGCTGCATCTCTGCGCAGTCTGAAGCAGCAGGAGGTCGTGTATCTGCGACCCTCTGCCGGATACGGGATAGATTCGGAAGAAGATGCGGAGGTGGAACAGCTGGACTTTGCGGCAACACGCAGGATGCTGCATAGCAAAACCAGTTCCAGGAATCGCTTCCTGTGGAGCGACTTTCTCGATTCCCTGAACCCCATAGACGCTATGGACTGGAAACTGGGCAATTGCTGCCAGCGCCTGAAGATCATCCTGAAGTGCCCCATAGTGCTGATGGTCACCTTTGTGGTGCCCGTTGTAGACTACCAGAGGAACAAGCACGGTTGGAGCAAGCTGCTCAACTGCTCCCACATCATAACGAATCCCTTCCTGCTGATCACGGTTGTGCATTGTACGTTGCCCTAGGTACTACGATGATGAGCAGGATTTGTATTATACCCCCTCACTTTCAGCTAAGTTCGCCAGTGCGTATAACTCCTGGTTTATAGACGTCAACATCCAGTACTCCCGCTGGTCCTTCTGTGCGACCGTTCCCCTGGCGATTGTCGTCTTCATCACTGCCCGCACGGATCTGCCTCCGCCGTATCATTTCGTAAGTGACCCCAATGGAGTTCCCAATGAAGTTGCAGCTGAAGTGTTCCTCTGTCACAGCTCTTCGGCGTGCTGAGCGCAGCCAGTGCCATGGTCGTCATCATCTTCTGCGTCGCCGAGATGGAGGTGCTTAGCGCCATTGTGGGCGTCGTTTTCCACCTGAGCTCCAACTTCGTCAGCGTCACGATTGGCGCCTTGGCCAACGCAACCATCAACTTGTTCGCCAGTTTCGCCATGACCATCGAGGGCTACCAGAAGATGGCCTTTGCTGCGGTCTTTGCGGGTCCGTTCTTCAGTAAGTTCACATATAGTATATACCCACTGACTATAGTCCCCAGGGGTGACGTAGGGAGCAAGTGTCTCAACCTTATTCAGCTAAAACGTCACTGGGTGATTAAATAAACAACCAAGCTAGAATGGCTTTAAACGTCTTTAGAATTACCAAAAACTATTTGGACGGGGCAGATCATTCGGGCGGACCTGTACCCTAAATTTTAAATATAATATTATATAACTGTCACATAAAGCGTAGCAGCAATGCTTCTTCTTCTAACGTTTTTACGTTCGCCAACTTTAATTGCGTTGCAACGCCTGCAACATTGCGTAGCTACATCTTTTTTGTTTATTAACCGATTTTAATGCGCTATTCCCCGTTTTTCAATGGGCACAGGGTATAACAACTAAGGATAGAGCAGATCCGTCGTATCGATAAAAACTAATCGTAATCGAATGCTGAATGCGTCCATCACTGTTAAACGTACAATGCTGCTAAATAAAATCAAAGTTTTAATTTGAGATAAAAATAAAATTAAATAGAATTTAAAATCAATCTCATGTTTAACAAAATTTGAATACAATTTGTTTTAAATTTTTTTTAATTTTTTTTCAGATCTCGTCGTGGGTTTGAGCATTGCGTTTTACTTCAATGAGAAGGCCGACAAGGAGGGCGCCTGGTCCTGGATGTACGGGGAGCACGGGGACAACTGCTATACGTTTATGATGATCAGCGTGGGAACGACCTTGTGGTGGTGCCTGACCTTGAACTTCGTGTCCCGCAGATCGGCAGGGGTTTATTCCTTGATTCTGTTCTCACTGTTCCTGCTGTACGCGGTGGCTGTGGAGCTGGAAATCGTGCACGACCTGACAAACGACGAAGTATTTGCACCGAGATAGCTGTATTTTGTATTTTGTTGTTTAGTGTAATGAAATTTATATCTGTATTTATATATTTATATATATTTTTATTGCACTTTCGTTATTTATAGCAGACTGATGGATGGCTTGTGGCTTCGGTAATGCCTTAGCTAGTACAAGAACCATTTGCACTCGTTAAGTTTGTGAGTTCGTTCAGTGAGTAAATTCGTTTAGTTAGTTCTGCCAACGTGGCAACGCTAAAATCATGCGATTTTGTTTTAGAGGAAAAGCAACGGAGATGAGACTCGACTTGCCGAGTTATCGACAGCAGCCGCTTGCAATTGTCAACCACATCGATAACTGTATCGATTTTAACTTGAGCAATACCAAATCAATGGAAATCTAAACAAGCACAGCTTCGATTTTGTGGAAACTTAAGGTTTATTCTGCCAATTGTTTATTGTTAATTATCTACCTGCAACGCGATAGGCGCATGAAACGATATGTTTAGGCGCCGGGCAGCTATCGATATGTTGCAACGATATAAACATCAACAACACAGATAAAGCGCCACCGCGTGCCAGTGAAAAACCGCTGAAAACCCATAAATCTCAAACGATTCAGTGACAGCAATAATATTTAATAATAATTGATATTCAACTGCATGCAGAAGAAAAAGCATAAAATAAAGCACCTAAGAAAGAGAGAGAGAGAGCGTCGGGTATGTTGGCTGTATGCGAATGCGAGAGCGTCAGTGTGTGCGTGCGAGTGTGTGTGTGCGTGTGAGTGTGCGCCCGACTGGTCCGCAACGGACGGCAGAAATAATCGTGGCAAAAGCGACGGCAGCGTTTGATACACGTATCAGAAGCAAACCCAACGTGTTCTGAGAACGTTGTGCTGAACGCGTCGGCAGCGCATACAAACGTACATACGCACATACGCAATTACATACAGACATTTGCATGTTTGTGTGTGTTTGAAGAAATAAACTGATTTATCATACATGCGGGCGCAAACTAAGAGCTTAAAACGCAATTGAAGCGACGTGAATCAAGTTGAAAGTTTAACGCTTTTTGTAAGTAAGAAAGTGCCTCCGATGCCAGTGTTTTGCCCCAGTGTGCGTGAGCGTGTGTGTGTGAGTGGGTCAGCAAATTGGCAAAAGCGCAAGCAGGCGAAAAATGTGCATTTGTGGTTAGCTTGGTGAAAGTTTTAGCTGGTTAAAGCGATCGAATTACGCGTGAAAATCACATTTTGTTCTGAGAGCCAAACAATATTTTACTCGAATGTCATTCGGTGATAATTTATGTAAATGTGTGTTTGTCTCTATTACATGTACATGTGCGCGCCCCTCGCCCCGCTGCTGCTGCGAATAACGGAATTGGAATCGGAATCGGATTTGAAAACGGAATTTCGAATGTGCCAACGACAATGCAATATGCAGAAAGTGTTTGCCATCACGACTTGCGAGTGAATCAATCAGGTAAGCCCCGAGAAAGTCTCTCCTCTCTCCTCTCTCCTCTCTCCGCAATTTTCTTTTCCCAACTGCCATTCGCTCAGCTGACACAGGTCTCACGCACACTAACACAGCCACGCACACAGAGACACGGGCACTTGTGCATTAGCCGTCTCTCTTAGCTGCCCTCCCTCGGCTCTCTTCGCTCGTCGCCCGACGCCCGACGCCCGACGCCCGTTTGCCGGTGAGGCGACTCGAATGTCACGCCACCTTATCTATAAGATAATAATAAATGCAACGCATTTCTGAGACGATTACTAAGTTCTATTTCAATATCGAACTGGATGAAATTTGTTGGCCTCTGACCCGATTTCTGCTTACTAGCATTCGCTCGTTCCTTGCATAATGCAATGTAGGGATGTGAAAAACATCGTTGCATCGAATGCGCTGATGTTTTCCGATGTTTTTAAGAATACGATATCATCAATGTACATCGATGTTGGGATTTGGACATTCGCGATGGTAAAGAAGCCTATATTTGTTTTAGTTTCATGAATTTGTCAACAATAGATTACATTTGTAATACCGTTTATTTAAAAATGCCAAAGACTAAAAATATTTCTGTAATTAAATAAAATATTAGTAATTAAGTATTGAATATTAATTGATTATTAAAATGATTATTAATAATTTAATTCCGTTGAATTTCAAAGGAAAACCAATTGTGAAAATATCACACAGACAACGATGTTCTGATCCGAAACTTCGATGCAAGTTCCATTTTCGAAACATCGATGCACCCAAACATATAAGTTACCATGATGTACACATCCTGTACATCCCCAATGCAATGTAACTAATGGCAACAACATTGTTTCTATTTTATTTGCGCATTGATTTAAACAAAAGAGAGGTTTGAGTAGGTGGAGGGGAGTGGAGTGGGGTCAACTTGTGACGCGTCCACTGCAATGTTTTTTGCCATCTACGCCTCAGACATTTGTTGCTCGATTCCAATTTGGCCAATTTGTAATTATGCTCTCTTGGATTCAAAAGCCTTGCGTGCTCTTTTGCTTACAACACGTGCATTTCTTTCTTTGTGAGCGCGCTCTCTTCTTCTCTTACATGCTCTCTCGATGACGCAGTCGCTCTCTGACTCCCTGCCTCCCACGCCCTCGCTCGTTGGCTGAGCTTATTATACCAACTGAAAATCATGCGAGTTTCGCCTTGCCCCCTCTTTAGCGGGCACAGGGGTCATGTACATATATATATATATATATATATATATATATATATCGCGATGTGGAGAAGTGGAGATGTGTCATATGTTTGTGCTCTGCTTTGTTCCGTTCTCTTCTCTTTCCTCTCTTCTCTTCTGTTATGTTCTGTTCTGTTGTGACTGCGACGGCGCTTGGGGTAACCATATGGACAGTAGAGTTGAGCGGTATACCAGTTCGGTTCAAGCATTTTGTTCAATCGTTTGAAATTTTCGAACCGGTTCATAGCTATTTGGGTTCTTTATTAAATCCTTTACTTTAATAAAAAGACGTGAGAGGTGACAGACCCCAAAAAGTTTATTTATTATACCCTGTGCCCATTTGAAAAATGGGAAAAATAGGGTTAATAACTTTGTGCGAATGTATGTAACAGGCAGAAGGAGGCGTGGCAGACCCCACAAACTATATTTATTTTATTTATTTAAAGTCGACTAAGGCCAGTCGACCAAGAGAAATAAAATTACAAATTAAGATTAAAAATAGTAAAATTAGAATTAAAATTTAATTTAAAAATATAAGATAAGAAAAGATCAAGAAGACGAGCTGAGTCGATTGAGCCCTGTTTGTCTGTCTGTCTGTCTGGCCGTCTGTATAAACGCGTCGATTTCGGAAACTACAAAAGCTAGAGCTGCCAATTTAGACATGTAGGTAGATAAATAACGTACGCAGATCAAGTTTATTTAAAATCTCGGATGCCACGCCCCTACCGCTCACAATGAATGGAATAAAATACATTCGCCTATTTAAGAGACACTAAGCTATTTACATAAATTCTGTTTTCAGTAGTTGGTAGGTTTATATCATACGCAGTTGAGGCTTTTTTGAAATTTTTGATGCCACGCCCCTTTTACGCCCTAATCGAAAAAACCGAATAACAAGCGTAATATTAAACATAGAATGTATATATGGAATATATACTCTCTTTGATTATATTTAACTATCCTGAAAAGCGCATTGAAATCGGTTGATAAACACAGGAGTTATTAGCGAAACAATATTGCAGGCGGCAACTCGCCGCCTCTAGCAGCGTGGCCGTTAAAGCTGGCGCACATAACAAAGTAAGAAGAAGAATTGCTGCTACGTTTTGTATGACATTTTAAATATAGGGTACAGGGCCTGTCCGACTGATCTGCCCCGTTCGACTGATCTGCCCCGTCCAAATTTTTTTCAAATAATTATTTTCATCATTTTACTGATAAGAACATAAAAAGAACATTGCAAAACAAACGTAAAAATAGAAATGAAAATATCAAAATTTCAATTAAATGAGGTTTGGGTTTTGGTTTAGTTATACAAGAAGTTTGCCTATGACTTAAAAAACATAAATTAATATATTAAAATTTTACTCAAAGAAACACTAAACAAAATTCAGACAGTCTGTAAGCGATAATCAGGTAGTTAGTTCGTCCGTTTGCATTGGTAAGTCGTTCAATTGATGCGACTCCGAACGATTCGACTCAGGTCTAACGGATAGCGTCTATGTTACAAATCCCATTTCTGGGGCGCGGCTTTTGTTGGATTGCGGAAGCAGCGGAAGCTGTTCATTAGCTCCAGAACCGTATGGCGCTTTATGTGTTGGGTCTTAGATATTACTAATTGCGGCCGAGTTTTGGCAGTCGACCGCATTTGGTTGTAAACAAAATACTCTTTGACCTTTTGGCATAACCTCAGCTGATGAACGCGTACTCTCTTAGCAATTGGCCTTCGCTATGCACTCTTGTACAGTTGGACATTGGTGCAACTCTCTTTTTATCCCTCTTACCAACTAGATCTCTCTCTCTCTGGTGTGCTCTCTCTCGCGTCATTTCCCCTGAAACTCGTATGATTTTCAGCTGGTATAAGAAAATGCCGACGAAGAAGAAAGAAAAACGTGTTACCGCTATCAACCCTCATTTCGATTTCCCTGCACTCAATGCCAGCCCATTGACTTCGGTCTTTTCTCTAGTTTTTTTAGCTGTTGTTGCTGTAGTTGCCGTTGTTGCAGTTGTTGCAGTGGTTGTGGCACAACCAAAATAGTCACGCGATGTCTATATGCATGTGCACCTCTATGCATGTACACTCAGACTTGTGCTAATACTGCTGATATATAAACATACATACATATTTACATTCTGTACAAAGTCTATGTACTATTTATAGACAAACTGACATAAAGTGAACTCTCGAAATAGTGAACTCTCAAGAGACGTTCTGCATATTGGTGTTTGCGCCTGCATTAGGATTATTGAAATTGTGTAACGCGCAGAGACAGGCGTGGCAGACCTCACTTATTACATATGATCAGGATGACTGAATCAATATAACCATTTCCATCCATCTGTATTGCCAACTAAATCTCGTAAACTATCTCTTCTACCTTCTACCTTCCCACGCTAACGGCGAAAAAGCACGGCAGCCACAATTTTAGAGCTGCAGTTTTGTACATTGGATGTTACGTATATAGTTGTGAATCACCGTGATCGAAAACGAAACAGCGAAGATACGCATCAGACAATTTGTTGGAATTCGCAGATGAATCAAGTAGTTTGCTTCATGCGATCGCTTCGTATATGTATTTGAATTATGTGTGGGCGTATATCTTGCCTCTGTCTGTCAATGGGGCAGTGATAAACAAATACAAAGTTCAGGATCTCCTACCATCGGTTACGTCCTACTGTACCCCTGCTCGTTGGTTAATCATGCGGACAATACGAATCATTAAACTACCGATGAATGTAAATATATAGACTGTTTTTTTATTGAGATTGTTCATTGGACTTGCATTAAATCTGAAAATCTCTTTTTAATCACTTGATCGATTAACATTGATAGTTGGAACTATCGCTGGTACAATATTTAAGTTAATTCGAACTATACATATGTGGGTATATTTGTTATTCTGTTTAACGTTATAAATTAAAAAAAAAAAACAATTTTCATACAATTTAATAATAATAAATTTTATAATTCCCTATAAATATTCGTACAAGATCGAGTTTTAGCGGTTTACTGTTTCACTGTTATGTTTAGTCGTGTGTCATCTACCTGCACTTTGAAAGCTGTTTCTGTTTCCACAAAAAGATAAAGCTAGTTACTTTCTTGATACTTAGATATGAAATCAGGACAGGGTATAAATGATAACAAATCATAAATGAATCAACAGCAAAGTAAGCTAGTTATCTTTGGGATAGTGTATTTGCGAACTCGGCAGAGTTAGCTTAAGTTATTATTATTTTACCTTGAAAATGTTCGTTCGACTTTGCTCCGTTTAATCAGAGGTGTAATAGGTAGAGTCCACAATGTCACATGATTATGAATATGCGTAGTGTGTCTTTACATTCATTGTTGAAAATTTCAGAATTATATTGTCGATTCAAATAATTTTTCAACTAACGTTTTGTATTTTGTGTTTTAAGAAATTTTTTAATATCTTCTTAGTGAGCAATCAGAACTTGGAAGGAAGCTTGGAAATCGGAATAACTGCAAATAAGATAAATTTATATGATTTTTAAGAATATATACTACAATCGCACATTGTTTGTATACTATAACTTCGTCATGAGTAAGTTCCAAATTTGGTATGCGGGATTAAACACGTTCTTTCGCTGATAAAGAATCTACTGACATACACTTACTATATTATGTACTATATGTCTGTACTATATATGCGATATGTATGCATGTGTGGTATGTACTCACACACAGAGCATTAGCAAATGCTGTTTGCTGAAATGATTGTTTGACTAAATCACATCGCTGAATTGACTGCTAAAACTTTTCTAACCGGTTTTCGTCAACGGGACACAAACCGGGCACTTGCGACTTGCACTCCATGATCACGATCATTGCCAACACACGCACACACACTGATATATATATACACACAGAGATGTTAAAAATTTTCACTCGGATCGGGCACGTGCTCTGCCCCGTAGCGGGTCCGTCATGCGACGGTCACTCTAAAGATAACTGCACTGCATGCTTGTCTAGGTCGTTCGGCTGGGCGGAGAGTGTGCTGGAAGGTTGAGGAGAAAGGGAGGGGGTGCCATTGATTTACTTTCACACACCCATACACACGCACACTGGCGCACGCTCATCATTGCCATCGCAAACAAATGAGCGAGTGCAAAGAGAGAGTCCCAATCAGTCTCTCTCTTTGGCAGCACTGCTTGATCTCTGCTTGCTCGATCTCCCGCTCTTCCGCTCTCCCGCTCTTCCGCTCTCTTGATGTTTCTTTGCCAAAAATGAAATTTATTCGAAATTCGCCCACACAACATTCGATTTGTTTGTTTTCTGTTTCTTACTCTTTTGGACTCGTTCATTGAGGAAAAGTAAATCGAAAAGCGAAAAGCAAAAAGCAAATTCAATGATAAGTGCAAATTGTTGCTCATTTCAGTATTTATGAGTATTTTATTTGTTGCTTTGTTTTTGTTGTTGTTGTTTTATTTAAATCTTGGCGAGCATTTTTCTCATGTTATGTGCGCTCAACCGGCAGCGAAAACACAAAAAAGTAAAACGCTAGGGAAAATTATTTTTATTTTGGACTTTGACACAGTCATACGATGATTTCGTTACCCCATTTGTGCGAATGAGATGCAACTGAAAAAACAGACAGAGACAGGGAGAGACAGAGACACAGAGAAAGAGAGAGAAGCAGAAACAATTGCTCTCGTTCGCTCAATCGGACAAAAACAACGCACATGTACGTTGTACATATCGTTTAACTGTAACTGCGGAAGCATTGACCAGCCACACCCCTTTCTCCCCTAACCCCCTTGTCCCCCCAAAGTCAAGGTGACTCGCACATGCCTCTGATAACAAGCAGCGAACGATGATTAATAAGCCAGTCTCAGTTGGCACCTGGCTGTTTACGGTCTATTGCCAGCCAAAGTTCAAGCATCAGCATCGCATCGTGTGTCACTTTTATAACACCTGAGTGCAGGTGATCGAGTGGGCCTAATTAAAGGTCTTGACTATCGAAGTAGTGTCAAAAGGCGTGGGCGATTTCGATAATTTTAAATTAGTTGAATTTACTTCTAATGAGGGTACGACAGTCCGTTATTAAAATTTATAAGCTAAATTTGGTACGGACACTTCATTATTTCATATAATTATTATCAAGAGTTTAATGTTCTCGTAAATTTCAAGTATTCGACTTTTGTCATTTCAACCCAATAAACTTCGATGCAAACATTATCCGAATCGAATTTAGCCACGCATATAAGTGCAGTTATATTCAGATATGGGAATAATTTCATGTTTACTACAGATCTTTTCACCAACTAAATCTTCATTCGAAACCTTCTATTAAATCTTAGATTAATAAGTCTGAATAAAGTACATTTATTATTTTGGACTTGATATGTCCTAAAGACAGGGACATTAGCATTGTGCGGGATGAAGATGAGGAAGCTCTTCTATGTTATTTGGGTTTAGTTATGACTATGAATTTTAGTATGTTTGGTCGCATTTATTTATGTATTATATGTATGTACGTCCATAGCCGGGACTCTTGATCTTCAACTTATTTAGTTTGTGATTTTCTACAAGCAAGAGTCAACAGTCTGATGACATGAAAACACCTTAGTATAGGCTGGCATTCATATGCGTGATTCGGAAAATATTACTCAAGAACGAAAGTAAATATTTATATTTATATACATATTTATAAGATTTCGAGCTCAATTACTTGGGACTTTGCACCGCAATTGGACTTTGTGCTTTTGGTGCTATTGCGACTACAAACGAAAATGATTTCTTGTTTAGCTGATGTCGGTGAAATCAAAACGCCATTAGCCAGCACAAATGCATTTTCCAAGTTCGAGGTTGTCAATCGAGGCTCCTCTGTCCACTGAAGCATGACGATAGAGCACATGGCTGGCTCAATGATTGTTTTTTTATACTTGCAATTGCAAATGTTATTGTTATTCTTCTTATTCTTGTTGTTGTGCTCTTTTCCGTTATTTTGTTGTGTTCTGTTTTGATTCGTTTAGCTTTTTGCTTTGTGGTTATGCAAAGAGGAAACTGAATGCAGTTTAAGACACGACAAAAATAGCAGCAAATAGATTCTTACGGCTGCATGTAGTTAACTCTGCTATTAAAGTAAATACAACACGCCTTTAATGTACAATTTTTATATTGTCATTTCAAAATATTAATAAGATGTTTCAAAAGATGTAGGTTTCTAGCGGGGCAGATCCCTTTAATAGTGATCAGCAGTATCCGCAAAGTCCCTTATTGAAGTCTATCTTATCTTTAAGTTTACTTGGTTTATCCTTCCATAAAGTTTAACATCTATAGGTCATCTCGTCTCTACCGGAATAGAATTTGTTCTGAATACATCAGGATGTACCACTCTAATATTTAAATCTTATCATAATCTTCAGACTACTCCTTATAAAGACCAAAGTGGCAAATGCAAGCAATTTTATTTTGCTTTTTATACTGAATTTCAATAATTTAGCAGAGATTCAGCTTAATTGAAATTTTAGTTTTATAAGTTTTATGTTATTATCATAATTCTTGGTATACGTTTATACAGTAATACCTTAAGCCCGTGGATGCTGTTACTGCTTTAATCAGAATGTGTGAGAAAAACACTTTTTACTTGATTGCTATGCCACGAAGAGGAGGTGAACGGGGAATTGATAACATGAAAGCTTGGTCATAGCAAAGGCAATGTAATCGTTCCCTGTAATCAAGCAATATGCGTCAATTTCCTTGATTGTCTTAATCCAGACAATGTTTACACATTTGTTAAATCAGGTGCGGGCTATTATCGGTTGGAGACCTTTGGTTCGTAATGGTTTCGTGTACAGTCGACTGTCTAACTTTTAGCAGCGTGCTGATTTTAGCACAGTGAAGCATAATGTATCGCCTTAAAAGGTTAGATAATTTTTTAAATACTTATATAAAGATTAAAACTATAAATAAGCGTAGTTAAGTGGCGAAAAGGGTCATTAATTCGATATTATGAACTAGTAAAGATTTTTGTTATAAATTATTACTTCTCTGTTCATTGCACACTATCGTCTTACGTAGTCTTTTTATGTTCATATATGTAAGTTGTATTTTACAATGAATTTGTAGTACCGAGTCCACTGTGCCTCGTATGTGTTCACACATTCAACAGGTGTTCAAAGTTCAACACGCTGTAAATTGCCCGGGACTAATTGAACGCTGTGCATGCTTTCAATTTTCATTAATTAACCTCTAATTTGACTATTGCAATAGTTTGTTTCCAATACAAATTATAGCATTTAAGTGTGCCCAACAATTAGTGATATTGTTTAGTTTTATGTAATGCGATTAGCTTGTTCATTTCTGGAGAAATATTCAAACTTTACATCATAGCAGAATCTAAATTTGAGATCTAGACCGACATGGGTATGTCACTTCAGGAATATACATATAGACGTAACAGACTCCATTTTCACACATGATTCTAATAGACTCAACTTAAAGAATTAATAGATTCATTACTACTTTTCTAAAACTCTAAAAATAAAGGCCCTAACTTAATAATTTAGTAAATATTTCCATTCTTCCAAAATGAATTACCTTCACAGAATAGATTACGGGTCTATGCTATCATCATTATAAGACTAAGACTGGTTGATTTATGGGGCAGACTTCTTTTTATAAACTTACATACACATATTTTACCTTTTTCGCTTTATTTATTTGCACTTTGCACACCTTATCATGTATTTATCACAAGTGCCCAAGAATTATTACTAAGTTTCGAAGTTATGTGTGACATTGACATATTTTATACTTATAAATAAAAGAATCCAATGTCGGAATATTTTAATGAATCTTCCCTTAGTTTGCCTTGAAATTTATAAGGGATATGAAGCTATTGGAACTGAAACTGGGCAAGCCTATTCTTTTGTTCTGTCCGTAGATTTGATATTGGATCAAATATATATTTTGTAAGACAAATTAATAGATGCGTTACGCGACCTACGACAACATTGTTTGCCCTAGAGAGAATGAAGAGTTCTCTTTGACATTTCTTATTTGATATTATGCAATTCGATTTGAATTTAGTATATGTCTAAATTTATTTTCTATATGTATGTATATAAAAGTATTTGCGTTCTATCTCTGAACTCGGCGTTTCTTGTTATATCTATTATCAGTCATTGGATGAGCGCCAAGAGCTAAGGCGAAACCAAAGAATTTGTTGCTCTTCTTATGCTTTGTGCTAAGCTAAATACATAAAAGGGGTATGATAGGTTTGCATAATATTCGAGTTCAATATTAATCTAATAATGTTTGCCAAGTATGTTGTGGAGATGGAAATACTTCCTTTGTTTAAAACCTATATTCAAATTAATTTTTTTCCTGCGTTTTGTGTTTGCTATTGCGCTTTACATTTGTTGATCTTTAAAACGTATTAACTATTATTCAGTGAGTTTAATATCCAACCGAGATAATGTAAATTGTAACAGCTTAATAATATCGTGAGAATACATCGCTTACCATCTCTATTGAATAATTCGTAACACACTATTCTTTATAACTCAAAGCTAATCGTAAATTGTTGTTTGTGCCAGGGCTCTGGTGCTAAAGGTCAGAGAATTACTAGAATAATCGTGATTTTTATAAGATTGAATAACATATTCATATTATATTACTGTTGTTCTTGGTGTCAGCTGTTTTCTGTTAAGCTTATTATTTGTACTTTATCTGTCCTATGTTCGTATAACAATTTCAGCATTTATGATCATACACGTTACTGTTTGACCTTCTCATTCGATTGTAGGTAACATTTACCAACATACCGTTAAACCACCATTTGATTCATCGTCTAAATGTTGCATCTGTTTCCGTCCCTCTCCCCTTTCAGCAGAGACCATAGAAGTCGCATCACGCATACGCCGCTTTGTCATCCATAGCGCAACCGTATCGTTGTACGAAAGGACCTTCAGGACTTTCCATTGAGGAATTGCTAGTTCACATCTCTCACCCAACCCCCAATCCGCTTATCACTCGACAGACACATTTTCGGCGTTGGTGAGTGCGTTGCTTCGTCACAGTAAAAGTTATCGTCGTAGAACTTTTCAAGATGTTCATCGAAGATGATGCGCAGTAAGTATTGTACATATCAGACATTTACCTACATGCCACATACATACTTGTTGTGCTAATAAGATCTAGTTTAAGTGTTCTATATGTTGCTTGGTTATGGTATATACGTCGACGACTCATCGCGCTTTGGCAGTGTCATCTATAGTTTTAAATATTGATGCCAATAGCTGACTGAATAATAAATAATAATAATAATTTTCTTCTCGAAAAATGTTTTCTCTGGTTGCTTTTAGTAACAAAAGACACAAAATAAAAACTCAAACAAAAACATTCCTGCTGATAGAAAATAGTATCAAGACATCTAAGTCGTAGTCCAGCAATCTAAATGAAATCCGAATCATTCTATATGATTATTAAAACAGTAATTATCGAGTACAATATTCAATTTTCTATATATAGCATAAGATTTGCAACAGGTGCGAAGGTATGATCGAATGACGCCCAAAGAAAGACTCGATTAATTTAAAGGGTACCTATAAAGTAGTTTGGCCCAAATATAATATATTTAACCTTACTTGAATGGGTGCTAGACGGAAATGCAGAGTTCTGATGAGCAAAATGAATTGTGTCATGGGATTCTCTGGGTAGTCAAAATATTCCAATTTTAGTACCGCCCCAAAATAGTAATTAAGCCTTATCAAGTGCGTTATATTAGATATTAGTTCATGTGATACTAACAAGTGCGTGCCAAATCAAGCACCGTGAAATGGCCGACAACTATCCAAAATCACGCATAATTTCCGTAACTACTTATCACCCAGCACGCCAAGTTCAGGGACGTGACGTAGCTTCGATTTGGCCTTATCAGTATTTACTTTTCTTATCAGTCGCTTTATTGTGCTTGTGCACTGATTTTGACTAAAATGGAAGCATTTGCATTTTGATCTCGTTAAATTATAATAATAATAATTGTACAAAGGTCACCAATTCTAAGTGAAAATAATACTTTGGTACTAGAAATATTTATATAGTATTTTATTGTAGTTCGCAGATAGCGTCAGCAAATAGGGAATAATATCATACAAACTAAGATTCTCTCTTTTCAATGTTTCAATTTTTATAAACTATTTTATATTATTTTGCGAAACCCTAATAATTTGAAGTCTTAAGTGGAATGGCGGAGTACTTAAAAAAGAAACAAAAATCACCAATCTCCAATTCTTTTGATTTTTATCTCTACATCTTTATGGGCCAATTAGAAAACACTTTATATGAACTTACCAATTAATTTGGCATAATCTTAAGTGTAAACCTAAGTGAATTTAGTTTATGGGTGCTTTGGGGAAACTTATAACACAGAAGTGTTATTGCTGTTATTATAAACTTAAGTGTATGTTTAGTAAGATTTGCAATATAATATCGATTTCATCAGAGAAAGAGGATAACGATTTTTCAATATATCGTTAGAAAACGGGTTTTCATCTTTAATATTAATCTTATATCCATAATACATAAATATTTTCATTTTATGTAGCATCCATATATAACTGTAATTTTCCTAGAAATTTAATTTAAAATATTTATGCTCTATTAAGGTTAAACGCATGAGGTGTCACATCTTTATTAAAAAGCAATACCGAAAATAGCAATAAATGAAATATATACACTCAGAAAAAAGAAGAACGGGCCGTTCTAAGAATTGAAGTTCTAAAATTAATCCTTTTTCGTACTAGAATTTCAAATGAACTCTTCGTTCTTCAAATTTCTTACTCGTAGAGCATTTCGTTCTAAATCTCAAAAATTACCGTTAAAAATTTAAAACTAAGAACAAAATTCCTAAATTAAGAAAAAAAGGGATTAATTCAAGAACGTTTCGTTCTTATGGCAGACATGCTCAAATCCTGAAGTCAAAAAATCGCTCTTAAATGTAGAGTTTCATTCTTTAATGAAGGAATTTCGCGCTTGGCTGTTTTTTGACACCGCAAATTCTAGGTTTAAGTACGATCGCTCTTGATTTTTCTCTCGGTGTACATATAAGTTATTTATAGTTCTCTACAGTTCTCTCTAAAATACCTCACGTCAGTGTCTCTCTTTTTCTAGCTCGCGCTGTCTGCTGATAAGAAGCAATAAGTTTCCCAGTCTTATCGCTGTAGCTTAGGCTACAACCTTTGTTTTCCAGTTATTATACAGCCAATATTTGCTAGCTAAAATCAGTTAGCTTTCGACTCCAGACACAAATAGAACGTTCAGGGTGTCACTACTATTATATGATTAGACTGTATAATGTACAAATATACACATTTCATTTGCATTTCAATTTTCCAGCTGCAGCTATTCTAATTTAAATTTCTGTTAAATTTTACTCTAGAATGGACAGCTTTTGGGTGCAGAGTGCCCTGGGTGCCATCAAGGCAATTTCATTTGTCTACGATCTCCTAACGCTTCCGGTATACTTGGTACTCCAGGCGCCATGGAAACGTCGCCAGGACTCAAGACGAGTGAAGGTGAGTTATATATGGAGACATATGTATAAATTAGTCTTGGTTTTCAACGAATTAAAATTATCACTCTTAAAAACAATGAGATTAATTTTTATTTTATCTAACAGTAGCCGGCCTACGCAATCGATCCTAATTGTTTCATGTTTCATTTGAAAAATACAAATATTTGACTTTGTATAAAGACATTTATTAACTATTCGCAAAAATTTAATTTCTGATATATCTGCATTTGTATAACCTGTATTTTCATACACTGCTTGCAATTACTTAAGCCCTAAAACATATAATTTCTTAGTAATGTTAATGTTAGCCGCTTTTCACATAATCTTTTGAGGCGCCATTATTTTCAGTACTTTTACATCCTCGCCAACTTTTATATTTGTGCCCGCCCAGAATCCCTTAAGGCCGAATTTTACAATCTACAAAAAGTTGCTAAGGTTCCAGATGGGTTTTTGCAGTCAAGCACAAAGTTGTTTTTAGATTTTTGCCTACTCGAAGTGCTTATAGAGGTATTGTTGAAATCCAAAACACTTACTCCCGATGAAAATATAAGACAAAAAGTAAAAAGGGTCTATTAACTTAATAAAAAGAGGAAATGTGTGTAACACCCAGAAGGAGGCGTGGCAGACCCTACAAAGTATATATATTCTTGATAAAGATGACAAGCCAAGTCGATATGCCCTTGTCCGTCTGTCCGTCCTAGACCTTAGCAACTATAAGGGCTAGAGACACCATATTCGGAATTTAGGTTCTTCTATTCAGTCAGCAGCACGAGTTTGATTTAGATTTTGGATTTAATTTACCATGTTAGTAGCCAATTGCATTTTCCACCGATGCTGTAAATTTCATTACGATCGGATAAGAAATAGCAAAGATATGCAACATTCAATTTACGGCACTAAGCAGTGGGGAGCTGGTGTGCCATGCAAACCCACGTAGCTTAGTGTGTGTGCCTTTGATTGTGTTTGTAAGTAAAGGGTCTTCTGCTGTCGGTTACGTCCGACTGTAGCCTTTCGTCCGACTGATCTGTTCCGTATATATATATATATGTTATAGAAATTGAGGGACAGTTGACAAATCTTAACCTAAAAGGTCAACTTTTAAATAATTATCAAAAAGACGAAGACAGCAGGTTAGGTTATTATGGTAGAGAAGGATTATGATTAACAGGAAACTTAATATTCAGGACCATACATATAGAGATAGAAAGTTTTCTCGGAGAAAACTGTGAGAGATCTGAAAGATTTATTATATCTATATTTGTGTTTTATTTTATATATTGAGCAGAGCAATCGTTACGTAGGAAATTTCTAATTGGCATTTTTACTTCCATCCTCTACACACAGGCCACGCTTATAAGCGAGAAATTGTCGGTCGATGAGTCGCGAAAGTATTCTCCGGATGACATTGAGGTTTTATTTTGAACTTTCTGCTTTTATTTTGTATACATTGGTTTTGATATTATTGGTGTGTGTTATGGAATCCCTGAACTATAAACAAACGTTTCTACATTGGCACATACAATACACAGACTTACACCCAAATGCCCTTTCGCCTGGTGAAACCTATTAGCTTATGAAATCCCCGTCAATGAGTTAATATTATGTTGTACCTTGAAACACGTTTTGCTTGGCTTTCAGTTCCCTTCCAAACCTATCTTGCCCAGAACCATACAACCATACAACTTATTTGGTTTGGGTTTACTTGTGGAAGAACCGTGTATTTTCTATTGAGTTAAACTGATGTTGCATTGCAGGCGAAGATCATCAAGAATGACGACACCGAGCTGACGTACCGTACCACAGAACCCCCGCGGGACGTGCACGTGAAGATGCTGCAGGAGAACATCGACACATTGGAAAAGGTCTTCAACTATGTGGCCAAGACACACTCGACCAAACGTTGCCTGGGCACTCGTCAGATACTCAGCGAAGAGGACGAAACCCAACCCAACGGACGTGTCTTCAAGAAGTACAATATGGGCGATTACAAGTGGAAGAACTTCATTGAAGCGGAGCGTATGGCCGCCTGCTTCGGACGTGGACTACGTGAACTTGGCCAGGCGCCAAAGCAGAACATTGTCATATTTGCTGAGACACGTGCCGAATGGATGATCGCTGCCCACGGTTGTTTCAAGCAGTCCATGCCCATTGTCACTGTCTATGCCACTTTGGGCGATGATGGCGTTGCCCACTGTACGTAGAAATCAATTATATATCCCCAGAAGGTCCTGTTCTTATGGAATTGTTTTGTAGGTATCACCGAAACGGAAGTTACGACTGTTATCACCTCACACGACCTGTTGCCCAAGTTTAAGACACTTCTGGACCAATGTCCCAATGTGAACACCATTATCTATATGGAGGATCAGCTGCATAAGACCGATACTACTGGATTTAAAAGCGGTGTTAAAATATTACCCTTTGCCCAAGTGGTAAAACTTGGAAATGAGTTTAAATTCGGTATGTCATGTTTTTGGCGAATGCTAATTAAACTTCTTCTGCTTCAAAGTTTATCGATAGATCTTTCTAGAAAACCCAATATAGATTATAGACCTATTGCAATTCGTTATAGCATGGTATAAACAATATTGTGACTTTGATGCAAAAGAGTTCTAATATTCTAAAACATTCATTATTTTCTTATTTTAATGAAGAATAGTACAAATTTATTACAGAAATATTAGTTTAATCGCATAACTTGATTACTTGATTTGTTGTTAATAATTTATTACATTCACAGAGAACGTGCCCCCAAAAGGCGAGGACATTGCCATCATCATGTACACATCCGGCTCGACTGGCACACCAAAGGGAGTTCTACTCTCGCACAAGAACTGCATTGCAACCATGAAAGGATTCTGCGACATGGTGACCATTTATCCAGAGGATGTCCTCATCGGTTTTCTGCCATTGGCGCATGTATTCGAGCTTGTCGCGGAGAGTGTTTGCCTGATGACGGGTGTGTCTATTGGTTACTCGACGCCGTTGACTCTCATCGATTCCAGCAGCAAAATCAAGCGAGGCTGCAAGGGCGACGCCTCCGTGCTGAGGCCCTCCTGCATGACCTCCGTGCCGTTGATACTTGATCGCATTTCGAAGGGCATCAACGATAAGGTCAACTCTGGTTCGGCATTCAGAAAGGCGCTCTTCAAATTCCTCTACGAGTATAAGGTCAATTGGATACAGCGCGGTTATCAGACGCCACTGATTGACAAGTATGATAGAAATTATATAGAGAATATTACCGATAGACCTTATGTCAAACTATCAATCTGTGTCATTTATAGACTGGTCTTCAAAAAGGTAGCCAAGTTGATGGGCGGCAAGGTGCGGATCATCATGTCTGGCGGAGCACCGCTTTCGGCTGACACGCACGAACAAATCAAGACATGTCTGTGTGTGGACTTGATACAGGGTTACGGCCTCACAGAAACCACCTCTGGTGCCACCGTAATGGACAGTAAGTACAGCATAATGACTCATTCCGTTATATTATAGAAATATGTTGAACAACTTTTCATCCGCAGGTCGGGACATGACATACGGACGTACAGGTGGACCGTTGACAGTTTGTGATATTCGGCTGGTCAATTGGGAGGAAGGCAACTACCGGGTTAACAACAAACCCTACCCACAAGGCGAAGTCCTTATTGGCGGGGATTGCGTGTCGCAGGGATACTACAAACTACCCGGCAAAACCAATGAGGACTTTTTCGATGAAGACGGACGCCGTTGGTTTAAAACAGGCGATATTGGAGAAATCCAAACCGATGGCGTACTTAAAATTATTGGTGTGTATTAACGAAACTGTTTGGTTTTTGGAATTTGTTATCAAATGTACGTTCAACAGACCGCAAGAAGGATCTAGTTAAGCTGCAGGCTGGAGAATATGTGTCCCTCGGAAAGGTTGAGGCGGAGTTGAAAACGTGCGGCATCATCGAGAACATTTGCGTATATGGAGATCCCACCAAGCAGTACACTGTCGCGCTGGTCGTGCCGAATCAGAAGCATCTCGAGGAGCTGGCAGAACGCAATGGTCTGAGGAACAAAACTTTCGAGGAGCTGTGCTCCTCACCTATCATGGAGAAGGCCATACTTAAGGAAATCAGCGACCATGCGCGAAAATGTAAGTTCATTCCGTTCCATTTCGGTCTGTTATTGACCAAATATCCTTGCTGTTTTACAGGCAAATTGCAGAAGCACGAGGTGCCTGCGGCAATCACGCTCTGCAAGGAGGTTTGGTCGCCCGATATGGGCCTAGTAACAGCTGCATTCAAGCTTAAGCGCAAGGATATACAGGACAAATACCAGCACGACATTAATCGCATGTACGCCTCATGAAAGTCAACGCACTAAAGAGCAGCAGAGAGCCCGTTGCTGTGGCAGCAGTTAAATATGTACCAAACATACAAATTGTTGTAATATAGCTCAGACGTGAAAACGCGTTGTTCAAACCAAACTAGTTTAAGTACTAAAAGATCTAAAAACGAAACTACGCATGGACAACTTTGCAAGCTTTGCAAAGGGTTTCACTTGAAGTTGGAACTTATCGCAGTGTGCTTCTTTGTTCTTGTTTTTAATATTATTGAATAATATGTATTAAGTTTTTAGATATTTTTGCTGATAGTTTGGCTGCAAAATGCTGCTGATGTTGATAACGCCTATGAATATATATATAACAATTGCTAGTTGAATATGATAATAATGAAGATAATTGATACTTGATACCGATAGTAATCACAAATGATACCAGACGATGTACAGTTTTCGGTTATTTGAGGCAATAATTACCTATTTTTAAAAAAACCAACCATGTTTATGTAATTTAAGTGGTTGCCTAAAAATTATGTACATACTACAGATATACATACATACGCACGATGGCGTATACATACATATATATAATTTGAATATATGTATTTCTTATATGGATTTAAGCACATACAAATGTAGCGTACTTCTCTAAACTAAGTTAAGTCTATTACAATTAATATTGAAGTCTTGAAATATGTTCTGAATTAAAATGAAATATTAAATGCAAATTATAAGAATTCTGTTTCAACTGGGACGCAAATCCACAAAATAGAACCCTCCATATTTAAATTTATACACGAAGTTTAAGACAAATTATGTATGTATGATATGTATTTTAGAGCAATTTAGTTAAAGTAACTAACGGAATTAATTTCAATTCAAATACAGCAAATAAAAGACTTAGGAATACTTTCAAAGCAGCAAATAGATATTAAAAAGCCAAAAAAAAAGCAGTCTTATAAGTTTTATTCACTTCATATTTATGCAAATAGTTTTGATTAAATTGTAGTCATACTTTTAGTTAACGATGTCCAATTAGGAATGTGTAGAAATTTTAAATGAAACCTTGCGTTTCCCAAAGCGGAATACAAAATATATTTCACATTTTCTAGTAAAACAGATACCGCTAATTTAAACTAAATAAATTCACTGTGTGTACTATATTAAAATACAATTATAGTGCGTATTTTACAAGTTATTCGTAATTATCAAAATGATTCGCAAATAAAAAATACTACACAAATAGTACTAAATGTAGGTATCTATATATAATTGTACATTTTGGGTGTAAAAACATTGATATAAATAAAAATATCGATATTTTGAAACATATTTTAATACTTTATGGTGGTACGAAAACGAATTTAATAATATGGAATATACGTGTTTAGTAAGTAAGAAAATGGAATCTATATCTTATAAAAAGGCAATTCTGCTCCTTGGATCATGGTATCGGAGTATTGATAGACAGAATTGTGAACTCAAGAAATTGCAGATATTTATTATTTAGAAGTTGTTACACAGTTGAAGTTGCGAACGAGACTGTTTTGGTACCGATGATATCGATAAGTGTTAGGATAGGCCGTATATCGAGTAAATAGAGTTGCCAGAGCGTGTCCGCCGAAGGTCTAATAGTAATGGTTGTATTCACCAGGTTCGATCACCCGATAACCGATGAAAGCAACCCTGAATGGATCATAAAATTGGAGCGCATGGATCATAAAATTTTTGTGATCCATCGCTGTTTTTTGCGCTCCATTCATCGAAAGTCGATAAAAACAGCTGATTTCAATTCAAAATGTAAACAAATATATCAAAAATACCTGTTTGCATTTTAAAAATTAATTATTTGAAGATTTTTTGCATAAAAGACTGTTGCAAGTTTCAAAATGTATCAAACGCATTCACCAGGACATGGAGCGAAGGGTTGCAATTCTTTAATCGATCCATGGAGCGGTAACCTGGTGAATACAACCAATGTTGGAAAGTGATTTTCGAAATGATTCAGAGTATATAATTTTGTTTTTTTGTGTCATAAAAAGAAGATACAATTGATTTATCGATGTTTATAATAAATGACATAAATTTAATTTATTTACTATTTCTACTATTATTTCTCAATTAAATTATACGTACCATTTCCTTAAAGATAGATGCATATGTATGCATCATAACGTTCCTAAACATACATTGTTCCCCACATTACAATATATATATATATTTTTATATACAATTTCGCCGCTCAATTTAACACAGTTGTAATTTCAAAATAATTTAAAATGCAACTACTTTCAACTGCCAATCCAAAATGGTCTTCTAATCTGGCAATCGATTAGATTTCAATCTAATCGATTGAAAAAAGTCGCGACTTATTTAGACAGACAGACTGACAGAGCTAAATTGACTAAGATTGTTGTTTAGATCAAGAATATTTATAGTAGTTAATCAGGTTTATCACGCTTCCTGCCGATTACTTTCATTTGCACAAAGTTATTAACCCTGTTTCTACCCATTTCATGGAACAGAGTCTAATAATCACTTGTTGCGGTTGGTCGGTTTACTTTTTCAAATTTCTCTTGCTTTGGATAATAAAGAATTTAAAGTTAAAAAGGTTAACTGTTATTTATTATTATATATTGCATTTTTTAGTAGCTAGGCAATTTCTATTACACATTTACTTATGTAAAAAATGTTAATACCAACTGACTAGTTAGCCTTGAAGTATTAATTTGATAATTCGAAAAATTAAATTTTTAATGATAATTTTGTTGAATCTTGGAATCCACCGCATACAAGAGACATGCTACTTAATGAGTTTGATATTGTCATGGATCAAATTGGTAAATATTTGAACCACTTTATTCGCAAAGTACGCCTAATGGTATTATTTATATTTATATAAAACTCTTTGTTACCACTGATTCACTGACTGACTTGCTATTTACTGAAATTGTTTATGTTATTAATCGCTTTAACATTAAAGTATGTACTTTAAATTTACATATTTCTGAATACCAAGTAACTATTAGCAAATGCCCCGTAGCCTTCTAGTGTTTATACAATAATTCAGAGTGATACTTATCAACAGGCTTTGGTAAAGTCCATTGCTATGCCATTTTTACCTTGGGATTGCTGCAGATGTTAACCATACACGAGACGATGGGTATGAGTGTCATAGGACCGGCATCAGTCTGTGATCTGCACATGAGTCTTGTGCAATTGTCGACGCTTACAGCCGCTGCATTCTTGGGGATCATATGCTCATCATTCTTTTGGGGCTACATTGCGGATAAAATGGGGCGGAAATGGATATTGTTGCATACGATTTTGATGAGTAGTTTGTGCTCCATCATTTCCATGTTAATGGTGAGCTTCACCGGGTTCTTTGTCATGCGCTTTCTGACGGGCATATTGTGAGTTTATTTCCATTCCCTTTCGTATTTCCCACTGCCTAATTCACCTTCTTTGTAAGCAGTGTAGCTGGCCCTAGCTTTGTAGCTGTAACATACCTTAGCGAATTTTGCAATAAGCAAATTCTAGCCCGTGCTGTCACTTACATGTACATGTTTACCGGATTTGCTATGTTTTATTGTCCTTCCTGGGCAACACTATTTCTTTCCTCTGGTCTTTTTGACTTTGAGGTAACGCTTGGAAGGCTCATATTTCGCCCCTGGCGGATACTGGGATGTATTAATATTGTACCAGGCTTGATTGCCATATGCTTGCTGGTAAAGATGCCGGAAAGTCCAAAATTCTTGTTCATGATTGGTGAAACCAATAAGGCCTTAGCAGTAATGGATTGGATAAGCATGAAAAATAAAGGACGACCTCTAAATCCTGAACAGGTGGAGCTAATGAAGAAGTATGGAATGTCTCTAAACGTCAGCCAAACGAAACAAAAGGAAGCAAATAATGTCTTGCAAACTATGATCAACGATGCCATGCCTTTATTTCGCAAACCCTACGTTGGTTCCTTTGTAGGAAGTTGCTTCGTGATGTTCACTCTGGGCTTGGTGTAAGTAATAATAGTAGTGGTAATAATATAAAGAGTTTTTTCTGCCCATCGAAAATAGGTGATACAGGTTTAATAACATTGTGTAATCGTTTGTAACAGTTAAAAGGAGGCGTGGCAGAACCCACATAGCATGAATATTCTTGATCAGACCCATGAGCCAAGTCGACATCGCCCCGTCTATCTGTCTGTCTCTCTGTATAAATGCTGAGATCTTGAAAATTATATGACATTAAGCAGCCGTTTTCAGAATGTGGATAAGGGTATACCATTCACAGATCGTTAATCTATCTACATTATCGATAAAAAGCGAATAACAAGCGTAATATTCAATATAGAAAGTTATCCGAATATTTCCCAACATTTTTTTGACTCTATAGTTAGTGCAAAGAGGGCGTGCCAGAGCTTACAAAGTATATATATTTCTAGATCAGGACTGCGCGATATTTTTGATAAATATGTTCTCCTATGCAGTAAGATTGTAAATTCGGTTTTATTTTTGATACATTCCCTTCTTTCCACGCGAACCGCAAAAAGTCATGTTCGTAGCCTATAGCATCTTTATCGATGTTGTGAATTACAAAAATTTGTATTTGATTTAATTGATTACAGTACCCATGGTCTGGGGATTTGGTATACGGCAATCCGGAATCGATCAAATCAGCGACAGGACAATAAAGCTAATATGACACTATGTGATATATTATTTTCAACAGTGGACGTCCTGCATGACAGTGAGGATGACCTCATGGTGGTAAGTGTTTTCGTAACAATTGTTGGTACATTTTTGCACATTATTTATTTTGGATGTTCGTAGGTGTGCAATGACAGTTTCCTTGGCTTCAATGACTCCCTTATTTTAGGTGCCACTTATATCGTCCTGTACAATATCTGTTGGCTAATGATATTCTGTTTGCCCCGCAAGGTCATGTTTGTTGCCGCACTTGTAATTTCTTCTTCTTGTGGCTTCGCCATGATTTTTGTTACACAGCATTGGGTGCAACTATTTTGCTTCGTGTTTTTTGTAGCGTTGCCCGGTGTTCTTATCAGCCTTATCGGAGGAGCCCTTCTTGAGTTTGTGCCCACGTTCCTACGAGCTAAGGCGGTGTGTATAGCTCTGATGTGGTGTCGTTGGGGCGCAGTTGTGGGAACAACAATCGTGGGTGTCTATATCGAAAGGAACTGTGAAATGACCATTTTGGTGATTGCCATTTTCCCATTGAGTATGATTTTTTATATGATCTGAATAATCAAAACATAACTCTTTTTTATTATAGTTTCAGCCAGTATAGAAGGCTTTTTGCCGCTTTAAATTGTGGTCATATGCAACAAAAGAGATGAGTACAATAAACAAAATTTAAGCTTTCTATCAGCAATACTTTAATTATGTATCTATGGTTTTAAAAACAAAAGAAATAGCAAATAGCACTATTCGTTTCACTAGGCATATTATAGCCTAATTCCATAAGCAAAAATGTTACCTATCATTCAAATGACGAACCACTTTATCCAAATGACATACAGGTTCAGTTTCAATACACCAATAATAACATGAGCGTCTCATGCTGTCATACTAGAGATGGGTTCGATCTTCAATTTTGTAGAATCGATCTTTTCGATCGATTGACGTCTAATAATCGATTTAAACAATTAATCGAAATATATTCAATTTGTTTGAAAAAACAAACAAACTCCATCGCGTGGAAGATTAAAGACGGACATAACCGACACTAGCAAACCCTGAACTTCACAAAAAAACGCAAAATTACATTGCGCGAAAAAATCGATTCTCCAAAAAATAGTATAGATTTAATCGCCGACAAAAAGAATCGATTAGTTAATTTCCATAAGCACAAATGTGACGACCTATCATCCAAATGACGAATCACTTCATCCAAAGGATGTACCGGTTCAGTTTTAATACACCTATAATAATATGAGCGTCTCAAACTCGTGGTAGCGCTAAATGAGCGTTATCTAAAATTACACGAAATGTGCTAAAATTCTGAAATCGTGGCAATCGGCCAAAACAGAGATCTTACAAACCTAATATACCCTTCTACACTTGTTAGGTGCAAGTATGGTGAACATCGTGAGAGGGTGTTTCTCAGCTGTTATCATAGCCAAACAGAACATCGCCAACAAACTTGGCAGAGCTTTCCAGACGAAGGTTGGCATGAGGGTAGAATGTGGAGATAACTAACGGTTAAATTGGGACAAGTGCAGTGCGCAAATGCAAAGAGAGGCGAAGGAAGGCCAAGAGAGAGATAGATAGAGAGAGAGAGAGAGAGTGTTAAAATTGAACAGAGCTTTTTGGTACATCCAAGTAAAATGCTCATTTCAAAGCACTTGGGTAAAGCGATGTTTTGTAATGTTTTGAATTTGCAACCGCTCCTCCCCCGCACCTTCCCTCTAACGGCTCATTCTTTTGGCGTATACGTTGTTGTTATTTGTTGTCATTCGTAGATTTCCATAGACGAACACGCGCTCAATTTGATTGAATTGTTATTGTTATTTGGCTGTAACTGTATTTTTGTTGTTTCTTTACTTAGCTGCTTTGTTGTTTTGCTGCTACTTATATTTGAAGTTTTTGTGGCCACCGTGTTGGCCATTTAGGCTAACTGCGAATGGCTGTGTGTGTATGTGTATGTGTGTGTGTGTTTGAGGCTATGTCAGTTCCATTGACTTGAATAAATAACGAGCACTACGTGATTTGATTTTCAAGTCCAGGACTTGTTTGTCTTCGCCACGTGGCTGCCTAAAAGATTTGTAAAAGCAGCGGTATTTGCACTAGTATATGTCGGCATGTTTGTGCTTGTGTGTGTGTGTGTGTGTGTGTGTGTGCCATTTGGTGTATTGTGGGCTTTGTGCATAGGTCACTAAGTGACCGACATGCGGTTATCCCAGCGTCATCGAATGAGATCTGCGAGTGAGTGGCTGCAGTTGGAGGGAAAATTGAAGACTGATTTTGGAACGACCCTGACCTACTAGTGCGTACGATGTTACTCTGTGTACGCAGGCATGTGTATGTGGAGCGTAAGTATGTTTGTGTGTGTGTGAATGGTGTTGGAAAAACATTACCATTAACGTCAACTGATTGTATGCGTTTTCATTGGCACATTTCCAGCGCTGAAAATTATATTTTTTTTTAAATTTGTAAATGCATTTTTGGTTGTTTACAATCGTACAATTTATTTAAATTTACTTCGCAAGAATATTGCCCTACGACTTGAAAAAGGTTATATTACGTTAATGCAAGGGGGAAATGTGGCAGACCCAAAATATATTTATTTTCTAGATCAGGACAAAACGGGGTGTCGATATAACCATGTCCATCCGTCAGTCTGTCCCACTTTTGTACTGGCCGTCTGTCTAAACCAGAGGTGCCCATCCATAGCTCTCGTTGCTCCGTAGATAGGGCTGTTGCTCTTTCTTATGGGGACAGCCACACCGTATGTGTGAGCGCGCTCTCTCGTAAGCAAAGCATATTACACAAACAAATCGCCTTGGTTTTTCTCATTCCACTCATTTCTGCCTGCTCTCCCGACTCAGCCTCGCCACACGTCGTCGCTCCACAGTGGGCCATTTGGCTTTGCTAGCGGCATTTAAATAATAACTTGTAGGAAAAATCAAAATATTATTAGGTTTATAAAATGTTTTTACAAATTTTTTTTATTGTTTTTTAATACTTTTATTTTTTTGAAATGTTTTGTTATATTTTAATTTTTTATATACATATATTTGTACATTATTTTTTTATAAACAAATTAAAAATAATATTTACAATTGTTATAAAAATGATTGACACATTTTTGCTAATAAAATAAAAATTTCTTTGCATAAAATATTATTAATAAAATGATTTTAAAATTTGTAATTAAATGCCGCTAGCGAGGCTGAATCCCCCACTGTGTGCTCGGTAGCTTGCGACTTTTTTTCTTGGAATTTCATGCGCTTTGTTGTTGTGTTGCCGAAATACATGCAGTGAGCGAAATCAATTTTGTTTATTTATTTCGATCAGAATGTGCGCAATCGCAGAGCACATTTAACTAAAATTAATAAAAGTATAAATAATTTGTTGTGTGGATTTTAAGTTGATATTTCTTGATTGAAATGAAAAGTTTATTCTCGTTTCAAATTGGATCCACACGATCTTTTCACTAAAAATATTCACATAATTTTTTTTCAGTGCAGCAAATTGAAACTAAAAAAAATGCTTGCGTCTATGTATTGGTGTTTTTATTTGTGTGTATTAGTGATTGCTCTTCTGTATTCTCAGTTTGGGCACCTCTGGTCTAAACAGACGGCAAACGAACACGAAGACCTTGCTAAACTAATAGAACCTTAATTTGTTTTGTGAAGGTTAATGTATATTTATAATATAATAGAGAATTCGAATTTAATAATAAAATGCACAAATCACATCGAGCCCTTTCCGCGAAAATGTCGTAAGCGACATTTTGTATTTTCTATTTTTTTGCAATTCTGTACCTAATTAACCAAGTCATCTATACCATAAATACCATTAACTAATGCTACATATATAATATATAATACATCAAATATATCGTAAGCGACCCAGCGACATGCGATAGTTACATCGTTTTAGAACAAATACCTCCTATAAAATTTGCTTTTGGCGCTTACGAAATTTACGCGGAAAGGCCTCGATTTAATAAATGCTGGAAATTAATTCTATGGAAATTCGAGTCTATTACAATACTTATTTAACTGAAACACGCAGTTTATAAAAAACATCTGTGGAACAAATTATGACAAGCAGCAACCATATTCATACATAGCCGTATATAATCCCGAAGTATGGTTAACCCTCTAACGGGCAAACTCGAAATAATGGTCGTACGAAGTTGGGATTTTTTTTGGTGGTAAATATTGTCGACAAAAGCTTAAGTTTCGAATTTCATCCCAAAATATTGATTAGAACGCCCGCCAGGTGGAAAAAACTTTTGACCGTCTACAGACTGTCTTGCCGGGCTGAGCGTAAAAAATCGCGACTGCGCTGCCTGCGCTGGCTGCGCTGCTTGCGAGTGCACAATTGCGGCCATAAATACTTCTATTAGAGATATCGTTATGAATTTTATATACTATAAAAAATTGGCCACATCGGCCGACTATAACCTATAGCTTCCATAGAACCCTCTAACGAGCAAACACTCGAGTGTATCTTACCCGTCTTACCCGTTAGAGGGTTAAGCAAAGTTATGGGTTTTTTTGTGGAGAATTAAATTAATTTGACATTTAAAAAAAAATATTTTCATTGAATTTAAATTTTATCAACGGTAATGGTTCTGATGTCGACAACTGATGTTAAAGTACAAGTGAACGTTTGTTTCTATAATTTATCAATAACATCTATAAATAAATCATTGTATAACATTTTACGAACTAATTTATTTTGTTGCGCATCTACAATATTCTAAGTTATATGATGCTGATCATGAATAAAAAAATTGAAAAAAAGTGAAAATTTAAACTTAGTTTGCGTCGGCTGCTGCAGTGCTGCTTATCACAGTGTGTGGTGGCAGCAGTCGTATGGTGCTGACGTGTAGTGGGTGCTTAACAAGTGGGCTTGGTGTTATAATAAATATTTATTATAATTTCGCAGTCCTTTGCCGTCAGCAAGTGGCAGGAGTTTGTGTGGATCTGCAGTGATCTGGAGAATTGTGACAACAGTGCGTATGAGTTTGCTGAACTCTTACTGGCACAACTTACGCTGTTCAGACTCTCGCTGTCCAACTGTTGCTGCTTAACTCGTGCTGATCGAATTCTCGCTTGCCCAACTCTCGCCGACCGAAGTTTCGCTGGCCGAACTCTCTCTTCACTTGAAGACATTACTAGTATTGGCCTTTTTCACTCAAATCTTAATTTCGCAAACGTATACAGTATTGTTTGGTTTATTGTGCATGATATTACAATACAATTTGTTTACTTAAACACATTTTACCATTTCTTATTTTTTCACCTGGCGAGCGTTCTAATCAATATTTTGAGATGAAATTTTAAAGTTAGATTTTTTGGGCTATATTTACATCCAAAAAAATCCCAACGTCGTACGATCATTATTTTGAGTTTGCGCGTTAGAGGTTTCTATGGGAGCTATAGGATATAGTCAGCCGGGCCTTCCGGTTTCTTACATCTCCTACTCCCATTGTCCATGCAGCGTCGTGGCAAGTAAGAATACCAGTCAGCCGCCGGCAATGATGCAAATCTATGCAATTCAAAATCCAATATATGTTCCTATTTTACACATCAACTTAATGGCCTTCAATATTTTTATATACTCATAAGCACATACATCTGAACAGAAGCACAGATTTAAAATAAACGTTTGTTTTTATTGCGCCAACTCTCCCCTCATTATAATTATCATTAACTGCAATGGGCAGTGGGCAAAGGACAAAGGGCAAAGGGCAACTGGCGACACTCTCTCCTTGGACCACTTGAGTTGTAATCTCAGTCTTCACTCCCTGCGATAGAACGAACTATGCGAAGTGTGCATTCCAAGCCACTATGGGGAAATTTCCCATATTTCAAATATTACCTAACACGAATTTTTATACCCTGTGCCCATTTGAAAAATGGGAAAAACAGGGTTAATAACTTTGTTTGTTCTGTTTTTTGCACTGTGTTAATGTGATCGAAAATAAGTTATTTTAGGAAAGTGTGCGTTGCATCGCTTATTTTAAGGATCAAGGATATCTTGGTTTGCCAATGACTTTCATAAAAATGTATATCACTTATTTTATACGTAGAATATTGTTATTTGGAATATTAAAGTTATCAAATAAACAGTTTTAGGTTCGCACGCCCTTCATGTGCTTCATTGAACTTTTTTTTTAAAACCTTTCCAAGTTGAAACTTTTTTTTTTAACAGTGCTGTTACTAAACAGTTAGCCAATTGGCATCAACAAAACATTAATTTAAATACTTTTGAAGAATGACTTAATACTCGAAAAATCGGAATATTCCCCATAGTGCACACGTTCTGCTGGCCCCTGCATCCTGGCCCCCATCTGCTGCTAGGAAACTTAAAGTGTTGCTGACAATTCCCGGCAAGTGTCAGGCCGAGTTTTGCAATTGACATAATTAGTTGACTTGTGTGCCTCTCTCTCTCTCTCTCTCTCTCTCTTTCTCGCTCTCTTCCTCGCTCTTCGAGCGTGTGAGTGGGACTGAGTATGTGTGTGTTTGCAGTTGAGAGTGTGCTAGACAGTGAAGCATATCAAGAGCTTTGTTTTGCCATGTCTCACGGCATACATTGGCTTTGAGTGGCAGGCAAATTGCAGCTATGCAACTATCTTGGAAAGAGTTTGAATTGCACTTAAGAAATTAGACAGATTTGCCAATCAATCAGTCCAATCTATAAACATATTTCAAATTATTTGTTCTGTCTGACTGACTTCGCCCAAAGGGCCAACCCAGAAATGCTGAACAAAATCTTACAAATTTCAATATATAAAAACATTACTAAAATGAGTCAAAATTGAGCCAACCAATCATATTCAAGAAAATATAAAGAAATTAAAAATTTCAGACATCGTTGACTGAACAGAATAAATAAAAAATTCACAGTCCTTAGTTGGGTTCAGTTAGGTGATAGGTAATATTTCCTGTATGTAATAAAATACAGCCCCTTTGTCATTCCACCTCTTTGGTACTTATAAAATACCAGAGCATTAAAATCATATAAAAGTTTGGATTCGATACTACAAGCTCTTATGAACCGTTATATTAGAACCAAATAATAAATTGGGATAAAAGTGAATTTTGTACTATGTCTCAAAAGAAGATACAATATGATAAGTATGCAAACTAATGTTTGGTATCTCTCTAACCCATTTAAAAAACATTTGGACAGGGCAGATCAGTCGGACGGGACAGATCAGTCGGACGGGCCCGACTGTGCCTTTTATTTTATATACAATTTTATAAAACTGTCACTCTAAGCGTATCAACAGTATTTCTTCTTCTTTCCTTTTTACGTGCGCCAGCTGCACTGCGCTGCGCTGCTGGGCTGCGCTGCCAATTGCGTAGCTTATATCTACTTTGTTTATTAACCGATTTTAATGCGCTTTTCAGCATAGTTAAATATATAAGAATAGAGTATATGTACCAAATATCAACATTCTATGTTTAATATTACGCTTGTTTTTGAACTTTTAAGTTCAACTGTTGTGAAGCTTATATCTCCTGTGTTTCTTAACCGATTTCACTGCGCTTTTCAGGATAGTTAAATATAATACAAGCGAAGCGTATCTTCCAAATAACAATCTTCTATGTTTAATATTACGCTTGTTATTCAACTTTTTATGTTTAAAAACACGAGGTTGTGTGGGTTTTATTGATTTTTGGGCGTCAAGGGGGCGTGGCATCAACAATTTGAAATAAACTTGATCTGCGTAAGATAACTACCTATCTATAGCAACCAAAACGGTATCTCTAGCTTTTGTAGTTGCTGAGATCGACGCGTTCATCCAAACAGACAGACAGACAGACAGACAGACAGACAGACAGACAGGGCTAAATCGACTCAGCTCGTCTTCCTGATCAAGAATATATATAGTTTGTGGGGTCTGCCACGCCTCCTTCTGCCTGTTACATACATTCGCACAAAGTTATTAACCCTGTTTTTCCCATTTTTCAAATGGGCACAGGGTATAATAACCTAATGCTACAGCGGAATAGAACTCGTTGCTCTATCCTGGGTATTACTCAGAGTTCCTTTTTTTTTCTGTTTCTGAGTTAGTAGTCAGAGGTCAAAGGTCACCAAATGCATCAACCACGGCCGCAAACCAGAAGCTCAGCTTTAACTGCGTCCGACTTAAGCCTCGACGTAGAGTAAACACCCGACCACAATACCAAACCACTAACTCATACACATGCATTTGCACCCATATAATTAGAAAAGCACATACACACACATACATATATATATATATAGTAGACATACATACACAGAAAGGGCAAGCATAATTTGCATATAGATTAAAGCATCGCCAAGCCTTCCAAGACAAACAACCACAGCGTGAACCAACTTCACTTGGTCATAGAGAATCTTAAGTAAACCTTCATCTCCTTCTACCGATATGGCGAACGCAGTTCTTCTGTTTTTCGACTGCCATTGTTGGCTGTTGCATCCGTTATGTGTTTTTGTGCTTAATTTTAAGTTTTTTCCCATTCTCAGTTCTCATTTAGAAGCGTGGGTTGAGCCATGTTCTCTGAGTTTTGAATATGTTGCATAATTTGCAGCGTTCTCGATGTGCAGCTCTATTGTTTTTCGCTGCATAATTGCCGTTTACTTTCGGGTTTTTCTTCATTTCCCTGTTTTACATAGCCTTCAACACTGCGTTGAATACTATGCTCTATTATTAAATAGATATGAAAGCAGTCCAGTTCTTGCTTTCTACCGTAGACACTAATGATATTACAAGAATTTAATATTCTTTGCATAAGTCAGTGGACAGATGGGAAAATATTAAAAGTACCACAGCATTGCTAGGAAAATTTTACTAATAAGTGAATGACCAAGAAATACATTTATTTCTTTATATAGTCTTCAATTAAAAACATTTCATCTAACTTTCCTAAAAGTTTGTATGCCCTACAAGTAGTAAATGTCAGCGAACAACATACATAGAATTGTATTTCCATTGTTCCTCTGTTTTTGGAGGGCAGTGGTGAAGATTAAACTATAAACTAGTTACGATAAATTGCATTCAATAGTGGTCCCGATCAACTGATTTATACCGTAAACAACGCCTACTTAATACAAAAATATTTAATTAATCAAAATTCGTTTATTAATGGACCGAAATTTGTAGAATTGGTAGATATTAATCATCACTTCAGTTCGTTAAACACAGAATTTACGTAGATAGATTTATATGTCTCAAATTGGTCAATGTGTTATATTTATGACCATTGTTTGCGTTAGGGTCGTGACATCCAAAATTTGATACAAACTTGTTCTGCGTACGGGTATACCATACCTTTCAAAAATGACAATAACGGCTGATCTAGCTCTTATAGTTGCTGAGATCGACGCGTTCAAACAGTTGGACAGACAAACAGACGGTCAGACGGACAGACAGACAGGACAATCGTTTCCTGATCCTCGTCACCCTGATCAAGAATATATACTATATGTATACTTTGAAGGGTCTACCACGCCCTTTTCTGCCATTCTGACAAAGTTGATAACCCTGCATTTTGCATTTTTTAATGGGTACAGGGTATAAAAATATCTTTTTTGTGAAGCAATTTTATCATTAGAGTAAGTTGCAATGTATCTACGGAGCAGGAAGGACTCGCAATATTATTAGTTAAAGAGGTACGCCCAGTTAAAATGTGTTTAATGTCATTACTGTAGCAGATATTTTTGTGGTTGTCATTTGGTTGGCACTTTGGCATTGCTGTCTTGGACATGAATTTTGTTTACCGACAATTAATTTCAAGTGAAAATGTGCTAAAACTTTTAATTGGGCAACCAAGTGGCTGGCTGTGGAAAATGTTGCAGCGCAGCGGAAAAACGACAGCCATAAAAATGTCGGCAGAATGCCAGGGAAATTTTCTCAGTCATGTTGTAAGCGTATATAGCAGCAGGTGCAACGATTAAATTGGTTCATGGTATGACTACTCTTGACTCTCCTTACCACGCTTATCACACCCCTACCACAACCACTCAAGTCTCCAGCAAAGTTTGCCCCAGCCTATTACCGATTAGTAGGCAAAACATAAGGTGTTTCGGAGGACCCGTTGCACGTGCAGCGTTTAATGAAAGTAAAACATGTGACAGTATAATTATTTGTACAGAACAAATGCCCTGCAGCCCCTACTTTGTCTGTAATGCAGTTGGCAAATTTGAATTCTAATTGGCCCTGAGGAATTTTACCTTCTGTTTGCTTTGCGTCAATTTGCCAAATACTGCACTATTTTAAAATATTTGCTTACGGAATAACGCACAAACTGTGGCATCTCACTGCACACGGTTCTTGCCACGCCCACTTCATCAAAGTCAAACAAAAGGGTTATGCGAATTGTGCAAGCGTATAAAATTCACCTGCTAAACCGTCAAACAAAACTCTCTTCTCAAAATTTGCGCCTCTATGCACTGTGCCCACAAAATATATATTACCATTTGTAGTTTTTGTTCAGTCCCCGCTTCCCCAACTGCTCAAGTTACGGTTTCAACAGCTTCTGTTTAATTAAACTTAGTTGCAGCACTTTGCCCAGCCACCTACCTTGCCAGGCTCCAGTTGCAAGTTGAGCCAGTTGATTTTCTAAAACTTAACAATTGACTTCTGAAACTGTAGAATTGTTTCTAAATGGACCTGGCTCTCCTTATCACTTCTGCCAATTGGTCATGTGGAAGCGAAGTAAAGTAATATAGAGAGCGAAAGCATTATGATACTTTTGTACCCTGAATAAGTGTTACCAGATATAGCCTCATTTTAATCACCAAATACGAAAATAAATGTTTAAACAAAAACAATAACGCAAATTTGCATTAAAAAACAAATAACCAGAATGGGCAAAGCAGATATATGTAATGTCATATTGACATATATTTGCTGTTTCTTATCTGTTTCTTATTTACAACATCGATAGAGATTGCCGTAGGTTACTTACATGCCAAGTCCCCAATCTTTATATAAAAAATTATGTTTCTAGCTCTTCTGGGTTCTTAGATCTAATTAAAAACGAACTAAAATTAAACATATATTTCTTTATTTATCACTTAATCCAAGAAACTTCCCCAATCATAGTTTGTTCGTAAACCACAAGGATACTGTATACTCTGCATCAAAAGCTTTAAAATAATGTTTAATAAAATTGCAGTTTATTGAGTATGAAAACAACGACAACTGCAGTAGCTGTATTGTTCCAGACAGGCTATGGCATCATAAATTACACAACTGCCATTAGCTAACACAGAACGAAATTTTTCAATTAAACTAAAGACCAGTGCTGATACTGATGCCGATACTGGCAATGTCATTAGCAGGCTTTCAAACGCCAGAGCAACGTGGAGCCAACAAGCAATACCCAAGGACCAGGACGTAGAGGTGCATCAATTCACGGCATAGGTAGCAAGTAGCACGGTGCACATAAATTCAAATCGAAGCCATTCAATTTTATGTGCCTTTAATGCGATGCGAAGGGGCGAACTTACATAAAATGGGAACTGTTTAAATGATGGCAGAGTTTTATGGGTTATTTTAGCGATTTAGTTGTTTATGGAGCTCGAGCTAATTGACAGCTCAAAACGTTGGGCATTGCAAATGCGTGGTCCCAACTAGCGACAATTCGACAGTCAAAAAGTTAATAAGCAATTTGCATAACAAATTTTGCAAAACGTTGACAACATGTCGCTGGTACACGGGTCGCATGCTTAATGCGTAAACGCCATGTGGCCACAAAACTAGCCGGGCCGATGAAGAGAGCGAGTGAGAGCGGGATTGGCAGAAAGAGATAGCTGGCCAGAAGGACAGGCATGTATTTAATTGTTTTTGCAGTACAAGCGCATAGAACAAGACTCTGCAGGGATGCGTGGTGTCCTAGCTGGCACAGTATTAGCTCTTTACCTTCCCTATCCCCCCGCCAGAGTGCGCCATTTTTCAACTAAATGTTCCAAATTTATTCTCGAGTTGTTAATTAGTAATGCAAAAACATGCACACCATTGTCATCCCATTAAGAGTGAGTACATTTTCAACGCGCGTGCTGTTATTTATTTACGTTGACCACTCCGTTAGCATTGCAATGCGCCATCTAAGGCTACACTGTCAAAAACATGTATTTTATGACTGTACATTAACATTTGGCCCAGATTTGTACACTATATTATTTGGTTGGTTATTTTAATTTTGGAAAACTAAGAATATTCTCTATCTTCCTCGTAGTAGTCATTTCTATCTTTGTTCATTTGTTTGAAAATATATATTTGATTGTTTCAGTTGATTTACAAATTCAACTTAGGTAATCCAGTGTAAGTATGAGATTAAATTTCTATTTAAAAACATAGCGATGTCTATTTATATATTTTTGAATAAAAAAATCCATTCAGCGTAAATTACAAAATTTGGTTTTTATAGGAGTGGCAGACTTTACAAAGTATATATATTCATGATCAGGATGACGAGCTGAGTCGATTTAGCACTGTCTGTCTGTCGCTCCGTCCGTCTGTTTGAACTCGTTGATCTCAGCAGCTATTTTTGAAAGGTGTATCCCATACGCAGATGAAGTGCATAGTGCAATTCCTTGCAGTGTAATTTAATTATAGGCTCATGGTTATGCTTGCATTTAGCGGATTTTCCATTGCAATTAGCCAGTGTCAATTGACATTTGTGTGTATGTATGTGGATGTAACAGTAGTGGTTTGTTTTGTTTTTTATGTTGCCATACAAATGCACTCACACACACTCACACACATTCACATACAGATATGCACTTACATTGTGTGTGCACAACTCACTCCTAATTGCCATTTGCAGCTGTTTCTATTTCCGTTGGCTGGCCACAAAAGCAGTGGGTTCCCTGTTAGGCACCCGAGCTGTTGGGTTGCCACACCCCTTAGGCCCAACATCATTTGTAATTTGATGCCATGTGCACAGACACACACACACACACGCATACGCAGAACTATTGCAACTGCCGTTTGCCGGCAAGGAAATATGCCTCAAAGTATGCTACACAAATGTGGCCAGGGCCATTATAATTGCATGCACAAACCCATACGCACACACTCTCGCACAGACACAGACTCTCTCTCTCTCTCTCTCTGTCTCTCTCTTTCTATCGCTATCTGTTTCACACTCGCTCTCTCTTTCTCTTTCTCCCACTCAAATGGTCGGCATTGCATTTGACATTATGCTTTATTATAATTAAATGATAATCAATTTGGCAAATATTTGATTTGGCTTCATCGAGAAATGAAAACAAATCAGGCGTGAATGGGAAGCAGTAACATTAAACATTATATTAATAGCTACATAGTCGGCATACTACCCATAGTAACGAATGTAAATATTCCAAAGTACAGAATTTAATGTTGTATGTTATACGTTGCATGAAAATCGCCAATAAATAAAACTCTACAACAACCTTCTTGAGAAATTGTTTGTTTGGCGAATATGTCTCCAAGGAGTAGTGCGGTGGCCAATCACCCACGACTAAAATCAATTTCCCAGCATTGCAGCGAGTAATTTCTCAATTTTTTCAGGGCAGCAACAATGCTCGCGGACTCTACTTTCTGTTGTAACTGCACTTGCTTAAGTCGTTTTTTCTGTTTTCTCTTGGGTTGCACCGCCAAATCTACTTAATTTTAAAACATGGCCACAAAAGAAACTGTAGCTCTTTAGCACGGAGTGCCGAAAGGAGCCGAAATGTCCACTGAGAGGAGAAACAATAGTACAATATGCTGCGTTTCAGCTATTTTTAGTCCCTGTGCTTTAAAAAGGGTATATTAAATTAGTAAATATATCCTTAATCAGGACGCTGGGTTGTATGTCCGTCTGCTGTATGAACACCTAGACCTTCTAAACCATACATGCATATGTATGTTATCAGATGGTTTTTTTTGCCAGTTACATAAATTTGCACAAAGTTATCAATCCTGTTTTATCCATTTCATGGGCACATGGTATAAAAATACTTTATGCACTTTTGGCAAGCATCATATTTATATAGCATCATTTTATATGTCACACTATGCTATAGTTCATCAAAATTAATAATCCATCGGCAGAAAATAATGTTAACAAATGTCTTTATTATACCAAACTAATTTTAAGGTGTCTCCACTTCCAAGCCCAAGCTTTTTATTTTATCGTCGATCCAATTTCGAAGATAGGGAACATTTGCGTACACCCCGGGCACTTCTTCCAGGGCGCAGTCGACACCCCAAGAAACAATGCCTGCAAGCCGATAGCGTTCATTCTCCCCAGGGAACGTACAGAACAGTGGGGAGCCACCATCACCCTTGCAAGTGTCTTGGCCCTCAATGCCGCCTGCACAGATAAAGCTTGGCCGCAGTCGAAAGCGTCTTCCCAATCGTGTAACTCGGAGCTTTGCCTGACACTCCGCTTTGCTGACCACAGGCAGGTAAATGCGTTTTAGCAGACGCTCGTTCTGGTCACTGTTTGGCAACCATTTGCCCCAGCCCGTGGCATAGCATTGGGCATCGCGAAGTTCAGCCACTACCTTGGGAGTCTCTGGCGGGGGCAGGCAGAGCGGTTGAATGTGAGGCTGAATGGTCATGGGCTCATCCAATACGAGCAGGGCTATGTCGTTAAAATAGGATTGAGGATGGAACTGCTCATGGGTGATGATTTGCTTAATGCGCTGCATCTGATAGTCAAGTGGTTCCTTTAGACTGTTGAGATCCCATTCGCCAGCTCGAGCCAATACAGTGTTCACCGTATGATTCCATACATTGTGAGCACTGGTTAATACCAGTTGCGGATGTATCAAAGTTCCGCCGCAAAGGTACCGATTGCGACCACTTATAATAGCCACCATCCAAGGAAATTCTGCAAAGTATGAGTATTGCTTGTCGGACATTGAGGAATTGTCCTGATTCGGTTCAAGCCCCTGAACATTGCTATATCCACAGCCTCGGTATGTGAAATTACCCGATTGCGCTTGGTGTGGCCTAACTTGTTTTGTTACCTGCAGAGTAGACATCCGGTTTTACACAAGTGCGACCTAATATAGTCAACTTACTTTCTCTTCTATGGCACAGCAAACATGCAGTACTCCCCTACAGAGTTCATCGCCTAATCGCGGCGTTATCATATAGCTTCCATCGGTGCTGATCACATTGTTAATGCATAGCTTTCTGGGCACACATTCCTTATTTACACCGCAACTTTCATACCCAGTGGGTTCCTCAGTGAGCGTTTGCTGATCGACTCGCATATCCAGTGTGGCATTCCAGCTCTCTAGCTGCTCTCGATCGCAGCACATCAGTCCGTTTCCACATCGCAAGCCTATTTGGGAAAGTAGACCTGTACGTGGTCCAATCGCCCCCTTTCCTGAATCATCTGACTCATGGCAGAGCTGCTCAGTGACGCACATTTGAGTTGAGTCGCACTTTGATAACGTATCCGAACTATCTTGGCCACATGATAAGTCTTTCTGGACGTCCACCACCAATACCAAAAGCAGTAGCCGCCACATTTGAGAGAATCTTAAAACTTGTTAAGAATAATAGATAAAATATAACATCAATGTTTGTCATGAGCCTATAAATTAATTTCGATTAAGTTGCTTTCAAACTGTCATTGATTACAACTTATAGGTTATCAGCAAGTTGCGTGCTCATTTTTCTAATAGCAAAATGATTTACATTATTTTTGTGTGGTTCAAAAAAGATGCAATTTATCAAATTTGAAAATAAACAAAAATCCTTTAATCATTAACATCACAAATATGTTTTACCGTTCTGATAACAGTTATTTTTATAGCATTTATCTTCAATACTTTAGTTTATTACTATTGGGAAATGTGTGTAACCCAGAAGGCAGCTTGGCAGGTCCCGCTGAGAGTATGCATATATTCCCGACGAGCTGAGTCTATATAACTATGTCCATGAATCTGTTCGTCCGTCTGTTTAACACGTAGATCTCGCAAACTAGAAGAGCTAGGACAAACAATTTTTGGTTTTATTATGATTATGTTTGTTTTCGATTTATGATTTCCTGCTTTGCACACTAACCGCGAAAAGGCCTGCACAGCTTAAACTCTAAGGACTCGTGGCTTGGCGTGTTTGTAGCCTAGAGCATTTTTTTTTTATCAATCGGATAAGAAGCAACGAATATATATTACAGACAATTGACCAAGAATGCGATTAGTTTGTTATCGGTAGCGAAATTGAGCGAAGAAAAAAATTAAATTGCGTAGCAGTCATTAGTAAAAAACAAAGTGCTACATAGTAGAAAACACTCCAACACGCATTAATCCGAATGTCTAAAAAATTTGGACGGGCCAGATCAGTCGGACGGGCCCGACTGTAAAAAATCCTGTACCCGATAGTTTAAATATAATTTTAAACAAGTGTCGTACAAAACGTAGCAGCAATTCTTCTTCTTCTTACTTTGTTATGTGTGCCAGCTTTAACGGCCGCGCTGCTAGAAGGTTAGTGAGGCTACGCCTGCAATATTGTTTCGTTAATAACTCCTGTGTTTATTAACCGATTTCAATGCGCTTTTCAGGATAGTTAAATATAATGGAGAGTATATACTCCAAATAACAACATTCTATGTTCAATATTACGCTTGTTATTCGGTTTTTATCGATTAAGGCGTAAAGGGGGCGTGGAATTCAAAATTTGAACAAAGCCTCATCTGCATATGACACAGACCTACAAACTACTGAAGTCAGAATTTATGTAAATAGCTCAATGTCTCTTAAATTGTCGAATGTATTTTATTTCATTCATTATAGGCGACAGGGGCGTGCCATCCAAGATTTGAAATAAACTTGATCTGCGTATGGTATACACCTTTCAAAAGAGACTTAAACGGACTAAAATCTCAGCGTTCATACAGACAGACAGACAGACGGACAGACAGACAGACAAACAGACAGACAGGGCTAAATCGACTCAGCTCGTCTCCCTGATCAAGAATATATAATTATATAATATTATATATAATTTGTGGGGTCTGCCACGCCTCCTTCTGCCTGTTACATACATTCTGACAAAGTTATTAACCCTGTTTTTCCCATTTTTCAAATGGGCACAGGGTATAAAAATGGCTAAGCCCCGGTCCATGCCCATCTCTAGTACATAGTGTTCTACTGTCGATTACGTCCGACTGTAGTCTTCTGCACCACATATTCATTATACCCTGTGCCCATTTGAAATATGGGAAAACAGGGTTAATAACTTTGTCAGAATGTATGTAACAGGCAGAAGGAGGCATGGCAGACCCCACAAAGTATATATATTCTTGATCAGGGAGACGAGTTGAGTCGATTTAGCCCTGTCCGTCTGTCTGTCTGTCCGTCCGTCTGTCTGTCTGTATGAACGCTGAGATTTTCTAAACTATAGAAGCTAGAGAAGCCGTTTTGGTCTCTTTTGAAAGGTGTGTACTATACGCAGATCAAGTTTATTTCAAATCTTGGATGCCACGCCCCTGCCGCCCACAATGAATGAAATAAAATACATTCGCCTATTGTAGAGACACTAAACTATTTACATAAATTCTGTTTTCAGTAGTTGGTAGGTCTATATCATACGCAGATGAGGCTTTGTTCAAATTTTTGGGTGCCACGCCCCCTTTACGCCTTAATCGATAAAAACCGAATAACAAGCGTAAAATTTAACATAGAATGTTGTTATTTGAAATATATACTCTTTTTCATTATATTTAACTATCCTTAAAAGCGCATTGAAATCGGTTAATAAACACAGGAGTTATTAGCAAAACAATATTGCAGGCGGCAACTCGCTCGCCCTCTAGCAGCGCGGCCGTTAAAGCTGGCGCACATAACACAGTAAGAAGAAGAATTGCTGCTACGTTTTGTATGACAACTTTATATAATTATATTTAAAATATTTTATACTGTATTTGCGAGCGCGCAGCGCGAGCTGTGGCACAGGGTATAAAACAGTCGGGCCCGTCCGACTGATCTGCTCCGCCTATTCTGGTTTTCCTTAAATATTAGTCTCAATTAACCCAAGATTAATAATAAATAATTGTTTTGGCAGATTTTAATGCGTATGTAACTGCTTCATATAGAATTTTGTCATTTAAATAATTCAACGTTTAAAATTCATATACCTAAGAATTTTAAAAGTATTTTTTTTAAACTTTATTTTAAAGATGCTTTTTGTAACAATTTCTATTTTAAACAAATAAACAAGCACATTCCGCTGTTCAAACATTGCTCACGTTTTCACTGTGATTAAATGTAAATTCTATCTGTATAATATATGTACGTACATAGTATATATTCACAATTATTACGACTTAGTTGGTACCAGTTCCGAAGTTACCTTGTTCCTCGCTGTGCACAATTTGAACTGAGTTGTATGAGATTGAATTCGTGCTTGTTATAGTTAGAACCTGATTATAAATGCTGGGAGATAACCTCAGATTGTGAGATGTGAATTGAGAGATATATAAAGTTGCAACAAAACTGAGCAAATAAGTATTTACTACAGAGATACTCATCCAAGTGAGAACACTCAAATGCAACTATGCACTTATTCAGCGAATTGAGAGACACAGTTTTTAAAAGCGCAGCTTCTCAATTGGAATATCACAGTTGAGCAAAGTCATTGGAACGTACCACAGGCTAACTTTAGTTTTCTTGGGTGGTGTTAATCGCTGTTTTAAACTTATATTGTTTTCTCAATTAGTAAGTTTAAGTGTGTGAATACAAAATAAGATGTACATTAAGTATACGCCGTGTATGTTTCACGTGATTTATGTTTTATATCGATACAAACTATTTGAACTTCCAATAGTTCCATTAAGCTAATACAATAAAGAAACCTATACGTATTATATATTAACACTACGCTCTCTGTTTATAATATAGGCGCAGCACTAAGTGCATGTGAAAAGTTCTCATCTATTGCAAACTAGACTAGTTCGTTAACAAAATGAGCTATGTAAGTAATTTAGTTGGTTGCGCACTCCTAATATTTGGATCTTCAGCTCTACGCAGTTGCACGAACCTTGAACTCTGCGTTACTGAACAATATTGCAATGAGACAGACGACTCTGGGCATGGCATATTTGCCCCTCGTATACTGGATAACAGTTGCGGATTAGGACTCGTTTGCTGTGATAAAGAGCAACTGGAAAGCTACCAGGCCACCCTAGCTGAGAAACAACAAAATCCAGAGGCAGGTGAAACAAGAGCTCAGACACCAGAAGAAAAGGACTACAGGAGCTGTAAAGAGCATAGTTTATGTGTGCCCAGGCATCTATGTCGTTCCGGTACAGTAAATGTGGATGGACGGTATGTAATTAAGCCGCGTCTTAATGAGTTCACCAACTGGGGATGTTCGACATTCGAAAATTGTTGTCCCGTTGATGATCAGGTGAGAACAAGTAGAATATAGCATTCATAACTTCATAGTGATATTATAATAATGGTATCAATCTGCAATTGGTTTTTCGGCTTTTGAAATTAGCATTTAAGCAATTGAAAATCTTTTATTCCCCAGCTGAACGAACCTGAGAATCCAATGTTTCGTAGTGCGCAGGATTTTAAATACAAAGGTTGCGGATACAGTAATCCACGAGGACTGTACTTTCACATGGAAGGCTACAATAACAACGAGGCACGATATGCCGAGTATCCCTGGATGGTGGCTGTAATGGATACTCAATCGCAATATGTATGCGGTGGAACGATAATACACCCTCGGCTGGTGCTAACTAGTGCACATAATGTGGCCAACCACACCTCTGATTCCTTGGTAGTTCGTGCCGGAGAATATGACTTGAAAAGCGAAAGGGAACCACACGTCTATCAGACTCGCCGTCTACGCAGCTTATGGCGGCATGAACAGTTTAACAAACTCAATTTTCACAATGACATTGCTCTGTTGGTGCTAGAACAAGCTTTCCAACTTGCTCCACATGTTCAACCACTATGTTTGCCACCACAGGAATCGTCCTTATTGCAGAGTTCATTGCATGAGGCCCAGTGCTATTCCACTGGCTGGGGACAATACAACGTGAGCAAAGCATCCTCGGAGCATATTCTAAAGATCATTGATCTACCTTTCGTGGAGCACGACCGTTGCCAGAGGTTGCTGAGACGCACCATTCTTGGGCTCCGATATGAGCTAGACCCCAGCTTCATATGTGCAGGCGGCATGGAGGGCAAGGACACATGCCAGGGTGATGGTGGATCTCCCCTGTTTTGTTCCATAGCTGGAGAAAGCAATCGCTTCCAGTTAGTAGGCGTAGTCTCCTGGGGAATCGCATGTGCTAAAAAGGACTTTCCGGCGGCATATACAAATGTTCCATATTTAAGAAAGTGGATTGATGAGCAAATTGAAAGAGCTGGTTTCAAGCTAGAAGATTAATAGTCTGATAGTTAGTTGAAAGAGTAATGTTTGATAAATACACATCATTGTAAAATGAAAAACAATTCAATTTTATGGTAATAGTAAACTCAACGAACTTTGTAACAAATCTTATTTTGGCCGATTTATGCCTTGGCTTATTTCAGCTGGATGGGATCGTACAACAAATTTGTAATTTGAAGCACTTGCGCTAATAAATAAGAACACTCGACTTGTATGGAATATTCACACTCTTAGTTTCTCTTTACAAATTCTGTTTATCGACCGCTTTCCCTTATTTCTGCCTTATCCTTTACCACTGCTCGCTACTTTCAGCACTGTTTGGCACGAACCCTGACCCGTAATACGACCGCCAAGAAACTCTGACCCGTCTAGCCGCGTTCAGATACACGTTGGCATAACGCACGCTTACTAGACAGCCTCCGTTCGAATACAACACCGCTGACCTTGCGATTCCCAACTCTAGCCCTTTGTAGCACTATTGGCACGAATACCGCATTGTACGACGGCCACCAAGATGTTCTGACTCGCTGGGCACTTACCAAGCCACGTGCAGATTCTCGTTGGTATTAAGCTTGTTTAACCACTGTTACTGTTTGTTTTCGCCAACTTTAGCTGAATTAGGCTCTGACGATTTATATATTTAAGGCTTACGTCTTCGCGGCCACTCGCTTTTAATCTCTTTCTGACTTAGAGTAACTTCCCTTAGCAGCTGTTTTACTACTCGTCTTCCTTGGGCGCTGCAGTTCCTTTTATAGGCCGTTGGCAGGCCCCGCTTTGCATTGCTGACGCTTGGGTTTCCATTTTACTGTTGTTCCAATTCCGGCGTTTCTCTGCTTCGTGCGTGGCCGGCAGGACCCGCTTGGCGCGTTCGGCGCTCGCGATTCCTTTTCACCGCTGTTCCGTTTCCATCGTTCCTCTGCTCGTCGCTTCTGGCAGGCCCCGCTTGGCGTTGTCGGCTGCTGGTTAAATTCTTGCCTAGCAACAACGGTACTTTATGTTCGCTTAGCAACAGCGATTCTTTTATGTTCGCTTAGTAACCTCCATTCTTTATGTTTATTCGCATACTGTTATTTTTATGTATTTATGTGCATTTATGCTGTCTCTATCTCGTTATGTTTATGTATCAATTTATTGCATTTCGTTTTGGTGGTATCGATATCACCAAAGCCAAGAGATGCGGCAACCTCTCTCAAGGAGGGGAGACTTCGCTCAAACCGCTCAGCCGTTAGAATTTGAGTAGTAGCAGTAGAGTTGGCCTTGACCGCGGTCCTTGACCTGGAAAGTTAGGCAGGAAGGGAGCTAGATAAACCAAAAACGGGGCCCAGAGTAGGTTAAATGAGAAGAACGAGGTTAGTCTGGTTTTCGGCCAAGGGCGAGGCGGACACGCGGCGGCGTGCGAGCCTAAAATTTAACAGCGAGAAAACTTAATCACAAATTAAATGACAATTTAAATCGCACAGCACAAGACGATTAAGTGACGATTAAATAACAATAAACGCGCCCTTTATCAGTGCCGAACAATACTCACACACGCACTAGCCGCCGCATCAGCAGCCAACGGGCACAAATACCACCAGCCAATCTAACTGCCACATCCACTACCGGGACCGAGCCCACTGCATTCAGCGCAGCGCCTCAGCAGCAGCAGAGCAACTGCAGTGCAGCACCGCAGCGGCGCAGCGCTTCAGCCGAGAGAGGGCAGAGCAACCGCTGCAATAGCAACACCAGCGGTTGCTGGAGTAGAGTAGCAGCAGCAGCAGCAGCAGCAGCAGCAGCAGCAGCAGAGCAGCAGCAGCAACAACACGGAGCCACGGCAGCAGCCTGGAGCACTCCGGTCAACCGGAACTCCGGAACCCGCCACACAAGCAGCAGCGGCTTCTCGCAGAGTCCACACAGCATCCAGCATAAGCGCAGCAGCAGAGCCGCGAGTTTGGAGCAACAACGACAACACCAGCAGCGAGCCTTCTGCGCACACTTGGCCAGGCTGAGCAGCACAACAAACCGGACAAGCAGCAACAGCACCATAAAACACAACACCACATGGAGCAAGGACAACACTAAAAAAGGAACACGTAGCTATAAAAATGAACTTAGTTTAACCAAATATAAACATTTAAATAACATAAACAATAAAAGTGAAGACGCGCACAAATTATAAGAATTTAGGTTGTAGTTAGACGCCAGCTGATGCGCAATTATGTTAGGCGATATTTAGTTAGAATGAGTTTAGATTTAAATAAATGAGATTTATAACGATTTGTTGGAAAACAAAAATGTATTAGTTAACGTTGCAGGGGGGAGGGAGAGCACTATAGCCGCCATGGGCTAAAGCGACGGAGGCGACGTAGCCTCAAGCAGGGTTGGTACGCCGGGATCTCGGACCGGGATCCCAGAAGTTGGACATGGACCCGTAGTGGCGGTCCCTTTGATTGTGTTGTCTTGGCCGTTTAGTTTTCTTTGTTGTAGTTCGTTGATTGTAGTAGATGTGGTTGATATGTCGTAGTGTTTGTTGTCGTTGTTGTACGAACCAGTGGGCAGGGTCGGACTCACACCCATCGCGAGTCCGATAGCTAGCCGGCGCTGCCCACTGGGAAGAAACTGGTTCGTAACAAATTATACATTTATATATTTTGTTGTGAGAAATGGCTTCTTACAACTTGTGCAGATAATTATAAAAACACTCACTATAATAGACTATGTATATTCTTCACCACAAAAGATTTTCACTGTTTCAACAAAAATAAAATAAAATATATTGTTTAAATATCTGTTTTGAGCAGTTATCCGAAATAAACCGTAATGTCACTGACTAAGAATACTAATTATTGCCTTGAAAAATACATAAATAACCAGAATAGGCGGAGCAGATCAGTCAGACAGGCCCAACTGTAGAATACCCTGTACCCTATATTTGAAATATAAATCTATACTGTCACACGAAGCGTAGCAACCATGGTTCTTCTTCTTCTTTTCCATTTTTTATAAGTGCCAGCTTTAATTGCCACGCTGCTAGAATGCGAAAAACAGGGTTAATAACTTTGTGCGAATGTATGTAACAGGCAGAAGGAGGCGTGGTAGACCCCACAAACTAGGTCTATACCATACTCAGATGAAGTTTGTTTCAAATTTTGGATGCCACGCCCTTTTTACGCCCTAATAAATTAAAACCGAATAACAAGCGGAATGTTGCACATAGAATGTTGGTATTAAACATATATACTTTCTACTATAATATTTACCCATCGTGAAAAGCGCATTGAAATCGGTTAATAAACAAAGGAGTTATTAACAAAACAATATTGATGGCGCGACCTCGCTCGCCCTCTAGCAGCGCGGCCGTTAAAGCGGCACACATAAAAGAGGTACAAGAAGCATCACTGCTGATTGACTTTTAATGACAGTTTTATAAAATTATATTTAAATTACGAGGTACATGGTATTTTACAGTCGAGCCCGTCCGACTGATCTGCTCCACCCATTCTGGTTTAAAGAACAAAATAGTGTTGTTGCTTTTCAACTTAACCTATGGCATTATTGGCGCACGTTGGGAAAATCTATATTACATACAGTTGTTTATATTTCATTTGGGTGTTATGAATTTTATGCTTTCAATACCTTTAGACTTGAAAATAAACCATAACAATATTTTACTGAAAATTGCTAAATGTGCGACTATTTCAGGCGTTGCCAAAAATTTACGTTGGCTTAGTCTTATTTATGGAGTTTCAGCTCACAGTTTTGATTTGTTGTGTCATAAAATACGCCAACCAGTATTTTTAGCATGAAAATGAAAGCATTATCCATAAATGTTGAACTTCAACTTCAACCAGTGTTACCAACTCCTCACCATAAAAAAAGGACAGATGAACCCGAAAAACAGGACAGAAAACGGACAAATTTAAAAAAATGACAAAAAAACATGACAAACTATGTTAAATGTAATATAGGGAAAAAAACTGGCAAAAAATTGTTCATTAAGTCAATAAATAAGCTAGAATAAATGGCCAATATTAATCAAATTAAATCAAGAACGCCAACAAATTTTTTTTTTATTATTATAGATCCCACAAAATATATATTTTCTTGATCAGGGAGACATGCTGAGTCGATATAGCGATGCCCGTCTATTTGTCCGTCTGGATAAACACTAGAGCAGAGCAGCTATTTTGGCTGCTATCGGTAAATGTAATCAATACGTAAATCAAGTTTATTTCAAATCTTTGATACCACGCTCCCTTTACGCCCAATATTAATAAAACCTACACAACCTCGTATATTTGATCATAATTAGTTGAATAACAAGTGTAATATTAAACATAGAATATTTTTATTCAAATTATATACTATTTTCAATATTTTTTTTTTGCGGGCGTTGC
>JAWNNJ010000589.1:0-16432 GCA_035045125.1 Hypselothyrea guttata
ACATATTTATGGCGCAGTTTTTCGACTCAACAAGTGGTTTGTCCTGTTATCGACTCTATAAATAGTAGGTGGTTTTGCAAGTTGCTAAATTTGTTGATATTTTTGTAAATTCACATATAAGTCAGCCAATTTTTTTATTTTATATTTAGATTATTTTTCTGGATTTTTGGCGAAAATTTCATAATAATAATAATAATTAGAAGTATTTTTTTATTTTGTTTTAATTTTTTGACAACAACAACAATCCCTCGAAAGTATGCAACGACACCATTTTTTTATTTATTTTATATTAAGCATTTTTTTCTGGATTTTTTGGAATAATTAACGATAATTAATTCTAATTAGAAGTATTTTTTTTAATTTGTTTTAATTTTTTTGGGTAGCAGTGTAGTGTTGCATACTTTTCGGCATTTGGCCAATTTTATTATAGCTCCGCTATAATTCCGCTTTGCGTTAGAGGTTTCTATGGGAGCTATAGGATATAGTCAGCCGATGTTGCCAATTTTTTTGTAGTGTAGTTTTCTAGATTTTTGGTACAAAATTGATCTTGATTAGTGACAAGATTATGGGTTTCGCAAATTCTTAATAATTAATTAATATTTTTTATATATCAAACAAATTGCATACTTTTAGGTAGTTCACAATACTAAATAGCGCCATCTATGGGTCATATGAAAAATGTAGCTAAGTTTTTATATTCTCCAACATAAAGATATTTCGCTCGTTTACCAGAAGAGTGTCATAACTCAAAATAGTGCGTTTCGAGATAAACGCGTTTAAAGTTTTCAAGCGCCGTGTACCTCCATACAAGGTAGAGCGACATATTCTCTTCTCACGCTGTGTGTATTGAAGATAGGATAATGAAATTTAGACACAAGATAGATTAATATTATATTACAAACATTACTGCATCATTAACTCAAAAATCGCGTTTTTTGAGTTATGACACTCTTCTGGTAAACGAGCGATTTATTAAATGCGTCAACGTACCACATGTTTTCAAATAAAATCGATTCTTTAAGGTGAATTCTTCAATTTTGAAGTAGCAATTGCGTGTTTACCTGCGAGGTTTCGGTCGTAGTATCTCATGATTGGCATCAGTTATGCAAAGCGGACTGAGAGCACCAGCCAAATGTGCCACGCCCACGCGCTCCGAATCCCAGTTATGGCGAGTGGGCATGTTTTGCGCTAAACTTTTACTGTTAATGATGGAATTCCTGCATTTTTCGAGCTGAAAAAATTGAAGAAAGTAAATCGTTATAAAACAGAAATAACGCTAAACCAAAAGTTGTAAGCCAAATAGTAGATAAGACAAATCAAAAACAAACAATTTAATCAATTCAAATAAAATTATTTGCATTTCTAAGACAAGCAATGGCTCTCAGGTTACGCCTATTTACAGAGTTGTCGACAGTCTGCGTTGTACTCAAAATTAGCAGGCAACCCTAGTGCAATTAGCCTCTGCTGCAGTCGTATGTACTTCCTCTGCTCGTGATAATTAACGCTAGAGAGCAACCGGAGGGCGGCTGATACCGAGACATAGAAAAATACTGAGACTGAGACAGAGGCTGGGTCTTGAGACTGGGGCCAAAGCTGAGACAACGACATATCGAACTACACGCAGAGGGGCAGTTGGGGAGAAAGCGTTGCGTGCTTTGCGTCATTCGCGTTGGAAGGTGAAGTTGGTCGTCTTACTGGTCTATAAATGGTTGGACTTGTTTACTCTCTGGCTGCAGGTGTCAGCCAAGAACTTTGGAGCCACATTGGCATGCAATCAATGCCGTTCGATTTCGTTTCGTTGGAAATGATTTTGTCGGTCTGACTCGTAATGCCAGGAAATATTTGCTATAAATATTGCTCATATTTTGTTATTAATACCCAGTAGTAAACAGAAAACCAGACATTGAATGCTCCACACTTTGTAAAATTTGTATTGATGATCTATATAGCCAAGTTAAACAAAAATTTGAACGGGGCAGAATGTAGAATACCCTGTACGTTATATTTAGACCCTGTAATTTAAAAAATATATATGGACGGGGCAGATAAGTGGGACGGTTATGGTATTTAGGTTCTCCTATGCAGCAATCAGACCAAGTTTGTTTGGGTTTTTTGATAACTTCTCTCATTCCCCCGCTAACCGAAAAGCAAATTTAACAACAATTGTCTGCTTTAAAGCTACAGTTTTAGGATATGGCATGTACGTAGTCTATGACAATCTCGACGATGCGAATTACATTACGATCGGATAAGAAACAGCGAAGAAAACACAGTCTTCTACAGTCTTACGTCCGACTGTAGCGCCGTCCTTACTGGTTTAAATACAGTTTTATAAAACTGTAATAGCAATCGTAGCAGAAGTGCTTCTTCTTTTTATACCCTGTGCTTATTTGAAAAATGGGAAAAACAGGGTTAATAACTTTGTCAGAATGTATGTAACAGGCAGAAGGAGGCGTGGCCGACCCCACAAAGTATATAGTATATTCTTGATCAGGGAGACAATCTGAGTCGATTTGGCGATGTCCGTCTGTCTGTCTGTCTGTCTGTCCGTCTGTCCGTCTATCCGTCTGTCCGTCTGTCCGTCTGTCCTTCTGTCCGTCTGTCTGTCTGTCTGTCTGTTTGGATGAACGCGTCGATCTCAGCAACTACAAATAGAGATGCTAGAGATGCCGTTTTGGTTGCTATAGATAGGTAGTTATCTTACGCAGATCCAGTTTGTTTTGAAAATTGAATGCCACGCCCCCTTTACGCCCAAAAATCAATAAAACCCAAACAACCTCGTGTTTTTAGACCCTGTACTTTAAAAAAGTAAAAGGGTCTATTAATTTAGTGCAACTGACAGCTGTGTGTAACAGGCAGAAGGAAGCGTGCTAGACCCCACAAAGTATATATATTCTGACTCAGGACGACGAGCTGAGTTGATATAGCCATGTCCGTCTGTCCGTCTGTCCGTATGAACACCTAGATCTCAGCAACTATAAGAGCTAAAGACACCACCTTTCCGGATTTAGGTAGTCAGCTACTGCAAGCAGATCAAGTTTGTTTCAAACTTTTGATAACTCGCTTCCTTCATCCGCGAATCATCAAAAATATACACCTACCTCAAAAATCTCTAAAACTATAATCGCCCACAGCAGCCACAATAAAAAAAGCTACAAACTTGCAATTAGGCATGTATGTAGTCTATGGCATTCTCCACCGATGCTTTAAATCAAATTCTGATTTAAAATAGAAATAGCGAAGATATGCAATAGACAATGTTTTTGGAAATGTATTTATGTGCAACTGCAGCCATAATATTATAGCTACAGATTTGTAATTTGGCATGTAAGTCGCCTATTGAATTATCTATCGATGCTGTGAACTACATTACAAACGGAGAAGAAACAGCGAAGTTATGCAGCAGTAAATTGTTTTATAAATGTAAGTAAGTGCCACTACAGCCACAGTTTAAAAGCTATAGACTTGGGATTTGGCATGTGCGAAGCCTATGGCATTGTCCATCAATGCTGTGAAATACATTACGAACGAAGAAGAAACAGCGAGGATAGATCAGACAAAGAATCCACCTAGATCTTGCAGACTATAAGAGCTAGAAATACCATTTTTGGGCATTTAGGTTCTCCTATGCAGCAATCATATCAAGTTTGCTTGGGTTTTTTGATAACTCCTCTCATTCCTCCGCTAACCGAAAAACCAATTTAGCTACAGTTTACAGTTTTAAAGCTTCAGTTTTGAAGCTAAGGATTTGGGATGTGGCATGTACGTAGTCTATGACAATCCCCATCGATGCTGTGAATTACATTACGATCGGATAAGAAACAGCGAAGAAAACACAAAGTACAGGGTCTCCTACAGTCGGTTGCGTCCGACTGTAGCTCCGTCCTTACTGGTTTAACATAAAAAGTTGAATAACATGAGTAATATTAAACATTGAATGTTGTTATTCGGAATATATACTTTCTACTCTTATATTTAACTGTCCGGAAAAGCGCATTGAATTTGGTTAGTAAACACAGGAGATATAAGCTACACAATAGTTGAACTTAAAAGTTTAAAAACAAGCGTTATATTGAACATAGAAGGTTGATATTTGGTAAATATACTCTCTTCTATTATATTTAACTATCCTGAAGCGCATTGAAATCGGTTTATAAACAAAGTAGATATAAGCTACGCAATTGGAAGCGCAGCCCAGCAGCGCAGCAGCAGCATCGCAGCTGGCGCACGTAAAAATGGAAGAAGAAGAAGTACTGCTGATACGCTAAGTGTGACAGTTTTATAAAATTGTATATAAAATAAAAGGCACAGGGCCCGTCCGACTGATCTGTCCCGTCCGACTGATCTGCCCTGTCCAAATTTTTACTTTTCATGCTTTACAAGGATGCGGCTGCCAAGGTACGAGCTATGCAACGCTTACAATATTGTGTTGTTTATATCTTTAGTGTTTATTAACCGATTTAAATGCTCTCTTTATGACTGTTATAAATGATACTAAAGAATATGAATTCCGAATAATAACCCTATATGTTCAATATTACGCGTTATAACGTTAATAACGCTTAATAACGTAAACACCTACACACATTCCGAAAATGGGTCTCGTTTTCGAGATTTCAGCGTTCAACCAGATGGACAGCTGGCTATATCGACTTAGCTTGTCGTGCCTGTTACATATAATTTTTCAAAATAATTGTTCCTCCATACGTCTTTCCTACCATATGTAGTAAAGATTTCTGGATTTCTGAACATGTTTTATTCAAGGAATTGTAACTAAAAAGAGAAAAAATCCCCCTACTAAGATTCCCACTGTTAATTTATCTACCCCAACACCTTAAATCGTTGTTGATAGTTCAAAAAACTAACATCTTTTATCCTTCTTGGCTATCACAACGTAAGAGGTCTATGTAGTAAGCTTCCTACTCTTTATTTAAATAGTCTTTATTTTCAATTTAAAATAATCGTTTTTACCGAAACTTGGTTAAGACCGGATATTTTAAATTCTGAAATTCTTTCTGCAAACTTTACTATATTTAGGCGTGGTCGCATGTCTCGTCGTGGTGGTGGAGAACTTATAGCTATTGACGCTAGTCTCTCGGCAGTGCAAATTCAATGTTGCTCGTTTGACATCGAATTTGTTGCTGTCAAGATCCGTTTTAGTGGTCTTAATCTTTATGTAACTTGTTCGTATATTCCTCCTTCTTCTGATATTTCTGTTTCCCTAAATCACCCTTCTGCTATTAGGACAATTACATCCTCTTTCACGGATCATGATCTCCTTATCGTTCTTGGAGATTTTAATATTGCTGGGATTTCTTGGCTATCTTCTGCTGAGTCTAATGGTTTGACACCGACGATATCTCATGACTTTGTTGAGGGTTTGTTCGGCTTATCACTGACTCAAGTTATTTGTTTTGGATTCTTCTTCTATTTCAGTATCCCGTACTAAACCTATTTCTATCCCAAGGAATATGTACCACCCATCTTTGGAGGTGTCGATCGGCCTACCAGTTTCTTCTTCTGGCTTGATTAATATATCAAAGGAGCGTGCCCGTGGCTTTCGGAAGTCCGATTTTGCTAAACTAGCACAGCTTGTATCCCAAACTGATTGGTCATCGCTTGTCTTACACAAACTTGACCTTTTAGGGTTTCCGAAAAATTTAACTTTATGGATTTCTGACTACCTTTTAGGTTGGTTTCAAAAAATATATTTCAAGGGCTCTGTCTCTAAGCCAGTTATTGTAACTTCTGGTGTACCTCAAGGTAATCATCTAGGTCCCTTACTATTTACATTATTTATAAATGATTTGCCTCAATTTTTAAATACTCTCGGGTGCTTATGTACGCTGATAATGTAAAAATTTGTTTATCCTATAGCGACTCCATAGCAAGCTGTGGATTGCAAAATGATTTGGATAATTTCCACATGTGGTGTTCTACAAACCTGCTAAATTTAAATTGTAGTAAATGTAAGTCGTTGGCAGGGCTATGGGAGTTCTTGGATGTATACTGCTCTATTTCGCCCTATTCGGGAATATGGATCCTGTGTTTGCGGTCCCCAGTAAAGAGTCCACCAGGATAGAATTGAGTCGGTGCAGAAACAGCTTCTTCTTTTTGCATTGCTGTATCCAAAATTGGATACTAACACTCGCCTTTCTCCGTATTAAAGTAGACTTTTATTAATTAGTCCTTCTCCCTCTGACCGTAGAACAAAAGAACTTGGCGTCATGTTTATGCACAAGTTAATTAATGGGGAAGTCTACTCTCCTGAGTTGATATTCCAAATTAGATTTACTGTTCCGGATAGAAACACTAGAAACTTTATTCCCTTATCTCATTCTCGCTGTAGTACTAATTATTCTATTCATAACCCATTTAGAGATCTTTGTAGTGAGTACAATAGCCTTTTTAACATTATTTCCGCTAAAATGGACGCTCCTGCAACACCTTTCCCGTAGACAATTCTTAGTTTGGTTTAAATTTGTACATTCTATTCATTCCGCGATGTATCGTATTTTTTCCGCCCCTCGGTCGGATGGGCGGGTGGTGGGCTGAGTATTGGCGTGGGTTCGCGAATTAACAAGCACCTGCTTGTTGTCGCTGGACCACTTGAACATGCTGCCGGTAGTATGTCAACGCCCAGAATACATTCTCTCCCTGTTTATATAATTTCATGGGTACAGATATAAACAAGTTAGTCAATTTAAACACTAAATAGAATTGGCGGGGCAGATCAATCGCACACGCTCGACTGTAGAATACCCTGTACTAGACATTTATTCCGATGAGTTTTTCAGCGGCGGCGGCGGAGGTGCCAATGTGAACCCGCGAAGCTATCAGAAAGAACATACATCCCGAATATGGTGTCTCTAGCTCATATAGTCGCTGAGATCTAGGTGCTGATGCGGACGGACTGACAGATTGACAGATGGACATCGCTATATCGACTCAGTTCGTCTTTTTTTTTATTATTAAAGGAAAATTAAATTCAAATAAAGTAACAAATTTAAAAAAAATTTACAATTAACAATTAATTAATTATTTAAATTAACTGCAATTCATGAATCAGATACGTACATACTATATACTATATAAGATAAGAATTCAAAGATAATCTATTTTTGAAGATCATTTGCTGGAAAAATTATGAATCGGCGGGAAGCGGGAATTTCGGCTTTTTCCCAAAATATACTTTGCTTTATCTTAGCTATTCCTTACATTAATTTAAAGCACATACAACTTGAGAACAGTATTGCCAATGCTCTTCAGAAACAGCTATATCTGGAGTTAAGTAAACGGATTGGCAACAGTGAAGTCGACTAGTCATTTTTACGATATTTATACATATTACCCATAGTATATATTTATTTTTAAGTTGTTTAGATGACGCCGTTGTTTTTAGAACTCGGCGGCGGCGGCGTGGTTCGGCGGCGTTTATGTCTATTGTATTAATTTGGACACCGTAGAAAAAAGTAAAATTACTGAATTGCAGACATTTTCAATCAGTAATAATTGGAGATGGGATTCATCCCTTCGGAAGTGCCCAAGGAACGGAAGAATGAAAAGAGTTTGAAGCTAGAGAATGATACTGGATTGGTGTTGGTTGTACCTTGTACCCATAAAATGGGTAAAAACAGATTTAATTGCTTTGGGAGAATAAATATAACATGTAAAACGAGGCATTACAGACCCCATAAATATATATACATATGTATATAAGCATTTCCACAAAAAGGTCCACCGCGGCCAAAAAATTAAAAGTTCTTAAAAATGATATTTTTAAAATTTTTAACATTAAGAAATATTCAAATTTAACAAATTTGAAAAAATCTTTTATAAACTATTATAGTTTTCATTTTTATGTTTTAGTGCGTTGTTTTGAAAACAACTTCTAAACAGAAGCCTAATGCTTTGTCATTTGCATTCTAAAATCACTCCTGTTATGTTAAAAAAAAAAATAAATTCACTATTTTTTGTTAAATTAAAAACATTTTTACCAACAGCAATAACAATAACATAAAAATGTAATGGTAAAAAATGTCCCGTGTGCGATATCCCGTGCCAATTTATTTAAAATAGAATAATAAAATGCAAGTCATCTTTCAAAAAAATCATAACAATTTTTATCAGGCATCAATGCACAAGAGTTTTAAATTTGCCACTGGATTAGCTGAAATTGGCGATTGAATTGGTTGACCTCACTAGCCACTTCCGCTTCGTATGCCGTGCAAATCACTTGAATTTTGCAATTTTCTTAAAAATGAAAAGTTACCCAAAATAAATCTTTCCATCAATGAAGAAAAAAAATCGCTTCCTTTTTACCGTTTTTTATACCCTGTGTTTGAAAAATGGGAAAAACAGGGTTAATAACTTTGTGCGAATGTATGTAACAGGCAGAAGAAGGCGTGGCAGACCCCACAAACTATATATATTCTTGATCAGGAAGACGAGCTGAGTCGATTTAGCCCTGTCTGTCTGTCTGTCTGTCTGTCTGTTTGGATGAACGCGTCGATCTCAGCAACTACAAAAGCTAGAGATGCCGTTTTGGTTGCTATAGATAGGTAGTTATCTTACGCAGATCAAGTTTATTTTAAATTGTTGATGCCACGCCCCCTTTACGCCCAAAAATCAATAAAACTCACACAACCTCGTGTTTTTTACCATAAAAAGTTGAATAACAAGCGTAATATTAAACATAGAAGATTGTTATTTGGAACATAAGCTCTCTTGTATTATATTTAACTATCCTGAAAAGCGCAGTGAAATCGGTTAAGAAACACAGGAGATATAAGCTTCACAATAGTTGAACTTAAAAGTTCAAACACAAGCGTAATATTAATCATAGAATGTTGTTATTTGGTATATATACTCTCTTCTATTTAATTTAGCTATCCTGAAAAGCGCATTGAAATCGGTCAATAAACAACGTAGATAAAAGCTACGCAATTGGCAGCGCAGCCCAGCAGCGCAGCAGCAGCAGCGCAGCTGGCGCACGTAAAAAGGGAAGAAGAGGAAGTACTGCTGATACGCTTAGTGTGACAGTTTTATAAAATTTTATATAAAATAAAAGGCACAGGGTATTCTACAGTCGGGCCCGTCCGACTAATCTGCCCTGTCCAAATTTTTTTTTTTAACTTTAAACGTGTACGAATGTTATGTGCGGAGATGAACTTAGTCGATAAAGTCATGTCTGTCATAGTCTGTCTGTCCAATTGTCCGTCTGTTTTGAACGCTGAGAACTTGCTTGAGCAGCCATTTGCAGATTTTAGATATTTAAATACTATATATTACGCAGATCAGTTATTCTGAGTATATTCTCTTTACCATTATATATTTCGGTTAATATGTATTAAAGAGCGCGGCCTTTAGAGTATGGTACAGACAAAAAAGTGAAAAGAAACTTTGCTTTGCGTTTCGTATAACATTTTCGAAGGTTCTAACAATAGATTAAATCCCACTTCACTTAGGTCAACAATGCCCATAGTGGTAACATTTTCCAAACATATTTAAAATGTTTTTAAATTATATATTTTAAATGAAGGGAAATTAAATAACATGTTAATATATTGAGGTTTTACTATTACAGAAGACTTCACTTGCAACATATTATTCAAATGTAGAATTTCTGAGCCATCGCTTCTTATGATTAATGACTTGTTTAAGCTACACATTAATTTGACCTTGTTGGCCAGAAATTTTTGTCTGTGAATTCGACTGAGTTATTAATATTATTATTCTGTTTTTTTGTGAGCTTCCGCTTGGGCTAAGGGCTTAAAAATGTATCTTTAAATAATTCGCAATAATATGACTTGTATTTTGGTGTTGTTTGTAGCTTTTGAGGTCAAAGCAGAATAAAATTTCATTTTATTGTATTTATATCTTTCTTAACTACCAGAGTCTGCATTAATAACGCATTTGCTGTTGATTATTGATAGAATCTTAATTGATAATTATAAGACTGATTCGAATGTGCTAAATTTGTAGATTTATGCCAGTAAGATAGCACTATGAATAATTAATATATTACTTACATACTTTGTTGTGAGAAATTGAATTTTAATGTGAGAAAAGCGCGATGACAAGCGCTTTCTCACACGCTATGTAAATTGCGATCATAATTTTTTTCTTACATATATTCGCTCTGTTCTTGCGATTGCAGCAGCTATAGAAGGCTTAGCATATTTTAAATAACTAGTAATAAGGCCGTAAATTAAAAAAAGTACAAAATGGTCTATTAATTTACTGAAAATGAAAAATAAATTTGACACAAAGAAGGAGAAATGGTAGACCCCACAAAGTATATATATATTTATTTTATTTTTATTTTTTTATTTTTTATTTATTTAAAGTCGACTAAGACCCGTCGACCTAGAGAAATTAAATTACAAATTAAAATTAAAAATAATAAAATTGAAATTAAAATATAATTTAAAAAAATCTCGCGGGCTATCGCCCGCAAGACATGACAGTCGGGCAAGCCCGACTGTCTTATACCCTGTACCAAAGATCAGCCTTGCTAGTACAGTATTCTATTTAAAATGTATTTAGAATCTAATGTATGGCCATTATTCGCGGTAGGCGCGTGGTATCCAAAATTTGGAATAAACTTGTTCTGCGCATGGTATACACCTTTCAAAAATGACCAAAACGGCTGCTCTAGCTCTTATAGTTGCTGAGATCGACGCGTTCATACAGACGGACAGACGGACAGACAGACAAGGCTAAATCAACTCGTCTTGTCCTCCTGATCAAGAATATATATACTTTGTGGGGTCTACCACGCCTCCTTCTGCCTGTTACATACATTCTGACAAAGTTAATAACCCTGTATTTCCCATTTTTCAATGGGTACAGAGTATAAATATAAGATAGGAAAAGAAAATCTGGGGAAAAAATAAGATTAAAATATGAAATCAAATTAAAGAAAAAAGAAAATAAAGGTCCAGCATTCGCTGCAAGGATATGGGGAAAACCCAGAAAAACCCAATCAGACCAAGATTAGTGGTTAGTTGTGTTAATCACTATTACCAAGCTACAATACAGTGTTATGTTGAGTTAGATAATTTAAAATAGCAAACTTAATAGAAGGAAGAGAGATAGATACCTCTCGAAAACACTACAGAGACGGTCAGTGCAGAGCATTTGAAAAGGTTCATGCAAGGAATAGTTAGCAGAGCAAAAATTTAGAGCTAAAGGTATGAAATAACGGGTTGATCGCTGAGGTACGGAGAAATTAATTTTTCCTAACAAAGTAGGTGAGTCAATTTCCCCACGTAACAGCTTCACCATAAATACTACACCCAACATGGTACGTCGGTTAGTTAATAAGGAGATGTTAATTAAGAGTAATCTACTTCTATAGGGAGGTAAATCAACGCCAGGAACCCAAGTAAGGCCACAAAGAGCGAATAGAAGAAATTTCTTTTGTACAGATTCAATCCTATCCTGGTGTATCGAATACTGTGGCGACCAAACACAAGATCCACATTCCAAAATAGGACAAGAGACGTATAAAGAAGTTTAGTGGTATAGGGGTCATCAAATTTTTGGACTATCGTTTGATGAATCCAAGAACCCGAAGAGCCTTACTGATGGTGAGCACGATATGCTTATCGAATTTAAGTTTAGTATCGAGAAGCAGTCCTAAATCATGTACTTCTTGAATTCGAGAAAGAGGCATACTGTTCAGCATGTAATCGAAATGTTTGAGCTGGCCCCTGCAAAATGTCATCACCTTACACTTCGAGCAGTTTAAGTAGAGCTGATTGGTCTTACACCAAGATAAAAAAGAATTCAAGTCTGCTTGTAATAATGACTGCGAGGTGATGTCATCATACGTTAGGCACAGCTTAACATCGTCGGCATACATAAGTATGGAAGAGTGTGACAATACAAATGGAAGATTATTGATAAACAAGTTGAAAAGCAAAGGACCAATGTGGCTACCTTGAGGAACACCAGACTTTACGTATTCAGGTTTAGATACACTACTTTTTTCTTGATCAGGACGACGAGCTGAGTCGATATAGCCGTCTGTGTGAACACCTAGATCTCAGCAACTATAAAAGCAGGAGACACTAATTTTGGTATGTAGGTTCTCCAATATCGTAAGCAGAAAAAGATTGTTTTAGATTTTTGAGTCTTTCCCACGAAAACCTCAAAAAATTTACATAGATTTAATTTTTTTTTTTCGATTGAACTTTTTGTACTGAAAAAAAATTATGTTGACATTTCGAATGATATGACTAATAAAGCCAATTTAGATAAAGAATAAACACTTTCATATCAATCAAGAAAATTCATATTAAAATCTACCTATCCTTATTAATATTCATTTTTGTTAATTGTGCTCACCAATGTCAAACATTCTGATTGAAATGCAAGTTGATTTATCATAGGCAACGTGTGGAATGACAAAAAATACACGCAATTGTTCTCTAAATTTATTACGATCATATAAAAAACAACGATGATTATAAATATGTGGGAATGTGTCTGGCAACGCCATCGATTACGATATTGACAACGACCGTGAGTACGATTGCGATATCGATTACAACGAGATGCAACCGAAGATGTTCGATGCGAACGGCAGTATGTGTGACACATATTGTGTGTGATGACGAGCGACGCAACAACGACATATGAGGCGACGATCCGCGAATTGATTAATTACTTTCGATGTGTGACTTTCTTAAATATATTGTTTATCCTACATTTAATTAAAATACAATATAATAGAAATACCCAAAAATACATTAAATAAACTATGATTATACATATAAACACAACTATACTTTGTATAATCAATCCCACAAATATAATATTTTAATTAATATAATAATATAACATTATAAATAATATATCGAAATAAACCAAAATATATAATGTGTGTGTGTATTATTGAAACACAAAGTACAGGGTCTCCTATTGTCGGTAACGTCTGACTGTAACCTTCCGCTCAACTGGTCAGTTCCGTCCTTACTGGTTATTATGAGTTGGAAAATAAAAGCAGCTAAGAAGTCAATTGTACATCCTGCTGAAAGTTCTTCTATTAGTCCGTTGTGATAAGAAGGCTCAAGGGAATTCATCCAATTGATATGCCGACCAGAGGAGTATAACCACCTTTACGTTAATTTACTTTATAATTTGGATTTATATACAGTAGAATCGGGTTATAGCGACATTCAAGGGTCCGACGATTTTACGTCGTTATATCCGGAAGACGCACTATCCGAAAGGAGCAAAAAAAATTTGTTTTTTAATTTTATGGATGCCATGTTCGTAATAGGTTTTAAAATAAAACAAATTAATTTTTTAATCAAAACAAAAAATTTAATACAGTAGAATCCGGTTATAGCGACTTTCAAGGGACCGACGATTTTACGTCGTTATATCCGGAAGACAAAATCCATGATTTTGTTTCTTTTTCGTATTGAAAAAACACAAATTCCATGATTTTGTTTGCTTCTTTTAGCATTGTTAAAGAAATCAAATTTTCCTCTTTAAAATTTTTTTTTTGTTCGGCACGTCGCAATAACCGGTAGAATTGTGAAAAATCTCGTCGGTATAAGCGGTTTGACGCTAAAAGCGGAGACGTTCTAAGCGGAGGCCCTTTCATATAAGTTTGTATGGGGACCAACCAAACCATCGAGTTTTCGTCGCAATAACCGGACGGACGCTATAAGCGGCGTCGTTATAACCGGATTTTACTGAATATGTATATATATATATATTTTGCAGAAATATTTAATATTTACTCTATGGTAAAAGTTATTATAGATAGTAACAGCAAAACCACAAAATAAAAGAATAAACCAGAATGGGCGGAGCAGCTCAGTCGGACGGGCCCGACTGTCTTATACCCTGTGCCAAAGCTCGCGCTGCGCGCTCGCAAATACAGAATACTATAATTTAATTAAATATTTTAAATATAATTTAATTTATTTATATTTTGTGTTTATTAACCGATTTCAATGCGCTTTTCAAGATAGATGAATATAATAGAAGAGAGCTTATGTGCCAAATAACAACATTCTATGTTCAATATTACGCTTGCTATTTAACTTTGTATGTTCAAATATTCAAACATACGCACAGTGCAAGTGCTTGGTATTGCCGTCCCTCTCGCACACTATTCCCACACGAATAGCGGCTACGCTTGAGTGTGACACAAGCAATATTAGGAAGCTTTTTTTTTCCTTTGTTAATAACCCGATTTAGATGCGCTTTTCAGGACAGTTAAGCATAATATAAGAGAGTATATATTCAATAATAACAACAGTCTATGATTAATATTTCGCTTGTTTTTGAACTTTTAGGTTCAACTATTGTGAAGCTTATATCTCCTGTGTTTCTTAACCGATTTCAGTGTGATTTTCAGGATAGTTAAATATAATACAAGAGAGCAAAAAAACGAGGTTGTGTCGGTTTTATTGATTTTTGAGCGTAAAGGGGGCGTGGCATCAACGATTTGAAATAAACTTGATCTGCGTATTGAATACATCTACCTATAGCAACCAAAACGGCTTCTCTAGCAGTTATAGTTTAGGAAATCTCAACGTTCATCCAGACAGACGGACAGACAGACGGACATGACTATATCGACTCAGCTCATCACCCTGATCAAGAATATATATATTTTATGGGGTCTATCACGCCTCCTTCTGCCTGTTACATACATTCTGACAAAGTTATTAACCCTGTTTTTCCCATTTTTCAAATGGGCACAGGGTATAAAAATTTGACTGGTGTCGATGTCTTTATCGACTTAAGGTCTACTAGTCGTGAACTGTTAAATTAAAAACAATGCAATTTGCTTTATGGAATAATATTCGTGTTTGCGTATATGTTTTTGCTGTCGACATAACCGCTTAGTATTGAATGTTTCCCACAGCCTTTCCGGCTGGTTCTAAATATGATTATCCACCTTTGTTGTAGTATGTACTCGTAAGTATGCCTAATCTGTCTGATCTTTTAAGCAATATGTCTCTTAATTTGTTGTAATTTATAATTGGGAACTGAAAATATATTCGTGTTATCAGATTGCAATGCTCACAATTAAATCGACTCTGAACTAAATGGCTTATATTACGTTTTTCGTGATTTCGTGAGTGCTTTATGGCGAGGTTGCGCAGGTACCACATTCCAAAGTAAAAGGCCAAAAAGTCCGGAGCGTTATCTTGAATGCTAGAAAGGCACAAAACAGATACAAAGTCTGGAGATTTGCTTGCTAAGTGAGAAATTTCATAATTAATATGCCGAGCAGGGCAGCTAACTGTCTATAGCATTAATATGCAACTAAGTGTGTATTAAAAGAGACATGGAGAGCGATGATGGGAAAAGAAGATTGAGAGAGAGAACGGCGTTGGTGTCAAAGTCAGTGGGTATTCGTGGATCAGATACATATGCATTTGAAGATATTTCTGTTTGGGATTTTCTATGTTCTAGCCCCATAAACGTGACATTAATAGATGTGGCATTCTACGCCCTTTATAATATTATAATAATTTTGATAATGAAAGCCAACGTTTCTTCGATAAGCTGGGGCTTGGTGCGCATAGCGTTGCGTATGTAAGAGTCTTTTTGGTGTTGGTTTCATTCATTAATCATACTAAAGATACACGTTGAAAAATTTATATAATTTTCAAGCCTTAAGCGTGCATTAACTGGTTTTTTCAAGATTTACGATTATTTATCGATTCGGTTTCTAGTTGTTACAAAGATTAATTGTCGTGTTTATGCAAATCGATTGTCATTAGCTATTTATGGGCAAAGTTGCGGTGGCAGTTGTGCACATTAACTATACAGATCAGATACAGATATCGATATAAATTCCGATACATAAACTGACATAGAGGCTGATATCCAGAGACATACCGAATAAGACACAGACACAGGCGAAGTACAGATGTAGGTAACAATGACCTACAGATATAGATTTTTATTTTGATCAAAACTGTGCCTCGAAAATAAATTTATTTCTTGGCTTTTACTATTTTTATTCAACCGTTCACTTGAAAACAGAAAAATGTCTTTTAGCTTTATATGCATATCAGTTTTATTTATACACCCAAAGGGCAACGCGTTCATAGAATTATATATTTTTGACAGAGAGCTGAGTTCATATAATTATTTCAAACTGTTCGTCCTTCTACATAAACAACTTTGAATACGTTTTCTTAAGATTGGGATTAATATTTTAAATAAATATTTATTTTGCTTTTCCCGTAAATCGCCAAAATTTCCAAACCATCTAAAGCAGCAACTGTTTCAATATTCAATATTTCAAAATATTTATCATGTGTAAATGAATTACCAGCATAATTTAAATAGAAAGACTGGAGCAATCATAAAGGATGTTTTAAACGAATTTATCTGATTAGTATTATTTAAAATTTAACTCAATATCGGCTAAATTCAAGATCTCACG
>JAWNNJ010000591.1:0-223307 GCA_035045125.1 Hypselothyrea guttata
TTTTAATAATTTTTTTTTTCAATTTTCCATTATTTTTTTTTATATATTTGCAACTGTATTATATTCTATATTTTCCAGCTGCTTTCTTTTCCAACACTTAAAGTTCTATAGAGATTTATCGCCGTCTCCAAAACCCAAACCAAAATTCGCTGATTTCAACTTCAGCACTTTGTGGCACATTCAACCTGTGCGCTGCGATTATTTCCAGCAGGAATTTGTTTTTTTATTCTCTTGCCCTTTTTTATGGCAGAGCTAAATCCCACAGCTGTAATACAAAAGACGTATATACGAACTTGAGAAGATTTTTCACTTTCCATCAGCAAAAGCAGCAGAAGAAAAGCTTGGCTGAAGTTCACGCTAAATTTAAGGCGCACAAAAGGGGAGCTGTAAAAGAAAATGGAAAAATGGAAAAAGGGGGCTAAAGGTAAGGCCCAACCCAAGGAGAGGTTGTAAACAAGGTGTGCGTGTGTGCACAGCTGTTGCCTCTGCACCCACAGCACAATTCAGGCATCCGCAGGCACTGAATTCGATATGCCTGCCCCTGCCGCCTGCCCCCATGCCTGTGCGGCAAGTTTATGCTGAGTTGCATATACATTTTTTGCAGCGACCGCAGACGATTGCAATTGCTGCCGCCAAATGGGATTTATGAATGCCATGAACCCAGACCCTGACAAAACTCTAGCCGAAGCGGAAGTAACATTGCCAGCGGCTGTTGCTCTTCCTGATAAGCAGCCACAGGTTCAAGCTGCATTTTAAAGTGGTTTGATGATAACACCCTTCAGACCCGTCCCTACTCCAACTCTGTTGCCAAAACAATTGCTGACTGTTAACAATGGCCTAACAATCAATAGATGCAGGGACATTTGCTAAAACGGACACTCGTATGTTGGCGCCATGTTCATGTTCTTGTCATGTACATGTCTACAGTCTCTGTTTTTTTGTTTTTTTTTGGGAGCCTGTACTTGAAAAATGTACAAAAGGGTCTATTAAGTTAGTGGAGATGGATAATGTGGGTAACAGGCCGAGGAAGGCGTGGTAGACCCCACAAAGTGTATATATTCTTGATAAGGACAAGCTGCGTCAATATACCCATGTCTGTTCGTCTGTCCGAAAATATTTTTGATATGGAGGCTCTCCGATATCTGCAAAAACCACAGCCTCAGCAATTTTAAAGCTACAGATACTTGGCATATAGCTACATAGTCTATATAAATCTTCATTACGATCGGATATTTTTTATATTTCTGGGCGTTGACATACTACCGGCAGCATGTTCAAGTGGTCCAGCGACACCAAGCATGTGCTTGTTAACGCGCGAACCCAAGCCAATACGCAGCCCACCACCCGCCCATCCGACCGAGGGGCGCACCGCGGCATCGAGCGGAAAAAAAAATACGATAGATCGCGGAATAAAGCTACAAACAATATACAAATTAAAACAAAACTAAGTATTATCTACGAGAAAGGTGTTGCAGAAGCGTCCATCTTAGTAGAGGCACAGAGGTGGCACTAGAAATAATGTTAAAAAGGCTATTGTACTCACTACAAAGAACTCTAAATGGGTTATGAATAGAATAATTAGTACTACAGCGAGAAAGAGATAAGGGAATAAAGTTTCTAGTATTTCTAACCGGAACAGTAAATCTAATTTGGGATATCAACTCTGGAGAGTCGACATCACCATTAATTAACTTGTGCATAAACATGACACCAAGATAAGAAACAGCAAAGATATGTAATAGACAATTTGCTTGACTAAGCAGAAGAGGAGAATGGTTGACGAATACGCTTATAGCTTGCATTTGTGTAAGAGGCTGTGGTGCAATGGTTATGAAAACACAAAGTGCAGGGTCTCCCCACAGTCGGTAACGTCCGACTCTGTCCTTACTTGTTTTCTTTCTTTTTGTTGTGTTTCTATTTTATTTTGTGCTGACCCGGCTTGTAAAGCGAATGCTGCTCTGGCACGCGGACTTCTTGTCGCCGCAAATTAAATGTGCAGGTTGTTTGACTCCCCCGCTCACAACCCCTCTCTCCCTCTGTCGCTCAATTGGTATTATTTTAGAGTGCCTGGCGTCGCTTGGGGTTTCTCTTGGCCAATTTTCCATGTGGTTGACCCAACAATTGTTGCGCAGACTCGACATGAGCCCCGTTTTCGATTGAACCTTTTCTCCATAAGCACTCATAATTGGTCCCTCGGCCAGCTGCAAGTATTGCGCTCTATAATTTTGTTGTGGCTAATGGCAAATGGACTTTGGGTCACTGCAGCAGTATGTGTGTGTCTGTGTGTGTGGGAAATTGAGCCTCTGTGTGTTATTGATTTATGCATATGTGGCCAGGAGAGATTGCAGAAAAGTTGATTAAATTCAGCAAATAAAACCACAAGACTGAAAGACATATTTGACTACAATTTATGGCAGTCTAATTGTATCATCGACAAATTAATTAAATCAAAAGAGAACATGGAGAGAGAAAGAGTATAACTTAGTAAATATATATCAAATCAATAGAAGCAAGTTAGCTTCTGTTTTTATCCCACTTAAAACTTAGTTTCAACGTATTATATTATTAGGACAATTAGCAGTGAGCTTAGCACTTAAGCTTTTTTAACATCGATACGATTAAACTGTACTCTGCACTCTGCTGCTTGTCAAAAGCATAACATTCCTAAGCACAAACATAAGCGTAATAAACCCATTACAATCAAGAGCAAACCACAGAAATTGCCTAAGGATTCCATGCACAATTTTGCAGCATAACCACAACACAATTGGACAGCAGACAGCAGCAGATGCCCAGCTCCACAGTTGAGATATGAACCCAGCAAATCTTAGACCGCACTTGGAACAGACAATTTTGCATAGACCCCGCCCACACAGAGAGTGCAGCTGACATGTGGACTACACATACTTGGAGTACATATGTTGTAAGCTCATGTTTCGGGCATTGCAAAGACAAGTGCATCTTGGTCAGTTGACATACATAGCAAGATAGCACGAACAGAAGACAGCTCAATTAAAATGCCGTTTATTGTGTATGTTGACAGCTATACAACCTAATAATGAACTTCCGTTTGCGACACAGTGCAAGCAAAAAGTATGACGCCAAGCAATCAAAATTCCCAAGCAAGCAATCAAACAGTTACAGCTTTATGTCTAAGTAAAAAAATACCACTTTCCGTATGCTACTATTCTTCCTATCCCTATACTCCCTATCCCTATACCCCCTATTCGCAAACACCCTATCCATATATTCTCTATCTCTATACTCTATTTCCCTATACTCTCTAGTCCTATACTTCTTATCCTAATACTCCCTATCCCTATACTCCCTATCCCAAAACTATTCCAATACTCCCTATCCCTTTTCCTTTCTCAACAATATTTATGTCCTTTTTGTGGGCTCGTCTACTTTGTCCTATCTAAATCTTAATTAATAATTAATATGCTTTGCTTACTGTGTCACAGCGACTGTCATTCCATCATTTCATCATTTCTGCTGTCAATCACAAGGTCTTAACATGAAAATTATGAAAATTTCACACCTTAATGAATGACACGAGGCTACCCAGTTGGCAGTTTGTCAGGCGGAGTCTAACGGTTAACGGACTTGCCATTTTTCTCTTCCTCTTTTGAGTTTCTTTCGCTATAAAATTTTATGAGCAGCAGCTATAAAAATGAGACATTTTGACTCGTTCATAATTAATTAGCAAATATGTTTTATGAGTCAAAAGTCGTTAATTTGCAGCGGCAGCAACCACAAGGAGAGAAGGCAGGAAATTATATTGTCAAATGGTAGGAGAAATGGGGAAACAGCAAATAGGTGAAGAGTTTCATTCAGAGAGGAGAGGGATAAGATTAAATACAAGAGGGGATCGAGAAAGAAAGAAAGAGAACTAGAAATAGATGTTGTAAGATGTTGTAATCGAGATTTAGAGTTTGATATAGGGAATAAATTTTTATATATATATGATTGGACGAGATCTAGAAGTCGACACAGTTCTAGAAAAGGCGTAAAAATTGGTATGATAATGTAAAGACTACAGCAGATCAACAATTGCCTCAATTGCACTTGAACTTAAATTCTTAAATTAGATATTGCCTTCCAGTGAGAAATAGACAACGAGACAAACAGCCAAGGTAATGCTCCAATGCCGAAGCCATTGCTAAAGTAATTGAAGCTCTTTCTCTGTACTCTGTACTCTGCAGTTGATGGCAAGCAATTCCATTTAATTTTGTAGGTTTCAATTATGATTGGGCAAGGGCTACCGATCCGATCTAGTTCAAGCTCTGTTTACAGAGCAAGCCGATTAGATACTTAATGTTGCACACATCCGGGGGCACAGCGGTGTCGAGAGTTAGAAGTTAAGAGTTGAGTGTAGAGAGTGGAGAGTGGAGAGTTAAGAGTCTCGTGTTGCATTTTAACAAGCAACTACTGCGAACCTTTCGCTGTGTTGGCTACAATTTACTTTGTTGTCGGCATCTTTTGTTCTAGTTGGTTTTTAATGGACTTGGACTCCGGCTTTTGGCCACGTGCAGTCACTTGGTCTTGGTCTTGCTCTTGGTTTGCTCGAGTTGCCACTGCGTTGCAAGCTGGAAACGAGTTTCACATATGCCACACAGAGGCATATGTTATGCTACAACAACGGCAACAACCAACGACTCTGCGCAATTAGTCTGGCTAAAGTCGTGCCTAACGGTAAACCCATAGTAAAGAACCTCGCATCTAACCCCATAGCTCATAACTGTGGCCCCCATATAATCGCATCAGGCTCGTGAGATTTATACCGATAATGTCGGCTCAACTGATAGATTACAACGTAGCTGCAACCAAAGCCGACATTTAATTTGCCAACAACAACAACAACAATAATTCTATAGAGAATCTTTTGGGTCTCTCTAATGGCATTCTGGTGTACCCAGTTTTTGTGCTTTTTATTTATTATTGATAAGATGTTTTTTTTCGATTTTTACATGTTATTAATTGCAATTTATTTTCTTTTTCCATTGCAGATTAATTGCATTTGCAGCCTGTACAATCGAGTGGTAAGTGTGCTCTATCAAAATACAGTGAAACAAACCTATAAAGTACTCCGAAAGAGTATTACCTGCACTACTTTGCTAAAGCTATTAATCCATTAGGTGCGCTCCATAATTTTTTACTGCGATTTAATAACTTGCAAACTTTCACGGTTTTTGCTTCGGCTGTCTATTATTGCTAGTTAAAATTGTCCATATGTGTCTAGGTTTTTACGTATCTCTAATTTAAGCAGATGCCGTGCAAACAGCTCAATCACCTGTCACACGCCTGAGATCATTGAAACCATCAAACTACGCACCTTTTATGCTTGTGACTCGTACTCTAAGGCGGTGCCTTTTTTGGACAATAAAAATGCTTGTATATTTTATTGTTTTCCTTAAGGTTGTTGTGTATTACATCTGACTATATAGTATTGATTGGAAGGTCTATGGGGGTTTACATCATACACACTCAGTACTGCCAATTAGCGACGCGTTTTAAAACGACTTCATTACCATCAATCTTAATTGAATAATCATTGAGTAACTTCTGCATCTAAATACAGCGAGAAGAGACTCGTCAAGTGGATGTACGTCTGTCTCTCTGTCGCTCTGTCTGTCCTTTTGCCATTTCTTGACCGTGTGACAACTTAAGTAGCTTGAGTTATGAGAGACAGACGCACACATCGACTTACTGTTACATCTGTATTTGTATCTGTGGCTGCATTTGCATTCAGCATTCAGCATTTTGTATCTGCATCTGGGCATCTGCAGTTCTGTCGCGTTTTGTGTTGAGCAAATTGTGGGCAATCATTGTCAATTTACAATGCTTATGCTGTATGACTTCTGCTTGTGATTGTGTGCTAAAAAGAAAGTATGCAGCTACAGTGAAACCTGTCCAAGTGATATGTGGTGCGAAACAAATTTCAGAAACATTTTCTGTGAACTCACGTTGAGCGCCACAGTTTGCATTAATGGCGCCCAACGCATGTGCGAAATAAGCGGTAGATTTCAAATGTTACATCAAGAATATTCATATTATATCAAACTGCCCACGTTGGGCGCCAAATTCGTATATATTATATATGGCGCCCAACGTGAGGTCGACATATCTAGTATGTTATTGATTATTTATTAAATTATTATTATTCACTGGAAATTCTCTTGTAGGTTAAGCTTACTTCAAAAGCACATTTGGCCCAATAATCATAATATTTTTACTGTCCAAACTCTGCTCTTAAGTCGAGTAGTGTTAGGCAAGCTTCACTGTGCGCACATAACTGCCTCTTAGCAGTTCACAGGCGCACCTTGAACTACAGCAAACAACAATAAGAGGAACAACAACTACAGCTACAGTGCAACTTCAACTGCATGCTCAAACGGCTTCACTAACGGATCTAGGGAGGGAGCAAGGGAAGAGTGAGGAAAGCAGTCGGAGATGGGCAGAGCGGTAGCTTTAGGGGGCCAAGACCCGCAGTGTTTGAGGCTCTTATCCAAGCGCTGAGATCAGACAGAATACTGTAGTGCTTGCTGTTGTTGTTGCGGCTGGAGATGATGACGATGGTGGTGGTAAGGGGATAGGGTCGCTTGAGGGGAATACGCCAGCTTTTATTTACCTTGTCTGCGATTTTATGAGTGTCTGCCTCTTTCTCTGTTTAAAAGTATGTCTGTCCGTCTGTCGTTTGTCTTTCTGTTGCTTGTTTGTTTATATTTTTTATTTGTCGCCAACACTTTTACAAGCTTTTAGTTGCAGTTTTTTTCTTCCCTTTTCTGCCTGTTTTCATAAGCAAATTTGTATGTTTTGTGCGAATTTTTTATTGCGCTTATTTATAGCAATTTGTTGTTGTTATTGTTGTTATTGTTTCTCGCCTGCCCACAAATCCAATTGCTTAAATAAACAGCCATCAAGAACCAGACTTGGGGGTAGCAGCGCCTACGGGATGAAAGCCAGTGGAACCAATGAAGCCCGAATGAAACCAAATGTATCTCCAAATTGTGTGTCGACAGCTGTTGCCAGTGATTAATTTTCATGCGGCGACGTTTTGCATTTATTTATACAAATTTACGGGCATTTTTTTTGGGTATATTTTGAGGTTGTCGTATATGGCACGACTTCTGGACAATTTGATGGACACTCACATGAAATTTACGACCCAATGAGTGCAGCTTACGGAATTTATATGAGTACATGGAAGTAGTCTCGGCAGAGGATTGAAAGGAATTGAGCTGCAAGGTTAAACCAGCTCACGAAATTGTATGATATGTGTGCTTAAAAATAGCACGTACTACATTTATTGAATGTTTTGCCAGAGGAAATGACAAATGGCGAAATATTTGTGGCGTAATGCGCACAAGACGCACTGATAGCATGCTAAATTATTGGGAATTTTTGAAAGAATTTATTACATTTAATTAGACGAGACGGTATATTTCTAGAGAAATTTTTAAAATATAGTATAAATGTAGCTTTTGAAATGGGAAAATATCATTTGCGCATAATACGCACTGATAGCGTGTTGAACTGTTGGGAATTTTTAAAATAATTTTAAATTTAGGAATCGGTATAAATATATTTATTTAATTGATGATAATAAAATTCCTTCATAAATAATTTATTTTTGTAATATTAACTAAACGCAGTTGGTAAAAGTAACAAAAAATAATAATAAATTTAAATTTTAAATTAAGATATCTGTCAATAAAAAGAAAAGAGATAAAATAAAATGAAATTTAACACGCCTATAATCTGGTGCAAGGCTTGGAAAATCCCCCAGAAAAGCCCCAGAAAAGCCCAATCAGGAATTTTGAAAATATTTAAATCATTCATAGGGTAAAACAATTTTTTGATAGATATAATATAATATAAATAAATATAGGTAATTTTGTTTTAAATAAACAAAATGCTTAAATATATATTTTTGTATATATTATACAAAATAATTTAAAAAAATTCTTCAAAAATACAAACAATATTTATAATAAATAAAACCAGTTTGCCCATTACAATTACAATACTTGTAATTAGCCATGCAGTCAACGAACTTAACCCACTTAGCCACACAGTAGCAAACCACAAAGTGGTTGATAGTCTCAGAACACGAGTTCACGAGTGTCAGGCGCTGCAGGCTTGGGCCATAGCTTATCACATTTAATGTGGCATATCTGGCACTTATCACACACACACACACACATCCGCCCCCACTCACACCCAAACGCACAGCATGCCTCGTGGGGTATCTATGTATCTATGTATCTATCGGATGCGTTTTGTTAAGATGCGTGTCAATGTTGTCAAACGGTGTCATCAGCGCATACTTTGAAAGTGGAGCGACAATTTCTGGCTGCAATTTCATTTCATTTAATGTCAAGTGTGCGCACACTGAGAGAAAAATCAAGAGGTTTCGTACTTGAATCAAGAATTAGCGGTGTCAAAAGTTCAACGAAGCAGCAAGTTCTGTATCTAAAAACCAAACTTTTTAATCAGATTCTACTCTATTTTTCTGAATTTTTGAGAATATAATATAAGATTTCTAGTTAATTAAATTTATATATTTAATATAAACTCAATCTCGTTTGTTATTTAAATTAATTTACGATGCTACTCCGATTTGCTTTATAAAAGAGCTTTATTTTAGAATGAATGACTCTTTTTGTTTTTCTCAGTGCACGCACATATACAGAAAAGATATAGATCTGTCGCAGCACGATATCATAAGCTGATTATGGCCACTGTGCTCCTGACTGCCTTTCAACCTCAATTAGCAAATGCACTGACTATGTCTGTCAGTCCCCTCTGCCCCCTCTCCCCTCCGTCTCTGCCCCTCGCCTTGCAATCGCACTCGATAAAATAATTGCTCAGTGCTGACAATTTTCTAATTGCCAGCCAGCATGTAGTCATGCCATCAGCAATTAATCGAGGCGTGTCTGCAGCACAAGTGCGCCACCTGCCGTCCATGGGCTGCAGTTTGCCCATTTTCCTCTGGTATTTTATTTGCCATTTGTGCTTGGCTGCTTATCAAATTGCTGCATGCAAATTCCTGTTCACATTCTGATTTTGCTGTTAGCTGAAAGCATAATTTTCTGCAGCGTTAAGATTCCTCGAGTGCTTTGTATTGCACGCTGCTTACCTTTTAATGGAATTTTGCAAGGCTTTCTGCTTGAAGTCCGCTGCGAGCTATACCCTGTAAAGAAAGCTTGATACATTTTCAAAAAAACTTGAGATATTATCTCAGACTTGTTATAACAAACTTATTAAGCTATATTATTAAAAATATATTCTTAAAATTTAAAATTTCGGTCATAAAAACTTCTAAACATTGACAATTTTTTTTAAACTTTATTAACACCAAAATTATTTTTTTATTTATTATTATTGAATTCATAGATATATTATATTAATAACTCGTTTCTAATGAAAACTAGTAGGTGCAGTCGATAAAGAAGAAAATAAAATAAAAGAAAATGGAATTTAAAAATGTTATTCCATTAATACAATTGTAATTATTTTTTAAAGTGCTCTAGCTTAATTTTGTCTATTTTGTTATTTTGTATTTATTAATTTTTTTAATAATCTATTTTTTATTTGTTATTTTTTATTTAATTATTTTTTATTTAATTATTTTTTTGTTATTTAATCTCAACTACGTACATGGGAAAGAAAATTTAAAAATACAATTTAAGTTTAAGTATAAAATCAAATTTTTATTATTAAGAGGTAATTGCTGAAATAAAACGGAAAAATTGGGGAAATCGTAATCGCTTTAGAATGAATATTACCTGCTAGTGTTGAATGTGCAATTCTGCTATAAAATACCTGATTAAAATCAATCCCAACCACAGGGCATCCGTTTAAACGCTAAATACATGTGCTTCATAGCATCTAGAAGTGCGTTTACCCAAAACTATCTGGATAGTTATTTACACAATCGTTCTGCTGGAAGCACTTTGCATGCACACAAAGAGGAGCTGGCTCCATGTGGAGCAGCTGGCTTTCCATAGTATTTTATGCGGGCAATTTGCGAATAGTTTTGTTACTGTGGATATTTATGCTGATTGTGTCAGTGGCGCCGAGAAATTGGCATTTAAACTGGCCAGTCGCCATGTCCATGGCTGGACATGTCAGCATACCTAAATCATGCCCATTCCTTTGAGATATGAGCGAGAGCATCGGCATAACTGCTCGTATGTAGAGCAGAATTTTATTTTAATGGCACAACTGCTTGCCCGGCGTCCCCATGCTGACCTCATTCAGCGGATACACGAGCCAAAGCGGAGCAAAAAATAAAAAAAGAAGAGAAAAATACAAATAAAAAACTGAGAACGCGAATTAAATTGCTGGAAATTGAAAGTGACACTGAACGCATACAACAAATTGCAGGCATAGCACAGAAACTCATAGATAACCAGAATGGGCGGAGCAGATCAGTCGGACGGGCCCGACTGTCTTATACCCTGTGCCCTATATATTTTATAAAATTTTATAAAACTGTCATACGCAGTGTAGCAGCAATGCTTTCTCTGCTACGTTTCCTATATGTGCCGCTTAATTGGCCGCGCAGCTAGTGAGCGAGCGTGCAACGCCTGCAATATTGTTTCGCCTATAACTCCTGTGTTTATCGATCGATTTCAATGCGCTTTTCAGGATAGTTAAATATAATGAAAGAGAGTATATGTACCAAATAACAACGTTCTATGCTCAATATTACGCTTGTTATTTGGTTTTTATCGATTAAGGCGTAAAGGGGGCGTGGCATCCAAAATTTTAACAAAACCTCATCTACGTATGATATAGACCTACAAACTACTGAAGACAGAATTTATGCAAATAGCTCAGTGACTCTTAAATTGGCGAATGTATTTTATTTCATTCATTGTAGGCGATAGGGGCGTGGCATCCAAGATTTGAAATAAACTTGATCTGCGTATGGTACACACCTTTCAAAAGAGACCAAAACGGCTTCTCTAGCTTTTATAGTTTAGGAAATCTCAGCGTTCATACAGACAGACAGACAGACGGACAGACAGACAGACAGACAGACAGACAGACAGACAGACAGACAGACAGGGCTAAATCGACTCAGCTCGTCTCCCTGATCAAGAATATATATAGTTTGTGGGGTCTGCCACTCCTCCTTCTGCCTGTTACATACATTCGCACAAAGTTATTAACCCTGTTTTTCCCATTTTTCAAATGGGCACAGGGTATAAAAATAGCATAACGCATTTATTATAGCAAATGACAGGGCTGCAGCGTTGATTAGTGCAACCCTGGCAGCTTAAAGCAGTCCCTGGTCTTAAGGGTTTTTTGAGCAAACAATCAGCAAGATAAACTGCTTAAAGCCAACAACAATGGGCATAACAAATTAGACAAAGTAAACACCAAACAATTGCCATTTCTCTACGAGTGTGCGTGTTTTTTTGTTTTTTTATTTTTATGGAAATTCATACAAAGTGTCTGTAAAATGGGTAAACAAAGGCAAGAAACTGTCACAAGACAAAGGCCAGAAACTGCGCTACTTTTGTCCATCATGAACCCTAAAATACTCTCTACTTTTAACTAAATATTGGAGCAAGTTTAAAAGCTAATCTATTCTAATTCATTCAAAAACAGCAATAATTTTTAAAATGTATTTATATTAAAAATGACATTTATGCTATAAATAAATTAAATTCGATTTTTAATTTAATTAGATTAAGAATTTATCGTCCAATGTTTCTTTTGTTTTTATTGGTATTATTTCAGTTTTCTCATCCGCCTGCTTTATATAATTTTTAATTTCCAAATCTAAACTTCTAGAATTTACATTCCAATTTCGAAATCATAACGTTCAGATTTGTACAGACTTTCGGCATTGTAACTACCCCCCTCTGCCGCAATTCGTTACAGGGTATACGCAAAGCTTTGTCGGCTTCGTTGAAATGCAAATTGCCAGTTAATTACAACGCAGTTCGAAAGTGTTTCCTGGGGAGGAAAGGATCAAATGACAAAGTATGTCAAGTCAAGCTGGAGACAGTTTTGTTCAGTTCTGACAATTCAAAAAGGGACAGCAAAGAGTTGAAAGCGCCCAACAATGTCAGCTCTTCAATGGCTTTGTCAACATATCAAACGAAAAACTACTTGACAGAGAAAAGGGCTTAAAAGCTTGCGCAATTGATTTGCGTTGAATTGTAAATTGAATTTCGTAAAAAGTCATGTTGCAGATGATGATAACAATACTGATAATGATGATTTGTTGGCTCTAGCTGTTTACAAATTTCATCTAGGGATGGTCAACATGGCGTATGAGCGATGCGAGCGTTTATTGATGGCCTGTCAAAGTCATCATTGAAAGCCAAAGTAAACAACACTCGTAGTCGTCAGACAACAAATGTTGGAGTAAGGTTCTGTTTACAAGCCATGAAGGCAGCCACAACTGTGATACACTCCATGCATCGAAGCATAATTGTATCTTGAAGATACATAATAAGTGCGGCACGCGATAGACGGAACCAAAGCTGCTACACTTACTGGAGCACAACATAAATGCGTTATTTGGTTTCCAGGCAACATCCCCAGCCCCCAGCCCCCCTTTCCCCTTGGCTTGGCTGCAGTGCGTAACCAGATGCCTCCGGCTGTCAATGAGGTGCTAATGGAGCCCGCGTTGAAAGGCTGAAAAGCTGTCATCGCATGACCGACGACCAACCAGCGACAGGCAGTCAACCCTCAATGCTGATTCCAAGTGTAACCAACATGCAACATCCAGTATTTAAAGCTGCATCTGAGGTACAGTTAACAGTTGTTGGCCAGGCCAACAGCCAAACCACAGACATGATTTATCATGCATCAAACCAATAAAAATGAAAACATGCCACGGGCAGCGAGTAGCTGCATCTTCCAACCCAAATGGCAAATGCAAATTGTACTTAGTTCAATGTTGCACCACCAAGTGGTTACCAGAGTGCTGCTGGTGTGGTGGCATGTAATCGGAGCCGAGACAACTGTGCAGCAATTTTGAGGCAAAACTTGAAAGTTTTATGCGGTTTCTGCTTACGTTAAGGGGTTTTTCTTTCTACAAATGAAGTTAAATTAAAGAAGAAACTGGAATGAAGTAATACAGATAGGCGTTTAGCAAGAAAAGCGCTGGAAATTGTATTAAGCATAATCTTCCAATTTCATGTAGAAAAACAGGGTGTAAAAAGGAGTCGAAAAAGTTACAGTTGGATGCAATCGATTATACACTTACCTATATTTCAAATATGGTGTCTCTAGCTCTAAAAATTTTCCAACAGAGAGAACTAAACCGCCTCATTTCACCGTCCTGATCAAGAATATATAATATAATTTGTGGGCTCTGCTACGCCTCCTTGTTTATAAGAAATACAAAAACTATGTAAAAATGTAAGATGTTGAAATGAGAGATGAAGAAAAATAATCGGGATTTCAGGGATTTTACATAATAGTTTAAATGTTGCGTAAAATTCGTAATTATTTATTAGACATTATTGTTTAAGTATGCTCTTTTGAAAAGCGGCTTAGTTTAATTCATAATTCACAGCTAATAATTGTTTCCAGCACACACAATTAAAGCTATTAAATTCGCAATTGCAAAATAACTGCAAGCCGATATAATATGAAATAAATTGTCTAAAGCCTGACATGGAGCTCTGTGCCCACTTTTCGAGTAATGAGCAACGCTCACGCCATGTAATAAGATATTCATTGGAAGCTGCCAACAATACGCTATAGATACAATATACATATGCTTTCCTAGGCTGCCAAAATGATTTGTGTGATGTGTGGTATTATATATTTTATGTATTTAATGCTGACATATGCGTTTGCCGATGCCAATTTGTACGTTGAGCTTAGACTTATTGTAAATTATAAAGCAACTGACGACAATGAGCGTTGGTAACAAGCGCCCCTTGTCAGAATGACAACGAGATAAATCTCAAAATTGATTAACTTTGATAGCAATCACAACAAAAAAGCAAAACTACAAAAATAAATAATAAAGAACAACAACAGAGCAAGCAGTCCATGACGTCACAGTCACCTTGAAACTGTGCTCATAAATTAAATTTATTCAGCATAGATACATACAACAGATACAATATACATTTGTAGCGCCTAGAACCGCCGGCCTGGCTGCGTATTAATTATCTGAGGCAGTCAAATTGAAACATGGCAATGGCATACTGAAGCCGAAGCTGGAATTGCCAAATAGATACACCATAAAAGTCAGGCTCGTGGGGTGTCAGAGCGTCAAATAACAGGGTTGGATAAAAATAAATATTTAACTTAAACTCCAAATTAAAAGAGTTAAATCTATAATTAAAAATGGATTTCTTTTTTTTTCATTTTGTTTAAAATTTTATATAATCCATATCATCCATACCGAAAAAGATAAAATATAAGACAGTAAATCTAAGAAAAATACAGGATAGCCCGATAATGTTTAACTTGACTTTAATTTTAACAAATATAATTAATAATTTAAATTAAATATAATGCTTTACAATTTTCATTTGATTTTATTTAAACTTTTAAATGACAGGGTTTCATTAAACAAGATAATTTTTAGCCTGGCTTTAAAAACTACTAAACAAGTTTATAAACTGAATAGAATATTCAATAGCTTTCTTCTTGATTTTTACTTAAGCTTTTATAATACGAAGACCATTTTTAAAATTCTGAAATAACTTTTGCACCTTATGCCACATTTCTGACCACGCAAAACCAGTTCAACTCTTTGTTTTTTGGCTTTGGTTTTGTTGTATTTCTTTCTTTTGGCGGTAAATTGGAAGAGCACGTGGTGCTTTAGTTTTGGATACATGGTACCGGTTTTTATTGTTTTATCGTATCTTTTTGTCCGTTTCGCATTGTGGAGTTGTTGTCTGCTGAAACGATGACGTAGCACAACGCAGCACATGGCGAACTGAAAGTCAAACGGCCCATGACCAATACACTTGGTTTACTTTACTGCGCAGTCGCCGCCAGCATCGGCATCAGCCTCTAAAGTGGGGTCAACGTTTTCGATTCAAATAAAAATATATGAAAATTGAGAAAAATTTAGGATCAGTTGGGCAGAATGCTACTGTCGGACGTAACAGACAGTAGAAGCCCCTGTACTCTGTGTTTCCATAGTCAAAAATCGAACAAATTGTCTCTTGTATATCTTTGTTGTTTCTCGTTTGATCGTAATATAACTCACAACATCGATTGAAAACTTCATAGGCTACATAAAAGTCTAGATTTAAGATTTTGGTTTTTTATGCCTGGCGGAAAAAAGAGGAGAGATATCTAAATTCGAAAATAAATTTGGGCAGCTTATTGAATAGAATAACCTACACACACAAATGGTATCTTTAGCTCTTGCAGTTTACAAGATCTAGGTATTCATACGGACGGATATGGCTATATTAACTAAGTCGACGTTCTGATCAAGAATATATAATTCGTGGGGTCTACCACGCTTCATTTTTCATTTGCACTATCTTCATGGACCCTTTTGTACTACTTGAAAGTACAGGGTCGAAATTGTGATAAAAAGCCACAAAGTTTATATAGAAATGAAATATAGAATACGCCGCATATTGCTTTGAATTGTTTTTAGTAGAAAATCGCTTATTAAATTATTGAACTTAATTAATTTCACTCAATGACTCAAGGGGCATTAAGTGCTGCTTTTGCGTGCCATCTTTTCATGCATAATTAAAATGCCATTAAAATGAGCATGCGAAATATGTTGCAAGTGCACAAATGGGGCTCAAGTGTTGCTTCGCAACTACATTGACAAAGTGCCTGCTGCTGCTGCTGCTGCTCCCCACTCTTCCTCTCTTTCCCTCTTCCCGTTTTCCCATCTTTCCCTCTTGGCCTTGTGCTGCTTGATATGTGCCACATGAGCAGCTTTAGGCTGTGCCCCCTCTTATAAGTACGCTTCAGCCTCCTTGTAGTTGCTGCTTCTGTGGCCATTTATCTTTTATGTCAATCAACTGAAATTCATTGAAATTCATTTCGACATGCGTTGCTCATTTGAATATATTCATATGTACACTCGAAATTAATTGTTATTCGAATTACAACAGATTTAATTGATTTTAATGGTGCACGTAAGTGTTTTTAATGCGTTTTAGATACAACATAGCAGTATTGATGTGCAAGAAATCTCTATTTGCTCAAGATTCAACTCAAAATAATTGGAATTTAATTACGCGCAACTCTAGAAATATAAATGCCCATTTTATTTATATATTTGAAAAGCTAGGGAGTGCGAACGAGAGTTGTGCCAGAGGTAGGCAGCACGAGTTTGGTAAGCGTGTGTTTGGCCAACGGGAGGTCGGACAGCGAGAGTTGAACCAGCAACGAGAGTTGGACCAGCTAGAGTTCGGCCAACGAGAGTTCGACCAACGAGAGTTCCTCCAACGAAAGTTGGCCAGCAAGAGTTGGACCATCGAGAGTTCAACCAACGAGAGTTGGGCCAGCAAGCGCTAGGCAACAAGAGTTCGGCCAGCAAGAGTTCGGCCACCGAGAGATCGGCAACCGTTATGAAACGTTCATTATCTTGAAAAAGTCTGGGAATGCCATGGAGATTCATATTTTATCAAACATGCCGGCAGCTTCCGTTCATTGTAATGCCGTTTTCCGTTCAAAACGTTTTCAATTGAAACATTTTTCGTAACCTTCAAACAATATATGGGGCCACTGCCTCTAATGGCAAACATTCCGTGTACAGAAAAAAACAAACATCAACAAAAGATGCCGTCCATAAAAAACAATTTAAATATTTAATTACGCGCATATCGAAATCCATTTGTGTTCTCTGCTCTCTGGGTGTCTTTTTTTACAAAGCGCAGAAGATGAAATTACAAATAAATTAATATAAATTATGAAATCATTTGGTCTTTAGGTGCGGTTCATTTAATGTTTATTTATTTTTACCCGTCAAATGCATTTTTTATGCATATTTGTATAATTTCTATTCGAGATAATCAAACGAATTGAAATTGATGACAAATTTATTGGGCATTACGAATTAATTAATTAGCAGCTCATTTGTTTGTCTAATTTCAATTTAATTAAATGTTGCTCAAATCTTTTACATTATTTTCTCGTTTTCTGTATTAATTAACGATAGCAGGAAGCGAGCGAGTTTGAAGCTCGAAGACAATTTACGGGCTTATAATTTGCATATAAAACGAAGGGGAAAAGTGCCTGGAAAAAAAGTGAATTAGTTAGCTTAAAAGAAAATAGGAAAACTATAAATTAAAGATTTCACAGCAGTTTCAATTGCATTTTTAGATCATGTACTTTAAAACAGTTCCGCTAACCGTAAAAAATAATGCAGAAGTTATAATTTTAAGACAATCGACCGTATAGAAAAAAGCGAAGATATGCAACACACAAATAGCTCGACTTAAAAAAAAGGGAAGAGAGCATAGGGCATGGCTTAACTCTGCGTGTGTGTATTATTGAAATACAAAGTACAGGGTCTCCTACTGTAGGTTACGTCCGACTGTAGCCTTCCGCTAGACTTGTCTGCCCCTTCCTTACTGTTTTCAATTGATTTTTACGCAATTTTATGCTACATCAGCGGCAACACCTCAGGTGGTAATTAATAAATAAAAGAGCTTAAATTACCAACTCATCTCGTTAGTTTAATGAGTTGGCCACTGCGGAAATCTGCGCTTTCCTAGACTTCTCTGTTCTGTTGTATTTTCCCTTTTTTTCCCCCCCATTTTACTGGTCTCCTATCGACTCTTCGGCGCAAATCGTCCAATAAAACGATCGATTGATCCATTAAACTAATTGCGCGCAGTGTAAAACATTTGTGGCCGAGAGAATTGAAGGGCAGGGAGGGGGAGTAGTAGGTGTGCCTCCCCCTTTTTGACACTCTCCATTGTCACGTGCGACACGTGCAAACAACATTCAATTTAATGGAGCTGACCAGGTTCAGTCCATTCCAATCCAGTCCAGTCTGTTGTTAATGGGAGAGGAGTGTGCATCGATTGCTCCAGACGCCTTAATTGATGCAACAGCAGCAGTAGATGCATATGCAAATGTGCAGCCGACGAGGGGAGAGGGGAAGAGGGGAAAGGGGCGAGACGGTCTCTTGGGAGGGAGTGTGAAATGTTGACCATTTAGCACAGCAAACCAAGCAGCAAACAGTCTCAGCTGCCCAAACACTGCCAATGCGCTTCACAAAATCTACAAAATAAATTCGAATGGAAAAAGTTATGAAAAGTCGAAAAAAGCAGCATAATTGTGTGAAAAAGTGTGGAAAAAAATTACACAAATATTTCTATTTATGTTGTAAATCAAAAAGCAGACGGGGAACCTTTGCACACGGAAAAAATATGGGAAATTAAATCTAGCAATTAGTTTGAACGCAGGTGGTAAACATGATTAATTAGTAACGTTAATTGAGAAACAATATGAATATTTGGGAACTTAAACAGCATACAATAAGCATAAAATTAGGTTTAACGCATACAAAAATGCAGACAAATTTGAAAGCAGTTAAGATGATAACAATGGGGATTTCTATTTTATTTTACTGCTGAAAGTATAGGTTCAAAATATGTATTTTTATTAATATTGTCAGAAGAAACTCTTTTGTGTTGAAAATAATATGAATTTATTATATCTAAAATAAAATCATTCAACATTATTTATAACATTTAAAATATTTCAATTGATTTTGGTATTTAAATTAAATTTAATTTATAATATTTTGAATATTTTAATTTATTTTTGTGTAAAGTACCAGCAAATTTTATTTTTATTAAGCAGAGTACAGCAAATAAATTTTTAAGAATTTTATATTCAAGTTATTTATTTATTTATCCTAATGCTACAAGTATAAAACTTATAAATTATTGCATTAGTCACTATAAAAATAGAACAAAAAATAAAGAACAAAATTAAATTAAATTAAATTCCGTACCTTCTGCTTGTCTTTATTGTAGGGTATACTGCAGATTACATTCCATTCCGTTCCGTCTGCATGTCTTGTTTGTAGGGTATGCTGCAGAGGCGCCTCGGCTGCTTCCACTTGCTGTTTTGCTGCTTATCTCTGGTTACTTTTGCGCCATGCACTTTAATTAAGTTAACAACTGCTTCAGCCAAAAGTGCAACAAGCAAAGCCAAAAGCAATGGCAATAGCAGCAGCAATGCGGTAATTTCGTTTTTTGCTTGATTTTTCTTTTGCCTTTTCTTTGATTTTGCCACATCTGAGGGAAAACTGCCGCCAGAACGGGCAACCGTCCGGTTGTTAGGCTTGGACAAAGAGGTGAAAGGGAAGGGAAGGGGATTGGTCTTGCTTGAGCTGAGCTCAAGTGTTGCATAAAGAATCGATAGAGATATAGCGTGTGGGTGAAATATCATCACCTGTTATCAGCAATTATAAAACTCGCCTAAACTGGTTTTTGTTTTCGCCCAGAGCACGTTGTATTATTCTCTATACTACTATTTGAGAGAGCAATTAAAAATATAAATTATAATGGATGCAGATTGGGGCAGACTTTGAGCTGCTGTAGCCACCCACATTTGTAAGCAAATATAGCAGATCAGCAGTCATTACTAATGGCTGTTGACGTCATTCGGACTTGCGACTTAATTCAGATTCGAGCACAATTATGACACGATCAATACATGCAATAATTGAGGAAATGCCTGAGGAAAACCAGCTGCAAAAATGTGCAAAAAGAAATACAGTAAAAAATTCCACGCTGTCCATTGAGTTAAGCTACTGGAAAAAAGCCAGCAACGGATATGCATTGCATTATATTTTCATGCCATACTGGTAATTATATAGGGTGTATTGACAGCGATCGATGTGGCGTATACTTAATATTTCAACTCGTTTGGTTTTAGTTGAGAGCACAGATTGCATAGTTGTTCAAGTATCTACATTATTCATTTGCTCGACACATGTTTACGATTCGAAAGTAAATGTTTAATTGCCAAATCAATTTAATTAACGTTTGGGCAACAGAGTTTGTAAATGGTTTACTTTCCTCTGCAATCAGCTACAATAAATGCTGAAAATGTTTTTAATTAAATGCACTTTATTCGATTCTCCAAATTGATTTCCATTCTTGACTCTTGGCACTCTGAACTCAACAATTCGTACACAAAAAAAAAATAATTCCGTGCAGCTCTGATTTATGGCATCCCCGAGAGTTTTCAATTTCCATGGCAAAGCCACTCAATAGTTGAATAATTGAAGTCCACAGACACAGACAAGTTTTTCGCCATGCCATCAATTATCTACGGCAGCACAAATCTGTGAAATAAGTTAGAGAACGAACTCGACGAACTCAACTTTTTATTTTCAGACGCTGTACTTTAAAGAAGTACAAAAGGGTCTATTAAGTTAGTGCGAATGGGAAATGTTTGTATCAGTTAAAGAAGGCGTAGTAAGCCCCACAATCTATATTTAAAACTATATATATTCTTGATCAGTACGACGAGCAGAGGCGTCTGTCCAGCTGCACGTCTGTCTGTCCTTGAAATCGCAAAACTACTAGAGCTAGGGACAAACTTATCGGTATTTAGGTTTTCCTATGTACGCTGATTAAGTTTATTTTAGATTTTTAATATCTCCCCTTAAACTCCCCAACTAAACTGATAATCTACAAAAGAACATCAGCCTCATTGATCTCGACTTTTAAATTAATTAAGATCGCATAAGAAATAGCGAAGATATGCAACAGACAATTTGCTCGACGTGCTTATTATTGGGGTCTAGTACCGTCGGTTACGTCCGACTGTAGCCTTCCGGCCGACAGATCTGCTCCGTCTTTACTGTATTTTTTGGCTTTATTTATATTTTGTTGTACTATTTTCTGCCAGATTCCCACGCCCAACGGCAGGCAACAGCACGTACAGTTCTCTGAGTTGATTTCTGTTTTAGCTTCGGCTCGAATGGCGCTTAATGAGTTTCTAATTAATTTTTGTTTGCCAAGTAATCAAGCAGTTCTGGTAATGGCCCCAACAAGTGCACTGAACTCTGTGCACTGTGGAGCACTTAATACAGTAATTCTCAGCTCTCAGCTCTCAGCTCTCAGCTCTCAAGTGTGAAATCAAGTGTTGTACGCCGTATCATTGAGGGGTGTCAATGCCGTAAACCTTCCCTCTTCCCCCTTCCCCCTTCCCACCGGGCACCTACGCTGGCAAATTGAGTTGAATTAAAGCGCGGGTCGCCCTTATAATGTGCCCAAACACACACACACACACACTCACAACATGGCTCATAACTCATTGTTGTGACGGTGTGTGTGTATGTGTGTGTGCTGTAATTCATTGTACTTATCCATAGTCTCAATCAGCAGTTACTGCAATTACAACTGCAACTGCAACTGCAACAACTTGCTGATTAGCTATGAGGGTCAAATCTGGCTGGAAATCTAACTGAAATTTATTAGCAATGCCTTAAATTAGCTAATAAATTTTATTTAAATGCATTTATTTATGGAAGTTTTTAATTTTACATAAGTTAATTGTATTTATTAAATTTTAGATATTTAATTATTGAATTGTACTGTTTATATTAAATAAATAGCAACACATGTAGTGTTTTATTTGTGGAATATTATTTCTTTGGTTTTATTGAATTTTATTTATTTTTTTTAATTGTATTTATTCATTTAATTTTATTTATTTTTTTAATTTTATTGATTTATTTAATTTTATTTATTAATTTAATTTTATTGATTTATTTAATTTTATTGATTTATTTAATTTTTTTTATTTGTTACATTTAATATATTAGTTCATTGAATTTTATTTGTTAGTTTTTTGTTTTTAATTTATTTATATACATTTGTTTTGTAGTTTAGTACATTTTTGTATTTAATTGTTTGGTTAAGTTATTTTTTGAGTAATTTATTTTAATTTTTTTTAATAAATTAATTTTTTTTAATTATTTACCCAATTTTATAGACCTTAATAAATAATCATTGATTGATGGTTGATATAAATATCATGCAAATTCTTTTATAAATCATACTATGCTCAGACTTTGTTATATTGTCTGCGTAGAATATTCCGTTTCGGCATTGCTTCTATACGTAATATTGTTAAACATAAAAAGTAAACGCAATTTCAGCTATATAATTTATGTACTTTGCGCACTTATCTAATATCTGTGCATTATTCAAAACATTGTAACTTATTGCAAGGCCCGCATCCGAGGAATCTCCACTCAATGCAGTCAAAGTTCAATAAAACACAATTAAAGTGGCGCACTTGCTCAGACTTTGCCCCGTGCTCTGCCCCTTCCCCCGCCCTCTGTCTGACCCTACTGGCTGCGCCAACCTCTGTCTTTGGCTATGCACCCGCAGACCTTTCAACAAGCCTCTGGCCCGGTCGTAAATCTAAATGAACCCAACTGGATTCCTGTGCTTGCAACAAGTGAACTGTGAGAGTTGCCAAAGTTGCAACAATTTGATTTAATAAAAGGCAACGTGAACTTTCACCGCAGCAAGGGGTGAAGGAAGGAGGGGAAGGCTCGTTCTTCAGCTGCAACATACTGCAACTCTGTTGCAGATATACTTTCAATTTACTTCAGCTTCGGCTATTTTTAGCAGAGGGGCCAGAGGTCAATTTGCAATTCTTGCACTTACGCATATTTCTGCAACGGCTTTATGACAGTTATTTCCGTTCTGGCGATGAGTCAGCTGAAAGGCAGCTGAAAGCGTAAAAGAACTTGTAGTTTATGTTGCAATTAAAGTGAAATATTATCTGATCTGATCAGATCAGCTCAGTGGCAACTTAGCTGTGAGTTTGTTTTATTTGGCAAAAGTTTCGTCGCGTGTTGCCCCATCCGTCTTCTAATCGCTGTAATCCTTTCAGTCTCTCGTCATCCATCACAGACGGCAACTGTTGAATTATTTAAATTTCGACTTGAAGTCACTTGAACCCGACGCGCCCCTTTCGCTGTGCCACTTGAAAGTTGCATGCCCCATGCCGCATGCAGCACTATCACAATAACACATCATTTGTCAGAGGCAAACAAATGATGTTGCATGTAACCTTATCATCTCATATCCGTTGCAGACGGCAGCAACTACAATGTGAGCCAATGGCTAGCAGCAGTTGGGGGCACACACACACATACACACAACACACACACACACAAGCACACCTAAGGTCAAGCGCTAAGGTTAGACGTTGGCTCAAAAGAGAGAAAGCCAAACACACAAAGTAACACAATATGCAGAGTGGGGGGCGTGGACAGCAGACGGACAGACGGACAGGAGACGAAGACAAAATGTAGACGACACACGAGTGGACACGCTGAAGGATACAATGTAGCGCTGTCATTCACAATGGCTGCTAATGAATAAACATGGCGTCGTGCTAACTTCCGGTGCAGGTTTCACCTATTTTGTGAGCTTTGTATAGGGTAGCTTGGTTTGCAGCAAACACTTTAAAATAGAATGGAAATATAACGGAAATATTAGTTGAAAGTAAACTTTTTGCTTTTATAATAATTAATTATTCTTCTATGATTTATATTCTATCTCATGCTATTTAATTTATTTTCTTTTTAATTTATGCAAATTTATTATTTATTTATTTATTTTGATATATTTTTATTTGGTTCACATTTATTTGTTTGCTTGATATCTATGGATTTCTATTTTATTTATTTATATTTCATTTATTTATATTTTAATTATGTATATTTTATTCATTTACATTTTATTTATTTATATTTTGTTTATTTCTATTTTATTTATTTTTATTATATTCATTGATATTTTATTTATTTCAATTCCAACCTCTTTTATAGATTTGTAGTTAATTTAAATAAATATTTTATTGAAATTTCTTTTAACTTTCCTAATCTTCTTTCGGCTTGATTTTTTGTATACAATATTCTTTTGTTGCTTTAAATCTTTTAATAAAAACGGATAATATCAAGAGCGTATCTTTTAGGGCATTCATTTGTCTAGTTAGAAATTTTAATTACACTCACTATATCATTTCCGCTTTTATTCGCCCGAGAAGTTTTCAAAGTTGCGCATACGCCACATGTGTCGACTGCAATGAAGTTGCGCAAACAAGCGACAAATTTATTGGCAAAAGCCAGCACAAGAGCCCCAACTCCCAGGGTGCCTGGCATAGCCCACAATGTGTACAGTTCCCTGAAAATGTTGGATGTCTGAAGTGGACGTGTCTGGGGTTTCGCTTGACATTGACGCGTCTAATGATCAGCAACAGCAGCATCTGCCTGTTGGCAAATAACTTTGTTTGGTAACTCCACCCGCTGGCTTACAATCTTTTGGCCATCATTGTTTATGTCATTTAAGCTTTTAATGGGCAGCTGCGAGGGAAATGTGTTTGCAAATGGCGTTGAGGGCAGCCGACTGAACTTCCGATTCGACATTGTTGTGGTGAGCGGGAGGCGTCTCCGGCTCTGTCATGCATGTTGGCGGTTTTAGTGGCTGACAGCGAAAGTCTATTACGGATGCCAAGTTAAGCCGAGCTGTTCAGTAAATCAATTGGCAAAGTTCTTGGGCTCTTGATAAAGTGAAGACTAAATGGGTTGCACATAAGAATATCTGAAATCAAATAAATAAATACGTATATAAATTTGTATTAATTTGTATATTGTAATAATATTATCTTAAATATAATAAATAAATAAAAAAGACAGAATGGGCGTTCCTGGCTGTAGAATACCCTGTATACTACATTAAAATATAGTTTTAAAATAGAGGAAAAACCGGCAATATTGTTTCTTTAATATCTTCTGTGTTTGTTAACCGATTTCAATGCGCTTTTCAAAATACAGTAGAATCCGGTTATAGCGACATTCAAGGGACCGACGATTTTACGTCGTTATATCCGGAAGACAAAATCCTTAATTTTGTTTCTTTTTAGACCCTTTACTTTAAAAAAGTAAAAAGGGTCTATTAACTTAGTGCAAAGAGCAAATGTGTGTAACACCCAGAAGGAGGCGTGCCACGCCCCATAAAGTATATATATTCTTGATCAGGACGACAAGCCGAGTCGATATAGCCATGTCCGTCCGTCCGTCCGTCCGTCTGTCCGTCTGTCCGTCTGTCCGTCTGTCCGTCTGTCCGTCTGTATGAACACCTAGATCTCAGCAACTATAAGAGCTAGAGACACCATATTCGGGATCTAGGTTCTCCTATTCAGTAAGCAGATCAAGTTTATTTTGGATTTTGGATACCTCCCCCCTTCCCCCGCAAACCGCAAAAAGCTACTGCAGCCACAGCTTTAAAGTTATTGACTTGTAATTTGGTACGTTACTAGCTTATGACATTTTCTATTGACCTTGTGAATTTCGTTCCGATCGGATATGAAACATGGAAATAATGGAACGGACAATTTGCCGCACTAGGCAGAGGGGGGGTGGTGTGCCTTGCATACGCGGGTAGCTTAGTGTACGTGCCTCTGATTGTGTTTGTATGTACATATAGTAGTAGAAGTAAAGTAAAGGGTCTCCTACGGTCGGTTACGTCCGACTGTAGCCTCCGTCCCACTGATCTGCCCCGTCCCTATATTTCGTATTGAAAAAACACAAAATCCATGATTTTGTTTGCTTCTGTAGCATTGTTAAAGAAATCAAATTTTCCTCTTTAAAGTTTTTTTTTTTGTTCGGCACGTCGCAATATCCGGTTGAATTGTGAAAAATCTCGTCGGTATAAGCGGTTTGACGCTAAAAGCGGAGACGTTATAAGCGGAGGCCGTTTCATATAAGTTTGTATGGGGACCAACCAAACCATCGAGTTTTCGTCGCAATAACCGGACGGACGCTATAAGCGGCGTCGTTATAACCGGATTCTACTGTAGTTAAAAATGGTGGTAAAAGGTATATATTCCAAGTAACCACCTTCTACTATGTTCAATATTACGCTTAATACTCGGCTTTAAATTGGTTTAATGGAATCTACAATATATAGAACCTAGCTACATTAAAATATAAAAAACCTACCCACATTAAAAAACCGGCTCTTATAGTTTCCAAAATATTAGCAATTAAGCAGAGATTTTGTCCTTTTTCTTTTCTTACAGGATCTATATAATAAACATACTTGAGAGGTATATATAATGCTCTAACCTGTGCTTTTCCATATTCCTTTTCAGAACTATACTCAACACACAGCGTGGACCCAACCACAGATCCCCAAGCCAAATGCATCGAAGTAAAAGCAATAGCAGTTATAGAGGCATTGCCAGTCTCCTGGCTCTGCTGCAGTTGATCACATACAGCCAGGGACACGTGCATCCCGTGCTCATATACAAGGATGCCTCCACACAGCTGGGACAGCTGGTGACCTCGAGCACATTGGTGTGGGAGACGTACGATGCCAAGGACACGAATCAGATGCAGTTTGCCGTGGAGGGCGGCAAATACATCTCGGAGGACGAGCATTATCCGATCTACGTGTGCCGTGTGACCATCGATGGTCTGCCCACATCTGGTCACACTGAGAAGGTGCAACAGCGGCATGTCTGTGTGGCAGCGCTCTCCAAGCGCAACACCAACGATCACTTCGATGTGCTGATGAACAAGGGGCATCTGGGCAAGATCGCCTGGAAGCATTGGACCAAGTTCAATGCCGGCATACCCGTGGGCGCCATTCGCATTGACGACGAGTCCTACATTGGGCGCCATCGCGCCGAGCATCACGTGAATGCGGATGGCAACGAGTCTCACCATGGCGCCGACTACAACCTGGGCAGGCTGGATCCCGTGGGTCTGGGCAAGATCAAGGTGGTGCAGAGCCTGCGCGAGAAGTACTACGATGAGGGCGATGTCCTGGTGGAAACTGAGCCCTTCCGCTATGAGCTGCGGGACATCAAACTGGACCGTCTGCGCACCAGCATGCGGGAGAATACCACAGAGCTGGGTAAGTTCCGCGAAACCCAACACTGTTGATAATGCAACCTGTAAAAGAGAAACTGCTTTAGTTATGTTTATTAAATTTAGTTAATATAAAATAGAAAATTTTTAGACCCTGTATTTTAAAAAAATAAAAGGGTCTATTAATTTAGTGCAAATGACAGCTGTGTGTAACAGGCAGAAGGAAGCGTGGTAGACCCCACAAACTATATATATTCTGACTCAGGACGGCGAGCTGAGTTGATATAGCCATGTCCGTCTGTCCGTCTGTCCGTCTGTTGTCCGTATGAACACCTAGATCTCAGCAACTACAAGAGCTAGAGACACCATTTTTGGTATGTAGGTTCTTCTATGCTGTACGCTGATCAAGTTTGTTTTAGATTTTTGATATCGCTCCCCATTCACCCACTAACCGCGAGCAGCCAACGAGATCTTGGAAACTAGAAGAGCTAGCAACACAATTTTTTTGTATTTAGGTTCTCCTATCCAACAGTTACATAAAATATGTTTAAGTTTTTTGATAACTCTTCACATTGGACCGCTAATTGAAAAAGAATTTAGCAACAGTTTTCGGTTTTAAAGCTATAGTTTTAATGGTAAATATTCGGGATTTGGCATGCACGTAGTCTATGGCCTTCTCCATCAATGCTGTGCATTGCATTACGATCGGATAAAAAGCAGCGAAGAAATCACAAAATACAGGGTCTACTACAGTCGGTTACGTCCGACTGTAGCTCCGTCCTTACTGGTTTGTTATGATACTTTTAAATATTATATACCTATACCAGCTTTATTTATTTTATTTCAATAAATTATTTCTTTTTATTTTATTTATAGTTATTTCATTTCGATTTCGATTATAATTAATATAAAACTCTCGCTGCCAAACTCTCGCTGGCCTAGCTCTCGCTGGCCTAGCTCTCGCTGACCGTACTCTCGCTGGCCGATCTATCTAGGCAGCGACTCTTGCTAGCACAACTCGCTAGTCCAACTCTCGCTGGACGAACACTCCCTAGCCTAGCTCAAGCTGGGCCAAACTCTTGTTGGTCGAAATCGCGCTTGCCGAACTCTCATAGATCTTACTCTCATTGGTCAAACTCTCGCTGGCCGAACTCGCTCTTGTCGAGTTTTCCATTGTATTTAGTTTAATATTATTTATTATTATTTTGTTATATTTACTTCTTTATTTAATTTTAATGGATTTAGAGCTCTTTTTATTTTTATTATAATTCCTTCTATGTATTTTAATTTAATTTATATGTATTTGGTTTATAGTTTTTGTATTTATGCATGTCTTTTATTTGTAGTTTATTTTAAATTTCCTTCTGATATTTCAATTATTTAAATGTTTTATAATCACTAATGACAACTTTCCTTTTATTTTTGTCTAGCTGTTGGCGTGCTGGAGAACCGCGGCGATACCTACGACACCATGGAGAAGGTGATGAGCTACAGCTTCGACTATCTGCAGTACTGGGGCTCCCACGAGGGCGTGGCCCGGGGTCTGCCCACCAAGATCTTTGAGAAGAACGTGGCCACACCGGCAGAGATCAACTGGGCGCTGAAGCACGGCGAGAAGCGGCATGAGAACAAGGCGGTCTACACCAAACTCTGGCCAGGCACGGCCATCAATGTGACGCTGCGTGGCAACTACGTGACGCTGGAGGCGCCCTACACCGCCAAGCTCTCGGCCTTCTACTACGACAGCGAAAGCGTCTCCCGGAAGATCAACTCCGAGGTGAGTAAATGGAATTGTTTTTGATCCCGGTCAATGGAAATAAAACTCTTTAATGCTTCCAGGTGCGCAAGAGCTACTTGAAGGACGTGAAAATGGAGTTCAGTCCCGTGTTCTGGATTGAGAACGGCACCATTGTGCCCACCACCACCACCACATCGACCACATCGACGTCAACCACCACACATGCCACCACCACCAGCACGAACGAGCCCAAGCCCATCAATGAGCCGCCGCTGGTGCGTGTGGAGCATGTGGGCGAGAAGCACTCCGGACCGGATTCGCTGGAGAAGACGCTGCACGATCCCACAGCAAACAACGAGGTGAACTCGCCGGATGCGCCGGAGAACATGTCCTCGAAGGATGCGGCATTGGCTGGCTTCGGGATCAGCAGTGAGCGCAATGGGGCAACAACAATAGGCGCCGTAGGGGCCATGATGCTGATCTGCTTGGCGCTGTTGAAGCTGTAGGATGGGAACGGTAGAAAGGAGAAAGGGTCTCCCAATTAGCATAGCGTTTAATTGTTGTTGTTGTACCTGTTGTACCCGTCTTGAGAGTGGAGAGTGTAGCGAGTAGCGCGTAACGAGTAGCGAGAGAACGAACAGAAGAATCGACAGACAGACAGACAGACAAATAGACAGACAGACAGATGAAGAACCGACGTTTAGCTTTCTATGTGGGAGTTTCATGCCAAGAGGCGAATCAAAAGAGAAACAAACAAACGGAAACCGAAACCGTAACCGAATAAAGTTGATATTTTTTATACTTGTCCCCATGGCTGCTTCTTCTGCTATATAAATATATATACATACACAATCTACATACACATAAAGAACAAAGAAAAAACGTAGCGAAAACAAATTGAATTTTAAGCGAAACACACAAAACATTCCTACAACTAGACCCTCACAAAAAAGGAGAAAATGAATCAAAAGATATACTATATAATAATAATCTTTGTAAACTGCTTGGAACCATCTTTTTTTGTGGTTTATCATTATGATTTTGCTTAAATTTTCTTAGTTTGTTTAAGAGCGCAAAATGAATTCACAATAAGCCGTAGAGAAATAATAAATTGTGTGGAAGTCGACGACGATGTTGATGAACGATAATAGGGATTGATGTACGCATAATATACGTTCTGATGATATGATGTATATGTATGTCTAAAACAATGTAAAATCTATGTAAAACATAAGTAATGTCTATGTATTATATATAAGTGAAACACACTCCAAATATATGTAAATTAGTTACTATTTTCATTTCGATTCCCCCCTCTGCCCCCTCCAATAACTGCTATACTTTGCTCTAGTTTCACACCTAAGTTAAACCTGTATAATTCGAGAAAAAGCTGAGAAAACCTATAATTTCATCTGAAACAAATAAAGCTTGTAAATTGAAATTGATTGGACTGTGAGTTTTTCATTTAACACAAATACCCCATATGCCCTAACCTCCTAATACAATATGCATAGACTTTTCAAACTTGTTAACTAAATTAGCATCGATTCCGAAATGTTCGTACAACAAACAAGTTCTGCTATTGACATTGATATTGATATTGTTGATATGTAAACATTCAGTTGAGTTTTATATGTTTGTTGAACTTGGCATTCATTAGTTAAATGTGCAGTTGACCGATGGGCTGCCGAGCAACACGAATTGTATTTGAACAACACGAAAGAGGCTGCTAGGTAGATGGGCAGAACTGTAAAAAGAAAACCGCAGAAGACTAATTGCTTAGTTTGAGAAGTATTTAGAAATCTGTAGAGGTCTCTTTCTCTATAAAAAAAATGCTCATGAGTGTTTGATGAATGATTGTATTTAAGATTTCGAATCATCTGATCACTGATTGGCTGTATTTCAATTAATTTGTATGCTGCTTATTGATTATTTATTAAAATTCAATTCAACTAAAGTTGGATTACTAGTTTACATCTACATTCAACAGCATTTAACAAATAATTATAGTCTATATCTAGCTGATCTGAGTCTCAATTTCTATCTCTGATGTATGATTGTATTTAATTGGAAGCTTTTGAAGTATCTGATCGATCAGCAATATCTTTAAATTTATGTTGCTTATTGTTAGTTATAGATTGGAATTTTAGAGTTAGATTATTAGTTTGCGGTCACATTTAATACGATTTAACAAATGATTTTAGCCTATATTTAGCTAGATCTAATATTAATCTCAATCTCTCTCTGATGTTTGATTGTATTTAAATGAAAGCTTTCTAGTATTTTATTTTTATTAGATATAGTCTGGAATTGATCTTTAGTTGTATTATTAAATTACAGCCGCATTTAACAAATAGTTCTAGTCTATGTCTAGCTGATCTAATTTTAATCTCAATCTCTACCTCTAAAGGACCAATAACTTGAAAACCCACATACCCGACGCTTTATAGAGAAATCAGTTATAATTAATGCCGGACACGTTGCGCCATTAGCCTCACATTTATTGTACAATTACAACAAATGCGACACCTGCAATTCTCATTTTGTCTGTTTGAGTCTCTCTACTTTATTCATTTTGTGTGTTTTTTCTTTTGTCATGCGACAGCCAATTACAGACAAAAAATGCTCAACAGTTAGACACTTAAACAATAGCCCCTATGCCATATGCCGATGCCGATACCGTATGCCATAGATGTTGTTTGCCAGATAATATACAGAAGTCGCGTTGATTACTCATACGCTTAGAAAACATACTTTGAGACCGGCTTAACAGGCTGCCGGCTAATTAGCAGCACGCAGTCTGATACCTGAGTATAACTTTTGTTTCTGCTTTTTGTTTAATGTTATCGCTTATTGTATTTGTATGTTTTCTGCGATCTTTGTTATTGTTTGTCGAATTTAAATAACAAATTAGCAAATGGAACTGCCATGCAGTCTGCGCTTTGTAGCCAATCCATTGTCATGCAAAGCGCGTTCAAACAGCCGCTGTGTGATAATGATGTATGTGTGTGTACGACCTTTAACTATACATATACATATATAAATATATATATATACGTATTGTACTTATCATTTTGGTATATCCCACATTGCCACGATTTTTTACAACACATCAATTTCTGGCTTCGGGGCGTTTGGTTATGCGCTGTTGCCTGGGCTCAGAACAAAAGGAAGTTGCTGCTCTAGAATACCCTATAAAATGACTTGTGGAAGGGCTAGTTTAATTATATAATGTATGGACGAAAGCATACATGAAACCGAAATAAATAAATTTAGGAGGAATGTGAATTAAAAGCGAAAAATGTATTTTTTACATTTAAAACTTAACAAAAACCAACAAAATTTAATAAAACATGGGCGTATTTATTTAGAAATATAATTTTAAGACCATATCAGAAATAATTTTATTTACCGTGTTTTGCAACTTAATTGACTCATAAAAACCCAAATATGGTTATTCAATTTAATAAAAAAATTCGGATTTTTTAATACTTTAACTTTTATTGAAATAATATGCAAGTTTTGATAGAAATTTCACATTTGAAACCATTTGTTATGGCCATAACAAGAGATAGGATATTGTGGAGGGTATCTCATAGTCAGTTGCATCCCACTGAACAGCTGCTTTCGACTGTTGAGCTGCGTTGCTGCTGTTAGACTTGATTGTAACCGGGGTGCAGGGCAAACGAATTTAATATTTTTGCGTTAGATTATTTTGTGTGTTGTTCGGGCTGCGAGTGTGTTATATTTTTAAAGCGTGACCACATGAAGGCGATTGGCAAAACGGGTTCCCAGCGAATTGATGCCAATTGAACTGCTGCTGCTGCTGCTGCTGCTGTTATTATTGGGGGCGTCAACAGTGGGGCTAGTTCGGTCAAAAAGTGTTATGACTATGGCTCAAGAGCACGTTTCTTCATTTACAATAAGCTCGCTTAGGGAGTATCTTGGCCTCTTTCTGCGCTGTTTGGTAGGCGGCAACACGTTGCCAGCGAGTTGATTAACCTGTGAACTGCGGCTTATTGACTGCGGATTTGTTGCCAGCTTCAGACTGTTGATTATGAGCTCAATCCAAGTAGAAGAATAATCGCAATAAACGCTAAAACCGATAAACGCTCAGATTTAGATGTGGCTTATAAAATAGTTGAATATACGCGTGGTAGAAGGGTATATGGAGTTTGTGCAAATGTATCATAGATAAGGACTATCAAAACTATCAACTACAAGCGACACGAAAACAAACCAATAAAATTAGTTAAAAGAGACTAACAATTTTAGCAAATGTATGAAACACAGAAGAAGGCCTCTTTAGTAGAGCTCGTAATACTTCTATATTGACAATATCAATACATATAACAGTATTGCTCCATTTAATTTAGTTGAGAACACTTTTAATTATTATTATAACTTATTATTGCAATTGCCAATTAATTAATTTATAATATACATCTTTGTTTAACCCTAATAAGATCGATGTATCTAAGATGAACATTTAGATCTACTGACCTATCCATATTGACATCGATATTTTACTATGCCCTATTATGATCAAGACGATAAGCTGAGCATATTCTCATCAAGTGCTGATCCCACGTTGAGCGCCATAAACTTAAAATAAGGCGCTCAACGTGGGCTTGAAGCTTTTGTTAAAATAACTGTAACAGACAGAGAGAGAGGCGTGACAGGCAGCAAATGATGAAAGTTGCAAGTTTTGTTTTAATTAATTAATTGATTTAAAACCAAATATTTCATTGGCAAATTTAAATAAAATTGCCTGGAATAAATTGTTTGTGGTTTTCAATTCTCGCTTTTGTTTTATCGCATTTATCGTTGCACATAATCTGCATAAATTGAAGAGCTAAGCCCACCTAATGGAGAGGATGAGGAGGCAAGTTCATCCTGGATGCATGCGGTCGGTTCGCTGTGCTCGGCTGGTGTTGGTCTAACCAAATTTTATGCTTGGTTATGCTGAAACAAAGGGGGAAACACTTGCAACTGCAACCTGCAACCTGCAACCTGCAACCCTTTACCTTTTTACGGTTTTGGGCTGGCGTTAACTGAATTGTTGTTGCTTTTTGGCCAGTTCTTTTTGTGTGCGGTTCGCATATCGGCGTGCAATCTGCAAACTGCATTCAGGCATGGCGAGTTGTCTGTCCGTTTATCTTTTATCTTTTGTCCCTCTGCACTTTATGCAATTTACTGGCAGTTTCGCTTGGCGCTGTTTACGCTTCATAATTTTTTTCAGTCGCTTGTTTAAAGCCGGCTCACAGTTGGCATCCTTTTTTGATATGGCAACAATATTACTGCAGGTTATTTATGGCATTTGGTATTAGAGTTGACATATGATTCCGTCTGGAAAGCAAATTAATTATGCACAAAAATACCCTCTTGAAATGTCAGTGAAATGTATTTATGGTAAAAGTATTTATAACTTTGACATTTCCTGCACTTTTTAAACCAAGTTAGTCCAAGTTGCATTGCAATATTTTATCAAAAACAAACAGCTCTTTAAATGTTTATTGAATTTTAATATCTAAAATAATATAATTGTATTAACGAGCCTTTTAATCATACTATATTTTAGAATTTTACATAATTAATTTTTAAAAACTCTTAAAAAAATGAGGCTAGCAATTAGTTTTAATTAATTGTGATGAGCATAAACTTTGCCAGCCATAAATTAACAAATATTTGTCATATAGTACATATATTTATTTATTATCTGTCTGTACATACAATAGTTCGTATTTGAATATATCTATCTACATGTCATGTAAAACAATTTTAATTAGCTTTTTAATAAATTTCAATTGCCAACTTTTTTGGACATTTTCTTTGATTACAGTTCTCGCCATTTAATAAGTTTTTCGCCATTTTAATGGCATAACCAAAACCAACAGCAACATAATTCCGACGGGTCATATATAATTTGAAGGAAACTTTACGCAATTTTATGAGATGTCACAATGCAACCGCTCCCTGGCGCTGCGTCTCCTCCTCGCTGCAGCTCGCAATGAACTCGAATTTCACTTTTAATTGAGCGTCGCAGGCGACGCGTTGCGCAAGTGCTCTAGCTCTAGTTGGATAACTAACGGCACCTCGGGGAGAGCGTAAGAGAGAGCGTAAGAGAGAGAGAGAGAGAGAGAGAGAGCAACACATATGGATAAATAGGTTCCGCTGAGAATTGACATCTTACTCTCGGCGTATGGCCGCAGATAGCCGAGTGCACATTGGTATTATCAATGAATTGTTTAATTCGGATTTAATATAAATTAAATGTGACAAATTAAAATTGAACGTAAATAGATTTAGATTTATATTAATATGTCGGTATATTAATACATAATTAACGATTAGTTATCGATTTAAGAGAATACTGAATTTAGTTGTTAATCAACACTGTCTAGAGAAAAGTAAGGCGCAAAAGAACGCTTGTAATTTTTTCCATTATTAAATTATGCCTAACATATATTTTTAAAAACAAATGCAATATTTTTAATACAATATTTACTCTAAAATGATTATTCATTTTTAATTTCAAATCAATTATTCAAAATATGTTTTGATTAAATATTTAGTTCTGAATTGCAAAAAATTAAATTAATTGAATTAATGTAATAAATTATAAAATCTTTCAGTTAAACAATTTATTTAATTTGAATAAATTATTAGCCGTAGATCGCAAATTAATTATTAAATTTTGATTGCATATAAATTATGAAATTATTCTTTTAAATAATTTGTTTAATATTTTACTTTTAATTTTTACAATTGTATTGATTTAAATATATGTATTATGGAATTCGTTTTGTATGACAAACAAATGTTTATGTAAATATTTATAATCATAACATTGTGTTGATTGAATTAAATAAAGTAATTTAATTTATTTAATTTAATTTTGCACCTTATACCCGTTCCATCTTGGTATTTGATGCATTTATAATAGCTCTCGTGCCACTGTGCTGCAGGCTTGCCCTGAATGTGCCAACAAGTTACAATTCTATAGCTGCTATGACGTCATTACCTACCTACATAAGCTGCACACACACACGCACACGCACGTACACACACACACTCACACAGTTGCATAGTGAAAGCGGAGCTCTCGAAAGTATGCCGCCTGCAACTAGCAACAGTTGACGGAACTTTTATCCGGCTCTCGTTACAATGCCCGAGAGAGCGCGCCAGAGAGCCGGAGCGTAATACGAGCTGCCGAGCACGGTTATCCGCTGTTGGCCTGGCCCGTATAAATAGCCGCGTGTCCTGGCTGTGGGCCACAGTCGGACGAAAGACTTGCTTGTTAACGTGCTCGAATATTCCATACAGTTGCGAGGGCATTGCTGTCCGTTAGAGTTTGAAACAGTTTGAGAGTGACTGAGCTGAGGCTCACAAAAAGTGTTGCATACTTTTGGCTGTTTGATTTAAATTGTTAAGTGTTCGCTAAGCCGCGAGATTACACATCGCGGACTACAAAACAAACAAACGAAGCGGCTAAATCCGAAAAGCAATTAAGTTAGTCTTAACTGCTGCTGTTACCAGGAAAAATGCAGGAGGCCGTGCAAAAAACTGCACAAAGGAGCAAGTGGCTGCTGCTGCTGCTCTCCATGCTGCTCAATGCCGTAAGTTGCAAGGGGACATGGGACAGGGGGGCAAAGTGGGTGGGTGGGTGGTAAGGGAAATGCGGTAAGGGGCAAGGCGGGGTAGAGATTATATTTTTCAATTTCGAATTTTCCCGCGTGCATTGCGAGTTAAGCTATCAGCGCGGCTTTTCATTTCGCACAGCGCCAACATTTCTAATTTCCCTCGGTCTGTCTGTCACCGTATGCGTTGTGGCTGTGTGTGTGTGTGTGTGTGTGTAAATATGTATGGGTGTGAGTGTTTTTTGGACACGGTGGACGTGTGTGCTTTGAGGCGTAAATTTCGGCGAAATTGCTACCCAGTCTTGTCCTTCTCCTCTCCTCCTCTTTTTGATTGGCATTGCCGCACTTTGTTTAGCGCTGCTTAAAAAAAATATATATTTTTTATTTAAATGGATTTATGTCAAACTGTACAGATTTCAATTTTTAGCCGCTTAAAAGATCAGACAGAAAACCAACAGAGCGCGCAAGGCGTCGGCATTTGTTACAAGAATTTTTATTTGTATTTTATTTTGGCCTTTTCTTCTTTTTTATATACATTAAAATTGTAATTTTAACATAGAACCCTTTGTTTAATTACAAATATTTCAACTTGATTGAGTAAACATTGCTGTCGAAGTACATTTTAATTATCCAGCTTTTATTAGCACCGATTGAAATTTAAATTCGTTTTACAAAAAAGAAAAACAAATTTTATCATAGCAAATTTTATAGAGCTTTAAAAGTGTCTTGATATACACGGAACAGTCGGACATAATCGACCAATAAATGGTTTGTTTAATTATTTATTTAATATAATTTATTTAATATATATTTATATTATGTAAAAATAATTGCTGAAATTCGTTTTTTTGTTAAGATAAAATAAATATTTGCATAACTTCAATATACTATTTCGACTCTATATACAGAGCTTAAAATGATATAGAATATACGGAAAGGTCGGGCACACTCGACAGTTAAATTGCAGTATTTAAAATAAAATAAAACAAATAAAGAACAACACAAAGAAAATAGCATAAGTTTATTACAAAAAATTCCATTTTAAATAAACTTTTTCAGTCAGCTTTTAATTATTTTAAAATATAAGGAACAGTCGGGCATACTCGACAGCACTGCACTTTTTACCATATCGCGCCCTTACCGCAAAAAAATCGTAATCAAAATTTTTTCCTTTTTCGGTTTTTGATGGAATTATGTAAATAATTATTCAACTCATCTACACAAAAAACTTCATAATTTAATTCAACGTATTTACTAAGATATCAGCCTGACAAATATATCGTAGGCGCCAAAAAAAAAACGTTCTCCTGTAATTTTTACTCGTTCTCCTTGATATTTACTCTGTTGCAATTAGAATATATCTTATGTCAAAAGGAATAATCACATAACGCTTTATCGAATGAATTGCACTTGCGTATTGCACAAACCTCGCATTCCCTTCAGGTTGCAATTGTAATTCACTAGTCGTAGTGTTAGTTTTAGCAGTTCAAGTCTCTCAAGCAATTACCAAATGAAACTGTGCACTTGGGTACGGTCTGCACTCTGTGGGGATGACTTATGGCGATTGCAGCTGTTCAACTGCAAGGGAAGTAACGAGCTGCATTGTTGGTGATATTTCAGTGGCAGTTAGTGAACGCCTTCGTATCAGTTGCACAGTTGCAGCTGACACGCCTCCGCAGAGATGCAAATGTGGGCGCCACAGTTGGCAATTGTGGCTTTGCAACAAGCGTTGCCCTTTGGCCATTTTCCGGTGAGCTTTTCCGCTGAGCCGCAACAGAGCGTACGGTTTGGTGACACGTGCCACAAGCACAAAGTGAAATTTGTAGTTTATTTTTTTAGGGTTTTTCCGCAGCTGCAGCTTGTAGAATTTATGTGGCATGCAACACTTTTTCTATTGTTGCCTGTTGACATTTCAGTGGACATTTGTCAGCGGATGACCTAACAGCTGTCAGTCAGAGATGCGTGACTGCAGCTAAAAATGTTGTGGCAATTTCTTTCTTTCACTTTCTCTCGCTTTAATTAAAGCTTAGCGCATACCGCATACGTCGCGTTGTACCGCCAGCCACAGCTGTTGCCTAGCAGTTAACGGGTATGTTTCTAATGCGCTTAGTCGGCTTACAAGTATCACAAAATAAATGGGGAATAATACGCAGATTTATAGCGGTTTATGTCTATGAGTTATTAGCCTTCTCTAATGAGGCAGATAATGAGGCAGAATGTTGGAGAAACTTTGGAAGAATATTTTTAGAAATATTTTTCATTTTATTTAGCTGCAAATTCTTTCTCTGCCACGCTCCAAGCACTGTCAGTTAGCTTGACTTGTGAAATGCAACAACTCCAAACATTTGTTCAATAATAGATTCTCCAGCAGATTTGCTACGGACATGTCACTTCAACTGACGTGCAGTCGATGTGCTGAGCACTTGGCCCCTGCAGAATGTCAGTTAAACTGTCTCTGCTGCTGACAGCCTGAACGACGTCAAACGGCAACTTGCAGCGTGACGTTTATTGAGGCAACTGATTAAAGTCTGCAGACTGCAGAAAAAAGCACGCAGGCAATGTAGATATGCTTATTGTATATTTATATCGATATGAGTGTCTAGGTTTATCGACGAGGCGTCACTTTGCACACAACTGTACCCTTCGCTTTTACTCTTGCTGACATCAGCTTAAAGTCTGCAGATTGCAAGTGAGGCACACAAAACTCACACAGAGAAACAATTTATATGAATGCATATACGTATATCAATATGAACCTCTAGGTTTATCGATGTGACGTCATATTGCACACAACTGTACCCCTCTCATATTTGCTGTCATTCAGCAACAGATTTCTGCAGTTGCAGCTGCAGCTGTGATTGGAATTGATGGCAGTGGCAGCTGCAAGTGGCAGGGCGAAATGCCGCTTTAATTAGAAAGCGAATCGATGTGTGTTTATCTGTTCATCTGTGTTAGTATGTGTGCGTGTGCCGCTGCCGTTTCGCCTCATTAAATTGCGCATACGCAACGTTTGCCGAATAAATGTTGCCGAAATAATCAACATTCATGGAAATGCAAATTCCAACAAACACACATACACACACGTATTTATTATCTCAGTCCCACACATAAGTACTTGCTTTTGTGTAGGTGTTTGCTATACAATAAACTTTGACTTTACGCAGCGTTGTTTTAGGGCCATAAATCAGACAACACACACACGCACACATACCACTGCGTGTGTGTGTGTTTTTGGCTTAATTGAGTATTCACACCTGAGCTTATCCTGCTTCCCACAAACAGTTTCTCAGAACGCCCAACACTTGTTACATTTGCCTGATTTAAACTTGAACTTGAGGATTTGGTTGCTTAGTCTAAAACTTGCCCAGACATTGGCCAAACAATTGAGTCTCGAGCTGTCTGGAAACTTTTTGGTAAGGTCCACAGCTTTGCATGTTTCGTTTTCTTTCTTTTTTGCTGCATAATGCTGGATAAATAGTATTAACTTTGATTAGGCTACAGTTAGCAAATATTCAAACATGTACTTTTACTTTTTTGTTTACTTAATGCTAATCAATTGAGCTGAAAACTTCTTGAAGAGTTTGAATTTCGTTTTCTACATTTTCTTATTTAATATCAAAAATTATTATTTAAAAAATATTCTTATAGAAAACATTATTGGAAATACTAAAATATTTTATAAGTAGCATATCATAATAGTTAGACTTGTAATATTACATCTCTTTGTTGTGTGAAACATTTGCTAAAAATATATTTTTATGATTGAAGGTGAGAATTTGGGCTCGACGTTTCTAAGGTCACTGATGAGAATGTGGCACCATTCGAAATACTTAGTAGTATCTGACCAAAGCCAAATTTTTTCATGAAAAATCTCCCATTCTCACCTTCAATTATGATATCATATCATATTAAGTTTATTTTATTTCATTTCAAAAAATTTTTGAAGCACTTTTTGTTGGTAGTCGTAATTATTATAATAAAACAGTGTGGATTTTAATTAAAAGTAATCTGTTGATTTATTTTAAAGGAATATAACATTGTATAGTAGAATAGTTAACCTAACTAACCAATAACTTTGGCCTGATTGGGTTTTTCTGGGTTTTCCCATATTCTCGCAGCAAATGCTGAACCTTTTTTATTTTTTTTTTTCTTTTTAATTGCATTTAATTTTTCATTTCATTTCATCCCCAGATTATCATTATCATTTACTTTTAATTTAATTCCTTAATTTAATTTGTATTTTTAATTTTCTATGACAGTATTTGACAATAAATAAATAAATTAAATGGAAACTTTTCAAGTTTTTGTGCAGCAAATATCTCGCTCGTAGCTTATTTGAATGTGCAACTTTCTATTGAGTGCAGAACTTGTTAAAGTTCTAATAGTATATATGTATGAAAGAAATACTTTTATCTTGCATATCTAGAAACTATATTTCTATGATACTTATGAATTTTAGCTGCCCAACTTTTATACTACTAAAAATAATAGAGTTTATGGTATTTTTGTCAAAAGTTGTTCAGTTTCTATAGCATAATTTTGCCCAAATTTGATTGTAAGTAGCAAATTTTCAAAGTTTTTCCTTTTCAATAGAGTGCATTTGCAGCTACTTGTAAGCAGATTTCCTACGTGATAAATTGACGGAAAAGCGTAAATTGTAGCAAAACAAATTGCAATCAGTTGGAAAACACAGCGAAAAATGTGCTCAATGTTATTGTTATGCAAAATAAGTACACAGTCAGCAGCTGCTGGAAGTAAATTAAAAACGCATGAAATCATGTTGACAAAAGGATATCCCGTGGAGTGGGCGGGGACAGTGCTCTAAAATAAATACCAGCATTTGTAATGTGAGCATATCAATATGACGTCAGCTGGCGCATCACTTCTGATTCAACAAATTCCCCAACATTTTTTATATTTTCGCTTGTCAGCATTTCAATGTTCCATAAAAAACATTTTTATTTTAGAAGAGGAGGCATGGCAGGACAGGTAGGCGGGTGGGTGGTTGGGTGGCTTCTTATCATGTCTATGCAGTACACAATAAACATTTGTTGCTTTTTATGGCCTGGCAGCGCAGTCACTATGTTACGGTCTTTGTTATGTTTGTTATGTGGCATCGTGTACTCTGCGCAAAATTCTGTTGCATACTTCTCAGCGCTGCGAGAAAATAATCTTAAGTATGTGAAGTCAGCTCAGATTATAAATGTAATAACTTACGTTTTGCTAAATCGTTGAAATTTAGAAAATATTTCATATTACACTTGTTAAAAGATAAATGCCCATGAATTAGTTCGAATTAGGGCAAGCTTTTATAAAAATCTTTATTGTATTTTCAGTTGTAATAAAAATCAATTTTGGTAAGCCAAAGCTAATCAAAATAATCTATTTATTTTAGTCAAATAGGAGACATAGTTTTACAGGGATTTGTATTTTATTTCAAGGCTTTTGTTGGCGTACGAAAAATGCCTTTAAGTAGAATGAAAAAATAATTTTATTTGCGTAATAAAATTGCCCGCATCTCTAGGGAGTCTGGCTTGATCTTTGGTTATAATATGTATTTCAATTTAAACAGTTGCATATATCACCTGCTCCATGTCTGATGGGCTTACTTCTGACAACCATATTACGCAAAGATAATAAATACACTTCTTTGCTTACGTTTCACCATGCGGGTGTAGACCTCGATTGCGATTGATTGATGACCTTTGATTTGTCGCAAAATGACAAAAAGCAACATATATACATTTTATGATACCGGCAGCAGTTAAAGGAACAGCTGTAGCGCTAACTTTTACTACAAGTGCTTCAATCTGCCCACAATCAATCACAACTTCCATGGAATAACATCGGCCAGCACATTAAGTGAAATTGTATTGTGTATAATTGTTATACCCAAGCATAATGCGGGTTTTATAATGCTCGAAATGTGGACTTCGACCATGTATCATATCGAAGGTCGTTGGTTTTTATGAAAGGACTACGTAACAGAGTCATATCATACAGGGTTTCATTTCCGGCAATTACAATTAAAGCGTGTGTGTGTGTGTGGATGGGTAATGGACAGTGATAATGTGTTGCGACATGGACAATGGACTTGGCTTTAAATGTCAGCTGTGCATTATGGCCAATATAATGTGGCTATGTTAACTGAGATTTCCATTTGGTAACAGCCATGTGGAATATGCTCTTTAATGTTCGCTGAGCTGCTCTGCCAGATTTTTATAGCAACTTACCAATTCTTTGCATTTGTTTTCATGCACAAATTCTTCAAAGTAACCTCAAATTAATTATTGTCATACTTTGTGGGGCTTTGCCTAAGCCTCCTTGAGCAGCAAATATCTTTTTCAAAGCACCTTAAATACCGTATCTATATTCAGTCGGCAAGCTCGACTGCATGTATACTCTGTACCATTACTCTATTCGTAACACATCACAGCTCGCGTTACGCGCTTGCACTTACAGTGAATGATTTTACAATATGTATAAAATAGCATACATAATATAAAACACAGCAGCAATGCTTTTTCTTACTTTTTTTTTGTCTGTAGCATATTTAATGGCGGTGCAGCCAGAAAACAAGCGAGAGAAACCCTGAAATCTTTTTGCTTTAATAACTTTTGTGTTTATTAATCGATTTTAATGCTCTTTCCAGAGTCCATTAATGTAATGTGATAAAAACCTTGTACGCCTAATAATACGCTTGCTATTCAAACTTGTATGTTCCATATTATGCCAATTATATGGACAGACAGAAAGACAAAAGAATAGATTGACTTTGTAGACATTTCCTATTAGACCTAATAGACCCTTTTGTACTTTTTAAAGTACAGGGTCTAACCAGAATGGGCGGAGCAGATCAGTCGGACGGGCCCGACTGTTTTATACCCTGTGCCCTATATTTTTTAAAAAATTTCATAAAACTGTCATACGCAGCGCAGCAGCAATGCTTTCTCTGCTACGTTTCCTATATGTGCCGCTTAATTGGCCGCGCTGCTAGTGAGCGAGCGTGCAACGCCTGCAATATTGTTTCGCCTATAACTCCTGTGTTTATTGATCGATTTTAATGCGCTTCTCAGGAAAGTTTAATATATTATCAGAGAGTATATATACCGAATAACAACGTTCTATGTTCAATATTACGCTTGTTATTCAGTTTTTATGAATTAGGGCGTAAAAGGGGCGTGGCATCCAAAATTTAAAACAAACCTAATCTGCGCCTGATATAGACCTACGAACAACTGAAAACAGAATTTATATAACTCGATCCGTGTCTCTTAAATTGGCGAAGGAATTCTTTTTATGCTCGTTGTGGGCGGAAGGGGAGTGGCATCCAAGATTTGAAGTAAACTTGATCTGCGTATGGTATACACCTTTCAGAAATGACCAAAACAGCTTTTCTAGCTCTTATAGTTGCTGAGATCGACGCGTTCAAACAGACGGACGGACGGACAGACGGACAGACGGACAGACGGACAGACAGACGGACATGGCTATATCGACTCAGCTCGTCATCCTGATCAAGAATATATATACTTTGTGGGGTCTGCCACGCCTCCTTCTGGCTGTTACATACATTCGCACAAAGTTATTAACCCTGTTTTCCCATTTTTCAAATGGGCACAGGGTATAAAAAGAAGCAGGGAAACGGAGCACCTGAAGAGCGCTCTTCTTGGGTAGGTTAAAGCACTTAAGTTTTAATGCCGAGCACAATATTTATTCAAGTAAAAGAAAAGCCAAGCGAAAATGGCAACAAACTGCGCCATCAAATTACCCAAAAATACCTCCCACGACAAGTACCAGAGCTTGGCACGTAGCAAATGGAATTGTCCCTTTCCGGGCGTCTAGTGATAATAAAATTTGTTTGTGGCCAGACAAGAGCGTTATAAGCGGCTCAACAGGCCGCCAGGCGATAAACAGGCGGCACAGAAATTGGGAATGAAAATTGGGAACAGCGGGTGGATTATGCTGAGCACAAAGCATTTGTTGGTCTCTCAAATCGTGGTCGTAAGATGATTAAACTGTTGGATTTCAGCGAATAATATAACAGCCAATTAGGCAGCGATACAAAACGAATCGAATCGAATTGAATTGAATGGCATTCTCATCGAGTTAAAGTGAATCCAATTATGTATTATGTCCGCCCTTCATTTCCACTGCGTTTCACAACAATATTTTAATTGAGCTTCTTGTACTGGACTTTAATTGAATTTGTACGCGCGTTAATTGAAACAGGAAAATGGAAAATATTGTCAGCTGGAGTCTGGCTTTGACACTTTTAGGGCTGTCTGCTTTTAATTACCAGCTGCAAAAATTATATAATTAAATAACAACGTAAAATCAGCAAGAATTTCGGCCAATTGCCAAGCACATAAAATAAAGCCATAAAGTGCACAAAGCCGTTTTAATTAATAAGACATTTAAAGCGCGTTTATAAATAACCAATTGGGAAAGGAAAGAGCAAAAGCTACAGAGCTGCTGATTACGTGCATTGAAAGAGAAATGCAGTATGATTTACCAAAATTTAATTAAAACGCGCTTAAAAATAACCTATTGAGAAAGTCGAAAACAACAGACGCAGCTATCTGCATGCTTGGAATTAAAAGAGAAATGCAGTAAGCTAAAATATGTATAATAAATATATAAATATGTATGTGTATCTGAAGTAAGGATATCTGCTTTATTCTCCCCTAATTAATTTAGTTTGAAACGCGCTTAAGAACAACCTATTGAGAAAGTGGAAGAAATGCAGTTTGCATAAATATGTATAATACATATTTACATCAGAAGTCAGGCTATCTGCTTCATTCGCCCTAAATAAGTTGTAAACAGTTTTCTATATTTAGCCAGAAAAACGCCAATTATAAAACCAACTTAAATTTCACTTGCTTAGCAGCTGCGCATAAATTTTAAAAATACTTCCAGCAGCGTCACATCAAAGTTTTTTATGCCATCTCCCCATGTTTCTTGTGACTCTGCTAAGAGATTAGACAAAGACCTCGAGCTGAGTTGGAGGGAAGTGTAGTCTGCAAAGGAATTCCTGTCAAGGCAAAGTGTCTGCAACGCGCTTCATTTGTTTCGACAAGAATTTTGGTTTGTTAGTCAGAGCAAAAAATATGTGTATAAAAAATATAAAAAATAAAAAAAAAACCAAAACAAGCAGCGCCCCTGAGATGCTTTTGTTTGTTTGGGCGCATAGTAAACGCTCTAGTTTGGAATTTTTGTCTGTGAAAGAGGGAACAGAATATGCAATGTTTAAATTGTTGAAATGAAATTTCCCATTGGCATGAATTGACAGTTTTATACCAAAATATTTCACTTGTTTGCTGCTTGTTGTTTGTTTTTACAATCTGCGCCATACACATGAATAAATACACATAAAAGAAAATGCCATGCGCGCAAAAGTATGCACTAATTTTATTTATTTTTTTTCGCAATGTCATGAAACGATTTATGATCCACGTGTGGAATATTTACGACTATTTATTCACGAATCATTTATGCTTGTGCAAATGCATTTTTATGCCAAAGAAGTCATGGCTTTTCCACACTTTAACTCCTGTTGAATGCGCCAGAAAAACAAATAACAAACCAATCGACATGTATAACAGTTGCTCGACAGTTATTGGTTTGTCGAATCATTGACACGCGCTGAGTGAAAATTAAATTGCGTAAATCAATAACAACAAGAGCAAAAAAATTAAATTAAATTGCATAAATATTATAGCAAGAATTGGGGCTTTCAGCAAATAAATCAAATTAAATTGCAAAAACAATATAGATTAATTTAAAGCGTTTAAATAAATAGAGAAGCAAATAAAATGAATTTTTGTTAATAGCTTTTTCTAAGCTGCACTTTAACGGATTTAAAGCTATTCATTTTAATGAATTTTTCTATATATATTTTTTAAAATCAAAGCTAGAATTTACGCGTTCAATTATAATGAAGAAAGAAAGTGAAGATAAACAATATTTTGATAGATTTTTCAGAGCTGCATTTAAACGGATTGTAAACAGCTTGTTTTTATAGTTTTCTTTATATTTGTTTTAAAGCAGTTACAAATTACTTAAAAAATGTAATTAAATTGCAATTAATTGCTAGCTTTAATTAGACATTAAGATTAGCTCGAACTGTTGCATATCAAACGTACTAAATCAAATGCTAAAATGATATTACTCGGCGGTTGGCACAAACACCTTGGGGCCAGTGTTTCAAGTGCTAATATGAGATAAGCAGCTCGCCTGCTGGCACAAAAACAGCTAAAAGCACAGCACGTTCTCACAGACAAAATACTCACACAACACACACACACACAACACACATGCAGAGATACACACACATGAGTGCACATAAGTAGTTGTCAATTTCTGTTCGAGATTTACGGAGCTGGAGCCTAAGCCGCCGTCGGCGAGCACATTTTCAAACCAACTAAATCCTCGCTCTTTCTCCCCATGCCCTGGTTTCCTCTTCAGCTGGCAGCCGTTGAGTTATTAAAAGCGGAAGCATTGTCTCTGCATGGCAGCCAGGAAACACACACACATTGATACTCACACACACACACACAGGGACGGAGCAAAATACTCATACGTTAGCCTGTACTTGGTATTATCCTCTCGCCTGAAGCGGCGGTTGCTTGGCAGCGCCCTACACTGACAGAAATGGTGGAACTTTAAATTGAAATATGGCATACAAATATTTTATTGTCTAAATACGAATTTTATATTAACTAATAAGAATATACTGATATACTATTCTGAATGGCAACACTCTTTTTTATTATTAAATATTACGCTTGCTATACGATTTTTATCGATTATGGGGCGCATCATCAAATATTTAAAATAAAATTGATCTGAATATTTTATACACTTACCTGCACTCCGGAAATGGTTGCTCCAGCTGTCATAGTCTCCGAGATTGTGGCGTTCATCGATATGGAAGGACAGGCACACAGACCTCTCTTAAGGTCTTGCTCTCGTTGACCCAATCACACATACATAAGGACATATGCCCATGGGAGAACAATATCGCTTTTTATTGCCGCTCTCTAGATCGTAGGCAAACTTATACACAAAACTCAACAAGCACTCTCCTTTATCGCAGTAGAGTTCCGGGCAAAGGGCTGCATCGATGACTCATCGGAAGCGCCAACGTTGAGCCATTTGAGTTAATGACTCATCACTGTTACAGTTATTACTGGCACTTGCACATTTACCGCTCAAGCAGTCAAGCACACGCACCCACTACACTACCGCACCACACTTCCGCCGACCTCCACCGCAGCCGCTGCACTGAGAAGCAGAACTGCTCGCAGCTTCTTTTATAGTGCAAGCACTCGCGCAGTTACTCGATCAAAAAAAAGCAGAGAGCTTTAAAGCACGCATACATATGTAAGCATCGACCGCTGTTGACGGAGGCGCTCTCTTTCACGCTCAGCCTGCACATGCATACGCACTAAGCAGAGCTTTGGCGCTCTCTTCTTTGCGCGCTCTTCTGTCTCTCTGAGCAGAAGCTCAAACGTGTGTTGAGTACAGATCGGAATTACAAGTACCTGCAGTGAGAGGTGGAAAGCGTTGTTGTTCTATTTATGCTTATCATAAATTTGCTTTATTATTTGTAGTATTGTTTGTTAATTAATTTTGTATTATTTATTGTAATACATTTATATTTTATTTTATTATGTAATGCAAATATATTTTAAACATATTTTTGTATAGCTAGCGTTTTCCAGCAATCCAGTTGGTTAGAGCACAGCATTTAATTGTTCTTAGCAAAAATCGCTCAAATAAAACTTATTTGACTCTTTTTGATATATCTATTGTTTTTTATAAAGCCTCGGTTATATAAACTGACTACTATTTTAATTTTTATTTAATAATTAATTAGAGATTAAAATAATCCTAAAATATATTAAATAAAATAAGCATATTAATATTATCAGGGCGAATTATTTAACACGTCTGCTACGGTCAACGTGGAGGTTTGATCAGACGTTTTAAGCAAAAAAATATAAACATTAATTATTAATATAAATTCGGATATTTTCTACCCAATTTAATCATTAATGTTATTTAAACTGTATTCTTCAGTTTGGTATACTCTAGTTTTCAAATTTTACTTAAAAAGTTTGTTTATTTTGTTCAAGTGTACTCACTTGCTACAAGTCTAAATATTATATGTGAGGCTTAGATTCAACCACATATTTATGTAACTTTACTTATACGTTGTTTTTTCTAGCAAAAGTTGTTGTGACAGGCGTTGAGAGCTCTCAAGGATCTTGTTAGCCCGTTAGTCTGTTGCCACGAGAGATTAGACTCGAGTACAAAAGCCAAAGAAATGAATTATGGCTAAATAATACAGTTAGTTTTTGTGGGTATATAAAGTGCCTATTAGCAGTTCAACAGGTCTTTAAAATGTGCCTCTTATATTTGCCAAATTCGCTGGCTTAAAGTTGGAGTTAACGATAAATTGATGCTGATAAATGGCGCAGAAAAGTATGCAACAAATAAACCCATGAATTCAGCTGCTAACTTAAAGCAACTTCAACTGGGGGAAGTGGGAACTCAATCGAGTGAGTCGCAAATGCGCCAAGCATCGACACATTTCAAACTTAATTTAGCGTAAATAATGGCGGCAATTAAGTGAATTAGCGCTGGCATTTGGCAAGTGTTGCCAGAGCTAATTGAAACGTTTTCAAGTGTAATTTCCATTTAGAATTTTCATACATTTTCCATCACGAGTACATATATTCTCACTTTTATTTTGCAGGCCTTGCAGCCACGCGCCTTTGCCGTGAATGCCACGGAGGATATTGGCAGTGTGTCGCCTTGCGAAATGGAATCCGTAATAAATCAACTGATGAATCCCAGTCCGGAATATCAGCTACACGTAAGTCGCCTACTCGAAGCAAAGGCTTTGCTACCCACGCAGCAGCTGCGGCAGCTTTAAATGATTTAAATTGCCATTTGGCATTTCTCCTTTGCCTCATTCGACTCTGTACTTTGAAAAGGTATAAGAGGGTCTATTAAGTTAGTGTAAATGGGACACCAAATGTTACACCTAGAAGGTAGACCCCATAAAGTATATATTAAGTTTATTTTTATACATTATATGCATATTGATATAGCCATATTCGTCTGTCCGTACGTATGAACACCTAGATCTTGCAAACTATACGAGCTAGAGACACCGTTTTTGGTATGTAGGTTCTCCTGGGCTGCAAGCAGATGTATTAGATTTCAGATAATTTATTCCCTTTCCAGCGATATCTACAATTATAAAGGCTACAATTTACTAGCTACAGAATTTGAAAAATACGTAGCGTATGGTATTCAGTTTTAGATTAAATAAAGATTGGATAGGAAACAGCGAAGATATGCAACAGACAGTTCGCTTGACTAATTAAGGAGGGTGGGAGTTGTTTGTCAATACGCGCATAGCGAAGTAGTAGTAATTATAGAAACGCAAAGTACTGTGTCTGCTACTGTCGGTTACATCCGACTGTTGCCTTACGACTGATCCGCCTCGTATTTACTGATTTTCTTTCTCTCACACACCAAAGGCCTCGGCCTTGCGTAATCAGCTGAAGAATCTCCTACGCGAACGTCAGCTGGCCGTGGGCGAGGAGCAGCAGCTGGGAGATTACTCCGACTACGTGGACGAGGACAAGCGTTCGGTTGCTGCTCTAGCGGCTCAGGGGCTGCTCAACGCTCCCAAGCGGAGTCTGGCCAATCTGGCCAAGAACGGCCAGCTGCCCACAGCCGAGCCAGGCGAAGATTATGCCGATGCCGAGTTGGAGGACCCCAGCGAACAGAAGCGGTACATTGGCTCCCTCGCCCGAGCGGGTGGCCTGATGAGCTTCGGCAAGCGGAACGTAGGCACCTTGGCCCGTGACTTCCAACTGCCCGGCGGCAAGCGCAATCTGGCCACCATGGCCAGGCTGCAGAGTGTTCCCCATCGGGATCAGCCCAAGAGGAATGTGGCCGCCGTGGCACGCTACAATTCGCAGCAGCATCAGAATCAGCGCGGAGCCAGCGCCGAGAAGCGTAATCTAGGTGCTCTCAAGTCGTCGCCGGTGCACGGTGCCCAGCAGAAGCGGGACGAGGAGGAGCTGCTCCTGCCAGCAGCTGCTCCCGACTATGCCGATTCCATGCAGAGCTATTGGTGGTACCCCAACTACGCTGGCTACGCCGATCTCGACTGGAACGACTACCGTCGCGCCGAGAAGCGTTTTCTGGGTGAGTACCGCAGGGCAGGGTATGCCTAGGGTATCAAATGTAGGTGGCTGATGGTCTTGCAGAGCGCAGGGTGTCACTATAACTACGATTTGATAAATTATATATATTTATTTATTCACGCGTAAATAAACTTATCAATTATAGGAAATATTTTAAGATTAAATTCTGTTTAAAAAATTGTTTACTTATGTTTTATATATTTATTTACCGATGAGTAAAAAATAGGGTTCAAAATGCCAAACCTATTTAACGTTGCCATAAATTATATTTATGGTTATAAGTACTATGGTTAATATTCTTTTATTATTATGAATATAATATTATTGAATATTAGTATGTTGGCAGAGTTATTTGCTTTAATAGCAGTCTGCACTCGCGCGCTCACTCCCTTGACCGATCTTTGCCGAAAAGAGAGAGCCACAGAAAGCTTTAACTGCTAACAGAGCGCAGACATACATATGCATCGACCGCTGCTTGCTGCGACGCTCTCTTCTTCGCAAAGCCTAAACGCACCTATGTACACATGTATCCAGACTTCAGGCTCACCTCAACATGTGCTCTCTAGTTGGCTCTCTATGCAAAAGCTTAATTACCTACACATTAACTCTAATTGAGAACAGATCGGAGTTACAGTTATCCGCATTGAGAGGCAGAAAGAGTGGTTGGGAGAGAGCGTTGACAATTTAACCGCCTTTAGAATTCTATTTATGCTTATCATAAATTTGCTTCATAGAAGCATAATTATTTTTAATAAATAAATAAACTTTTGTTTCTTTTATGCATTTTTATTTGATTTAATTTTGTTTATTTGTAGCTATTTTGCATATATTTTATAAAAAAACGTTTTCTAGGAACAAAGTGTGTTAATTGCAGACAATTTTTAATTTTTAAAATAATTTGCTTAACTCTTTCGACCCCGCATTTTTCTCCGTAGAGTGAAAATTTTTTTTTTGATGCCAATCTACTTGTGTTAATTTTGTAAGATTTTAGCAAAAAAAATTAAGTTGCCACGCCCATTGGTATGGGCGCTAGCGAAAGTTGCTTGTGAGCAACGTTGGGCCATGATGGTATAGCAATGACCATAGAAATAGCATACTCAAAGTTTGTATTTTTTCCGATCATAACTCGCTTGTTATACATCCGATTTTAATAATTTTGATCTTAAATGATTATTCTAATATCCCACATGAATCACAAGTATTATTTTTACCGTTATCCTTATCCGTTTCCGAGTTTTGCCTAATTTAAGTTCGAGAGAGCTTATTTTGGCTTAGCCACTTTTTTATTGATAGGCTGATTTCAATTTTCGAATTGTTTTCGCTTAAATATTAGTTATATTGGTTAAGTATATTATAAAATTAATAAATAATGCTAAAATGGGTAGTGAACGTCGTTGCCCGGTTGCGAAAAAGAGTCTTTTGAAGAATATAAGCTAATACAGGGAAAATCGTTTTAAAATGGCTGTTATGATGAACTTTTCTGATAATTTTGTATACAACTAACTTAATTTAGTAACAGCAACTAATATTTATTCATTTGAAAAAATAAAACAACAGCTAAAGCTAAAAAAAATGATCCCAAAATTGATAGGCCAGTTGCACGTATGAGCGACGGTGATCCTTTTGCCTAGTTCCGAAGGATTACGCAGGAATTTTAATAAAAATATGGTACTAATATAACAAGAATATCTGAATGAATAAGCGCCAATAAAGTTTTGGTCAAAAGAAAAGTTAGCCGAAGAATCCGAGATCTGGTAAAACCAAACTTTGCATTGAGCAGGTGCTTTGCACCAAAATACAAGAAATTTTACCGCAAAACTCTTTCGTTTTATTTTCTAAGATTAATTAAAACTAGTTGCTGTTATTAAATTAAGTTAGTTGTATGCTCAATTCTTGAAAAATTTAGCTAAAATAGCAATTACAGGTAGATTTTCCTTGTATTTGCTTATATTCTACATAAGACTCTTTTTCACAACCTGGCAACGCCGTTCACTACCCATTTTAGCATTATTTATTAATTTTATAATATACTTAACCAATATAACTAATATTTAAGCGAAAACAATTCGAAAATTGAAATCAGCTTTATCAATAACAAAGTGGCCAGGTCAAAATGAGCTGTCTCGAACTTAAATTAGGCAAAAATCGGAAACGGAAAAAGATAACGGTAAAAATAATACATGTGATTCATATGGGATATTAGACTAATCATTTAAGATCAATATTATTTAAATCGGATGTATAACAAACGAGCTATGCTTAAAAAAAGTTACATTTTTGTAGTGTGTTATTTGTATGGTGACGGGTGTACGTTTATTACCACTACGGCCCAAGGTTGCCCACAAGCAACTTCACAACTTTGAAAATAATTTTCTTTCTTATTAAACAAAATTATATTATTTTAAGTTTGCCACTGTTTAGTTCAACATTAGTTTAAGTGCTATTAATTTTATTTTTTCAATTTAGTCAATATATTATATTAGTAAATTACTAATTTCGGCTCATCCACTGAATTTCAAAATCAAATTTTAAGCGATGCGCGTTCAGTCTTTTCACTATAACTTCGCCAAATCATCTTCGAATTTGATCATTTTTGCTTAATTCAAGAAAGGATACATAGAGGTACTGTTATTAAGTTTTAATTATTTTTTTTAATATGACTAATCTTAATTGAGCTAGTGCAAGTTTTCAAATTAGTTTGTCATTGTTTCCAAATGCAATTCAAGCCCATTTGCGCATCTGCAAGTCTATTCAGCTGGGGTAGATACTTTTCTTAAACACTGTTGATTCAGAAGCAGCACCTGGCACCTAGTTAGCTGCTATGCAGTACGAATTTCTCTCGCACCCTTTAATTTACATATAAGTAAGCACAAGCACCTATAAATACTGAAACGATTACCATCAAAAAAGATACTTCCAAGGATCCCGAATTGTTCGGCATCGAGCATGGCAATGATGCCACAGATGCTGCTGCCACAGCCGAGGCACTGGAATTTGAGGAGCAGCAACATCAGCAGCAACTGCAGCAGCAGCAGCAACAACAAGAGCCACAGCAGCAGCCGCAACAGAAGCGTCATATCGGTGCTGTTTATCGATCGGGCTTTCTGCCCAGTTATCGATACCTGCGCAGCCCCACTGGCAGCACCACTGGCGGTGGCTATGGCGGTGTCGGTGGTCGCTTTAGTCGCTCGGGACGTGCCAGGCAATTTGTATGAGTAAATGGCGATGGTTCGATGTGTGCTGCATAATTTATTTATATTTATCATTTCTAGATATGTATTATCGATTACGATTAGTGTTGTTGTGTACCATTCGAATGCGGAAATGTTATGAGCCTAATACATAGAAATTAGTGGGCGCCTGTCTACAGTTACTGAATGCAATTATCAAGCGTGTTTCTATATAATCAAATAGATCTATAGTTCCGGTTCAATTGTGTCTTCTCTATTAGAAATAATTCTCAATAATTCATTCACACGATGCATTTATTTTGGTTCCTATACACTTGCATTATATTCTTTGCTCTATTACAGAACAAGATTTGTTTACATAAATATAAATTCTGTAAAACTAAATAAAATTTATGTATTCGATAGGTGCGATATGTGCCTATCGATTGCTAATTTGCTCATATGCAACCCTGTGCTTTCCAACAAACAAAAATTTTATGAATCAACTTCAATACTTTTTATATTTTTAACTTTTACAACTTGTTTATTTTTATTACCGCCCCAAACAATCGCAATTTATTTATACATTTCCCTTTAACACATTCAATTCAGAACATTTCTGTTCATAGCCAGCGGAAATTCGGTTTCCGTTCATTTTCAACTCCCATTGTGTATCAAGGATAATCGTCTAATTTCCGGCATTTTGTTTGGCATTTGTCGCCCAGCCGTCTACAAAAGTTCTCTTAAATGTATTCGTATTTTCTGTGTGTATGCCGGGAATTTAACAGTTGAGAAAGTTTACTACAATTTCTGTTGCTGTTTTTTCCTTTTTCCTCTTCTGTTTGCACTGTAGCACTTGAGGTAGTTGGCAATTTACTCAGCTCTTGTAGAGTTTCCTTAGGTGAAAAGGAAATAATTTCATTTTTTCCGTTGGAAATGGTTGGCATGCCAGCATGGTTGTGACTTGAAAATTTAAATATGCAGCAAAATCAAGGTGAAAGGCATCAATATCAGCGAAAATATATAATTTCCAAATCAGAGTTATTTCTCGATCATTCGCGAAATGATTTGTTAATTAGGCCGCTATGGCGTCCGCACTTGCCGCTACCGAACTGCAGCGCAACCGCACCTGTAACTTCAAATATACATGGACATCGCACTTCATGCGAACTCATACCATCGCAGCATACTTTTGTGCGCATGAAGCAAAGTTCTACCGCAACTGTTATAAAAAATTAGTTGCATACTTTTATGCAGCTGCAAAAATATGTGTGCTGTAAATTTTTAATAAGCGAACCATTTTGGTGTTTGTCCTTGCTGTAATACTTGTTAAAATTGTTGAAAAATATTGAAATACTTGAATGTTTTATTTTGTCTATTAATAGCTGTAGGTTTGTGTTGTTTACTCGCATATTGGCATGTTAAAAAGCACCCATTGGCATGTTTACTGTACGATCTGTGTAACAATTTAGGCTTAGGACAGACACAAATACTAGTTGCATGTGTTCTGGTATAACACATCGAGTATAACCGTATAACCGTATTGCTGTGTAACTGTTTGCACTTGATTGTCTTGAGATCGTTTTGAATAACGTATTTAACTAATTGCAAATGTACTTTGGCATTTCTGGCAACTGCAGGTCGAGTACTACCCCCAACCCGAGCGACTGCGTCAACCAATCGCAGCCGTTTGTAAACGCTGTTTCCTACCCAATCGACCGATGATGAACTGGAGCGGAGCTGGCATACGCGGTCGTCTGTCCAAAATCTACGCGGATCCGCCATACCAACATGATGCCCTCAGCACAGCGGCCCGAGTGCGCAGCATCACCACCAATGCCCTGCCCACCGCCCCGCTGAGATCCCGCATTCCCTCCTATCCGCCATTCCATGCTTGGGGCACTCCGCCGCGTATAACAGCTCTGCAACGGGGCGTCTATCGACGCAACGGTGAGTCCATGGACAACTACGAATACTAAACGAGCACACGAGACAATATTAAATGCAACCATACAATAATGCTATCGGTCTAACGATAGATATAAAGATACCAATAACGATAACGATAACGATAACAATACCATATGTTAAAAAATAACGTTTAATTCTAGCGCGTATTTATCGAGTAGTTCTTTGCCATCTTTTGTCACACACACACCTGCAGCGCATGCAGCTACACTGAGCGAAACTCTTGTCGAGTTTTGCCGTAGTTACTGTGCCACACTCAATACGTATCTATCTATGTCTGTTATAACTGTTATATAACTCAAATGTATCTACGTATCACTGAGGTAACTGATGTCAGAGTGCAAAATGCAGTTAAGAGCGTTGAATATATCAGAAAACAAAACTCAACCATATCGATTATGCAACGGAGATATACAATAAATAATATAATTAACAAAATATTCAACAAATTAGTGCCAATGCCGTACCTTAGCAGGAAGTTTGACCTAAAACTTGAACCCTCGAAATGCTCACAGATTTTGTTACTGTTTCTTAGCGATTTATATTATTATTATTCTTCCTAACTCCCTACGAATTTTATTACTATGCTTATCTACCGACAATAACTTACAATTATCCTGTGAATGTGTGTAGATCGGATATGACAATAACGTTTTAATATATTGAATGTACAATATTATAGCCTAGGTTATGCCACAAATGATCGAAACGAGTTGGGGGAAAATAAACTGAAGATAAACTGCGTCAAAGACAATAATTTCCGCAAATTCAGACAATAAATGCAACAATTAGCTAAATAATGCAACAGAACAAACAAAGTTATAGAAACATCAATTCTTTGAAATGTAAAACAAAAAATGAAAAATAAAAAAATAATAAGATATATATGAAAACTAACTTAATAACATATTCAATGTGCGTAATTATAAGTCTGATGTTGTCAATAATAAACTAAACTATTTATTTCCGTTTGAAAAGTATTCCAAATGCAACAAGAAATTACACCTAAACAAATAAATAATGTATTTACATATATCAAAATTATATATACACAATATACACATTTACTTCGTTTATCTATATATATAAACTAAATATATATTATGTGCATTACTTGGCATGCGGAGAAGTGCTCAAAGCGTATGAAGAACGAAAGTACACCTTATCAAGATGTTATATCTATATACACACGCCCACACAAAAACACAGTATTATATGAAATACCTTCAAACAAATAATTACAACCAAATATATATATACATACTTACTACAGGTTTGCTCCAAAAACTGCTACAATTTTCTTAAGGAATTTTTCTTTTTGGTTGGGCTTCAAGTTGGGAAATTGAAGTATGATTGGCGGAATTCACGGTATGTACGCTCAGATATTTATGCAAACTTTATGCTCGCAAAAGCTTTGGTGAATTGGTTAAACATCAAACAAATTATTGGGAGAAAATCAGAAGAATTTTGATAATCACAATTTGTTTCAGCATGGGTAAGTGGCAAATATTTGAATTTTAAGCTAAACTTAATACATTTAAACAGAATTTGTCAATAGCAATTACTAATAAATTGCTCTTATTTTAATAGAGTACTGACACCTTTTATGTTTAAACTTCGTATAATAATTCTCCCTCGGGCCGAACTCTCGCTGACCATACTCTCATTGACCGAACTCTCGCTGGTCGATCTCTCGCTTGCCAAACTCTCGCTGGTCGAACACTCGCTAAGCGAACTTTCGCTGGCCGAACACTCGCTGGGCAAACTCACGCTGACCGATCTCTTGCTGGCCGATCTCTCGTTAGCCGAACTCTCGTTGGTCAAACATTCGCTGGCCGAACACTCACTGGGCAAACTCGCTTTGGCCGAACTCTCGTAGGTCGATCTGGGCGAACACTCGCTGGCCGAACACTCACTAGGCGAACTCGCTTTGGTGGAACTTTCGCTGGTCGATCTCTAGCTTGCCAAACTATTGCTGGCCGAACTCTTGCTGGTCGTTTTCTCGCCTGTCAAACTCTAGTTGGCCGAACTCGGGTCTAGCTGGCCGGAATTATTCATTATTTAGCTAAAAGTAGGATTTAAACACAGTTATAGTAAATATGGCAATTTAACTAACTTAACTTTCGATTACTTTAATTTTAAAAGAGTACTAACAACTTTATTATTTAAACCTCAGCTTATTGATTAATTTTTTTTGCCAATCTGTAAACAATTTTGTTAATATTATTATATATTTAGTTTCACTTTATTGTACATTGTTGATATTGATTTTAAATATTCTTTGACTCCTATTAGTTTATTTATATCGATAAATAAATTTAATCAGAGGTTGGAAATAACTCGATCGTTTTTATTTTGTCCGCAACTTGCTTTGGCAGAACGTAGTATACTAAAATAAAGCCCCATTTACAAACTCTTAATAATATTCGTTGTTTAAGCTTTCCATCTCTCTTTATAAGTTGTTATTAAAAGAGAGTAGCAATAAAAGCTTCTTTAAGATGAAGGAAGAGAAACAAAATATTCTGCTGAGCGCGAGAGAGCAAGCTTGCATTTGTTTTTCCGTTATCTTGCTGATAAGATCGCAAAGAGAATAAGAGAAAAACGGTTGACAGTTACAAGCAAGCTTTTAAGATAAATATGTACTTACACTTTGCCAATTTAAATGGAAATAAAACATTTTTGCAGTTTCGGGAAATTGTATAAGTATATTTTTTCATTTTATTGTACATGTTTGCATCCAAAGTTGGAGAATAAATACGCCTAGACTGTGAGCACACGTGCGACTGGCTCTTAAATAAAATGCGCCTCTGAAAGCCGTATAATGTGTAATTATAACTGTCTATATGTACTGCATAATATACTATAGCTAAGCCAATCATTTGCATATGGGGTAGATAAAATAAATAGTTAAATTTAAATGCCTATGAATTAAATGTGCCTCTGCGTGTTAAATGGGAAATGTACTTGCGATAATAACTAATTTTACAACTAACTTGAAATGTCGAATGCTATGCTCCCTCTCCCTCTCTCTCTCTCTCTCGCTGTCTCTGTCTCGGCTTTTATCTCTTTGTTGTTCAAGTAATTAACTCATGACCAGTACTTGGCCCCCTGGCCCTGGGCGGGCAGGGGGTGGTTGTAGGCAGCCGCAGCCGCCACATTGCCATGGGCCGCCGCCGCCGCATAATCGTTGAGCTGATGTTGGGCCACCGCATGATGGGCAGCCGCCGCATTGTAGTTGGCGGCGGCTGCGACGGCGGTCTGATTGAGATGGTAGGCGGCCTGGGACCAATTGGAGGGAGATTCCAGCTTGGGATAGTTATCGCTCAGGTGCAGCGAGGGCGAGATCTTTGAGACGCTATCGGCGGTCAGCTTGGAGAAGTCATCGATGGACAGCTTGGAGTAGTCTGCAATTAGAAAAGAGTTTTTGATTAAAGAGCGCGTTTTGCCTTACTAATAAGGGGAAGAGTAGTGGAAAAGCAGAAAATAGAAAAAGAAATGGACTAACAGAAATTAAAACAGTGGGAAACACTACAGTTGTACGTAAGTCGTTGACCGAACTTTCTCTGGCCGAACTCTCGTTGGCCGAATTCTCGTTGGATGAACTCTAGTTGGCCGAACTCTCGCTAGCCAAACTCTGCTAGGATAGGAAAGGAAACCGAAAGAATAGCTAGAAAAGCTTGGCTAGGAATAGAAACTAAATGAAATAAATTTATTACATAGAATTGGAAAGGAAAGAAAATGGATGAAAATAAAAGGTAAAATTGAACTTGGAAGGAATATGAAGGGACAAGGAAAAACAGAAGTTAAACCTTCGAAAAAGCTGCAGTCCGATAAATAATTTGGCAATATTTAAAAGGATGGTAAGCATATAAAAGGCAAGAGAAAAGCAAACGTGATGAATGATATTTTCCAAAAGAATAAGGACAAAAGACATGAATTGAAGTAAAATATGGGTAAACTAAGAGAAATTAAGGATACAAGGGAAACACGAGAGCAACACATTGCAATATCATAGGCTGATCTTGAAGAAAGGAATTCTGCCGTAATAAAATTGAATAAAATTTCGACCCACCTTGATGATAGTAGTTCTGACTGCCAAAGTGTCCATGCTGCGCGAATCCACCCGGAAATCCGTGCTGCGCCGCACTCTGCACCAGATCGTAGCCGCCCATCTGGGAGTGGTGATGAGCCGCCGCTGCAGCAGCCGCTGCACTGTGGGAGGTGGGCGCGTGCGCAGTGGTGTGATGATGGTGGTGCGAGCTGTCGCTCATGCCGGGACCCGCGACGCCGGGAACACCACTGGCGGTGGTGCCAGCGGCTGGGCTGTAGCCAGCCATGGAACCCACACCCAGGGGACCAAATCCGAGTGGTGCAGTGGCACCGCTGGCAGACACACTGACGCCGACGCCGACGCCTGCACCACTGCCGTTCATGGGGGACAGGCCAGAGCTGGAGCCGCCGGAATGTTTGCGCAGTCGGGCACGTCGATTGGAGAACCACACTTGTATTCTAGCCTCTGTCAGACTGGTGGTTTGGGCCAGCTCCTCCCGGGTGTAGACGTCCGGGTATTGGGTGCGTGAGAAGGCGCGCTCGAGGGCCTCCAACTGCTCGGCGGTGAAGGTGGTGCGGGAGCGACGCTGCTTGCGTTTCAATGGAATTCCTGGCTCCGATTCGGTGTCGCTAATATCCGAGTCGCGGCCTGTAAAATAGAGTAGGGCGGATGACAACACTGGCTTGATTAAAATTATGAACGGCTCGGTAAGAAGTCATAAAATTGTTCACGCTACGCAGAGAATCCCAGAGATATGCGATGGGGGCCCACCCGAGTGGAGTGTGATCGTGTGACCTACAGATCGATGGCATGTGAACGAGAGAGAAGCAGGGTGAATAGAGAGGGGAGGAGAGCTGGGAGATGGGAGTGTCGACGACGTTCACTGCGCGCCATTGCATATTAATTGAATCGTCAGGGAGCGCAACAAATCTGTCAAAAGCAACCGCCGAGCACCACATGACGATCAATGTGGCCCTCTCCCTCTCTCGGTCTCTCTCAGTCTGTCTCTCTCTCCTCTTGTGTCTCTCTTTTGGCTGGGAAAAAGAGGCGTTGCTGGCAGGCAGCTCGTAAAAGTCACCGCAGTTTGACAAGTGACACAATATATCAAGTTACACAAGAAGATGATCGGCAAGTTGTCAGCGAGGCCGTGGAAAATACAGCATAGAGCCAAGATATAGCCCTAGTTATAGAGGGGAGCGTGCACCAATTAACTTCGGCATCTGCTTACGAAAGGCGAATGCCGACAGCGTAGACAACGTTCGGCTCAAATCGGCCATGAAGCGCGGCGTGTGGCAGCTCTTTGACTCTTTGACTACGCGCTTGGGGTATGCCGCAAGCGGGGGCATGCCAAATTATTTGGAGAGCTCATTACAAAATAAACTGACAGGCTACAGGCTATAGGCGGCAGGGTTGCCTGCGTTTTGCCTGGAATTATTCAACAACATCACAAGATCGTTTTTCAAAAGAGTTGCCACAGCTCGCGCTCCCACAGACTTCTCTTTCACTCGTTACAGCATTTTCCCACTCTCTATCTCGCTCTTCTACTCTCTCTATTTCTCTCCCTATTGTCCTGAGAGCGGAAATACTTTCTTTGATATCCGTGCCGCCGCTGATTAAATTGATTGTCCTTGCAGGCGATCGTGTGTGGCGGCGTTGGAATTTTGATTCCATGCCTTGCACCTTGTCGTTGTGGTCAGTGTAATCTTTTCCGGTTTGTCCCTCAGGAAATTATTAATTGATTTACGGGATTAGAGCAGTTTGATAAGTATTTTGGTGTGAATTATGTATCAGCGACTCAACATAGGAAGTACAGGAAGTGAGTGCCAGCCACGGAGAGGAATTGCTGTGATTTGTAAAATGGAAACAGCTCGGGTTAACGAAAAAGTAAAGTAGTAAAAAAATTAAATAAGAAAATTTTCTAGAATTTCAAAATATTATTTTCTTATACAAATACTATATATCTATTTGTAAAAATTTAAGAACCAAATGTTTTTACGTGAAAACTCAAATAATCATTAAAAGCAAGTCATCGTTTTGTTAAAATAATTATGTCTACTAGTGTATAATAATTGAAATAGTATTTAAATATTCTGAACTTTCGAATTACTTGTCTTTTAAAAGCCAATATAAGTATAAACCTTACAGTGACAATAAAAAGAAGAGTATTTTAAAAAGTAACAGAATTATTAAGATTTGATAAAATCTTAGACAATATTCCGCTCTATAAAAATGCATAATACTTATGCTTAACAGGACCCTGCATCTTTTCCTCTTCCAATACACCTGATAGCTTATAGTTTCGTATAATTAATGCAAATCCTGCAAATCGAATCTGCCATAAACGCCCATTAAGTTAACTGGCGGGTTTACGAGGGGAACCACACCCAAAAGCAAAAGGCCCGGAGAGTCGAAAGAGATATGCGCCAAGTGTCTGGAACGCCCACTGTTTAGTGGCTCCCAAATTCGTATCGCATCGAATCGAAGTCGAAAAATTCACATGAAGAAATATTATATGTATGTGTGTAGAAATATGTAAAAAAAAGCAAAATAAAATACAGAAGTCGACTATTAATCTTTCAACACACGCAACAATAAAACTTAATTATACGAAACGGGTTTTTTTCCAAAACAGATAAAACTGCAGAAGCCGTTGAATAAAATGCAAGAAGAGGACAGCAACACAAAGAGAAAGAGAGCATAAATGTAGGAAAAAAAGAAAAAGAAAAATCAATTAGTTTATAAATGTTAAACAATTTATTAATTTGTTGTTACTTCGGCTGAATCAAAAAATTATTAAGCCAGCCAGCCTGTGGTGGTCGCCCAAAACAAAGAGCACTTTTTGGCACCACTGTGGCTACTGGTGGTGCCTAGGCCCATGGCTTTTTCTTTCTCTTCGGCTGGTCCGGTGATAAATTGCTGCGGTTTTCGTAATCCGTCCGGGGGTATCGATCATTTTCAACGACGCGACGTCTCGAGCTGCATTTCCAAACAGCAGGTAGTAAGTGGGGCAACTTGTGGCACTTGGTGGGGCAACTGGATAAAGTGCAAAAGGCCCCCCATGCCAGCACACAGAGCTCAGGCTGATGGAGGTGGTCAGAGATCAATCGAGTGTGTCTATTATCTGTGCATATCGGTGTACCCCAGGCCCGGGCCTGAAAATAGCGTCCAAACAATAAGCCCCAAAAATATTCTACAGTCATCAATCAACAAGAATCTGACACAATTTAAATTGCCCTGGCCCTGCATCGACTGCAATTGAAAGCGAATGAAACACCCAAGATCTGTATAAATCTCGCAAGTAAATGAATTTGAATGCTTCGTCCCCCTCTCTCTCCGACTCTCCGACTCTCCGATTCTCCGACCGTATGACACATTATAAGTGAGGGGGCAGAGGGGCAGGGAGACGTGGGCTACTGTCAGCTGTCAACTGGCAGACATGGAGACACGCGCGGTTCACGCGGTTCTGTCACCATCAAAGAATTTTTGGGCCCTGACATATAACATGGGCTTATGGGGCGCTCAGGCTCAGACCTGGGCTCAGGCTCAACTTCAACATCAGCATCAGCATCAGCCTTAGCTTCAACTTCAGCTTCAACTTCAACATCGACTGGGATTGCGCTTATGTTTTAAGGCTTAAGATTCTTGTCAGCAAAAGGATTACAGGAGCATTAAAAATATGCCACTTTTTATTTGGAAATTTAACAAGCGTTGAGTTGGAATTTGTATTCAATTTAAGCAGAAAAAAATTAAACATTTATTTTTTTGGTTTCTATAATTCTTTTTATATTTTTGTATCGTTAATTGGTTGACAAGACCTTGAAAAAATAAGCATTGTTTGAATGATCAATATTGGAGTTTAAATTTAGAATTTGTATGAATTCTATAGATTATAAAATCTTAACAATTTTCGAATATATGTAAATCTGTGCAAAATATTTAAAATTATTTTATAAATGTTTCACTTTTTTGAACAAAAGCTTTTATATTATTTCTATATCTAATCCAACTCTTGTTCAATGTTAATATATTTAAAATAGTAATAAAATAATAACTACAACATAGTTTTGTAAAATTAAACCTTTTGCCTCATTATAAAATATTGAAATGCTGAAACCATTCTTGGGATATTGCTTTGAATTTCCCGAAATTTAATAGCGTCTAATTATATAACAAATATTTATTTAAATGCATCTACCGAATATATTAGCTATAAAGTATATAGAATTTATGCTATCAACGCCCTCGCAGAACGATGCGACAAGAACTACAAATGAGAGGCAGAAATGCGGCAACTGCAGGCCTAGATTTAAACTAATTTACAAAATTGTTAACACAGACAGAAGGAGATTGAGAAGAGAACAAAAATTAGCTATAATCATAATCCGGCGGCAAAAGAGCGACAAGATTGTAGGTAGTCGGAGTGCTGAGAAGATGCAGATAGAATGCAGAATGAAATGAAACTAATTTAAATAACAATGCGCACAAACACTTGATCAAAACAAATCCCCAGCCAGATGAGCAGACATGCAGCGACAGATACAGCTACAGATACAGATACAGACACAGATACAGCTACAAAAGATACTAAGATACAAGGCAGAACTTGGGCTAAAGTGTGATAATACGTTAATAAAATATTTTGTAACTCATCAACACGAAATGAACAAGACGCAGCGGTGCATCGGGAACAGACAAGCCCAGAGAGAGCCCATTTGGAACTCTGGAATAGGAGGGGAGGGGAGGGGGCAGGGAGCCTACAATAAGATCAAACGGCACGCATCAGGACACCCTGGTGGGCATTAAAGATGCCGCCGGAGATCGGTGCATTTGAAGTCGAAGCGCTGCTTTTGTTACGTTGACACTTTTTTCGGGCATGAACGATTTTAATGGGTTTTCGGTTCGAACAAATGAGCCACACCACAACAGCACCAAACAGAGGGTAACCCGAGGGAGCGGGAGAGGGAGCGGGAGCGAACGAGAGAGCAGCACATACTATATAGCAGCCATATGCGTGAGTGAGGGCCGATCGGTGCTCGGGACCGCACGCACACATGCGCAAAGGAGCAGGATATTTTTGCGCAATCACCGGAGAGTCACAAGTCATTTGTCATCTGACACTGCAAGAATGCAATCCACACTATCTTTCTCTCTCTTTCTCTGTATCTCTCTCCATCTCGCTCTCTGTAGGTGTGAACTGTTTGAGCGGCGACTGTTTGTCTTTGGCAGCCATTCTGAGTTCCCTCTGCGCATCTTTTGGCCACTTCTTTTCGCAAATAATTGAACCTGTTTGTATTTGCCCTGACTATTTATCTGCATCTTTAACTCTGCAGTCGCATTGTCTGCTGCTTAAATGTTTATAGTAAATACATATTTCCCACACGTTGTGGCTGGCGGCTTTCTTGATGCATTCAGCCATTGTCCTTGGCGCGGCTTTTCATTTGCACTAATTGCCACAAGTGTTTGGTTTGGGCTGGTTTTCCCTCAACAATTTCCTCTGACTTTCCTTTCGTCTGTCGGTGTTTTGGCATTTGATTTTTTGTTCGTTTCGGTTTTTTCTTTGGTTTTCGTTTTTTGTTTTTTGTGTTCGAGTGGGCCTTGACCTGCCAGATTGTTGGCTATTATCACGCCGAAATAATATAAATCGCACGCGTATTTATCAGACAGAAGGTCTCCGATCTTACAGCCCAGACAGTTTGGCTATTGTCCCGCTAAACGAGGGCGTGGCAGGCATTTAGCGGCAACTTTGGGCTCCGTAGAGGCGTGCTAATAGCATCGATCAAAGCCGATTTATTCGCAGAATTGCGTTTCAAAATGTTTACAGGCTATTATAAGTTATTGCAGCACAAAGGAAATAGATCCAAATGTAGCCTTAAATAAAGAAAATAAAACTTGATTTTTGTTTTATAATAGCGTATGAAATACCAAATTAAATTTTTTCCATATTTATACCCTGTGCCCATTAGAAAAATGGGAAAAACAGGGTTATTAACTTTGTGCGAATGTATGTAACAGGCAGAAGGAGGCGTGGCAGACCCCACAAACTATATATATTCTTGATCAGGGAGACGAGCTGAGTCGATTTAGCCCTGTCTGTCTGTCTGTCTGTCTGTCTGTCTGTCCGTCTGTCTGTCTGTCCGTCTGTTTGGATGAACGCGTCGATCTCAGCAACTACAAAAGCTAGAGATGCCGTTTTGGTTGCTATAGATAGGTAGTTATCTTACGCAGATCAAGTTTATTTCAAATCGTTGAAGCCACGCCCCCTTTACGCCCAAAAATCAATAAAACTCACACAACTTTGTGTTTTTTAACATACAAAGTTGAATAACAAGCGTAATATTCAACATAGAATGTTGTTATTCGGAACATAAGTTCTCTTGTATTATATTTAACTATCCTGAAACACGCATTGAAATCGGTTAAGAAACACAGGAGATATAAGCTTCACAATAGTTGAACTTAAAAGTTTAAAAACAAGCGTAATATTAAACATAGAATGTTGTTATTTGGTATATATACTCTCTTCTATTATAATTAACTATTCTGAAAAGTGCATTGAAATCGGTTAATAAACAAACTTGATATAAGCTACGCAATTGGCAGCGTAGCCCAGCAGCGCAGCAGCAGCAGCGCAGCGCAGCTGGCGCACGTAAAATGGAAGAAGAAGAAGTACTGCTGATACGCTTAGTGTGACAGTTTTATAAAATTGTATATAAAATAAATGGCACAGGGTATTCTACAGTCGGGCCCGTCCGACTGATCTGCCCCGTCCAACTGATCTGCCCCGTCCGACTGATCTGCCCTGTCCAAATTTTTATACCCTGTGCCCATTTGAAAAATGGGAAAACAGGGTTAATAACTTTGTGCGAATGTATGTAACAGGCAGAAGGAGGCGTGGCAGACCCCACAAAGTATATATATTCTTGATCAGGATGACGAGCTGAGTCGATATAGCCATGTCCGTCTGTCTGTCCGTCTGTCCGTCTGTCCGTCTGTGCGTCTGTCCGTCTGTTTGAACGCGTCGATCTCAGCAACTATAAGAGCTAGAAAAGTCGTTTTGGTCATTTCTGAAAGGTGTATACCATACGCAGATCAAGTTTACTTCAAATCTTGGATGCCACTCCCCTTCCGCCCACAACGAGCATAAAAAGAATTCATTCGCCAATTTAAGAGACACAAATCGAGTTATATAAATTCTGTTTTCAGGTTTTTGTAGGTATACATCAGGCGCAGATAAGGCTTTTTTCAAATTTTGGATGCCACGCCCCTTTTACGCCCTAATTCATAAAAACTTAATAACAAGCGTAATATTGAACATACAACGTTGTTATTCGGTATATATACTCTCTTCTATTATATTAAACTTTCCTGAGAAGCGCATTAAAATCTATCAATAAACACAGGAGTTATAGGCGAAACAATATTGCAGGTGTTGCCTCGCTCGCTCACTAGCAGCGCGGCCAATTAAGCGGCACATATAGGAAACGTAGCAGAGACAGCATTGCTGCTACGCTGCATATGACAGTTTTATAATATTTTGTTTTTAATATATTTAACTATCTTGAAAAGCGCATTTAAATTGTTTAATAAACAAAATATAAATAAATTAAATTATATATAAAAAATGTTAAATTAAATTATATACTGTATTTGCGAGCGCGCAGCGCGAGCTTTGGCACAGGGTATAAGACAGTCGGGCCCGTCCGACTGATCTGCTCCGCCCATTCTGGTTTTTTAATAGAAAGGATTGATACTGTAGAATTTCAAAAGACTACAAAACTTATAAAGAAATGCATATTTTTTTTAAAGAATATTTGTTTAAATTTAAATGTTTCATTAATTTCTATTTGAAACTAAATTTTTTGTCGTTTTCATAAATAATATATTAATTATTATAATATATAAAATTTGAATGTTTTATAAATTTATATTTTAGATTAAATTTCCTGAATTTTTTTTATTTGTAGATTTTAGATTTCGTTTTACACTGCCGTTATAATATTCGGATTCAGCAGGTACTGTGTGACCTCAACTGGAAATTCACTAATCAAATAGATCAATGGCTCTGCACTGAATATCGTATGATTTTGCCATTTAATCAAGAGATAGATTTGCTCTTCATACTTAAAATGCCCCGCGATGGTCTCAATCCTCGCTTAATTCCCTCGAAATGTTCTGATTCATAATTTTGGCTCTTTTCAAAGTTGGCATTGGGGTTCTCCTTGGTTGCCTAAATTGATCCAAACTTAACGAGGAATAAACCATTTCTATTGGCCTCTTCTGCGCAGACATTTTTTAAACTATTACTTGAAAATTTATTTAAAATTTTATGATATACTAGAAACACTTGCAACTGCTTTGATTTTAAAATAATATATTTTGTTTAAACTTTTTTTTGACTGTGTCCAATAAGCCAGCGTTGATAAAGATTGAATAATATATTTAGTTTTGTGTGTTTAGTCGTAATATAATGCAATTTTAATTGGTTTTTTAGTACTAACGCGTGTCGGCATCTATAAATAAACAACCATCAATATCAATGCTCCCAATAACATCTTTATTTCGCTTATATCAATCGCTTTTGATGAAGTTTTGTGTCTCTTTCTGTTATTTTTGTCACCTCAAAACTGTTGCAGCCCCCACACAAATTTCTTTTTGTATCTCAGGTTTTTAGTTATTATTTGATATTCCACATCTTTTCGTGGCTTTTTGTGAGATCAAAGCGAAGCACCGCTAAACACAGTCAGCGACAATGAGACCCGCAGCTGAGAGAGGCTCAGGTTGGAGGTATTTTTTCTTCATTTCCATGGGGGCCCCGGCAGTCGTATAAATTGTACAAAAATCAAAATCAAACCAAAATTATAAGTGAAATACGAGACGGAGAAATATATATTTAATAATGCATAATTTTTTCACTCTCTTTGCCTTATTTCCCGGGCAGCGGCAGGAGAAGTAGGAGGAAGTAGGAGTCCGAGGAACCTTTGCTCGGCAGGCGTTGATTACAGGCAACGGACACCGACTCCGAGCTCCACTGGGAATATATGTCTCTGTGGCCCTGTGAATGCTCTTCCGATTGTCTTCTGATTGTGCTCCCCGGCATGGGTTCAAGCATAATGACGGTGCTGCCCCATTACGTGGGGTAGGGGTTACGCATAGGGTCTCTTTTAGTTTTGTTTTTGGATGGGATGGGCGTGTGCTTATTATACGCTTCGACAACATAATGATGGCTCTTGTGCCAAAGTTATATAAATTACATATAGTAATTGGCATTTGTACGATTTGAAATAGTTAAATGAGTTGGGCCGACAGGTGCTGAGCGCTGATGAAAGCCATTAAAGGATGCGTTGAGCATACAAATTACACTGAAGCAAATATGGCAGTGCATTTTAAGAGTATTCTGAAGTTAATTGCAGAATGCAGATTAGAGAATATAACTTAATATTCCAGCAAGATATAAAAATTGAATATATGCTTCTCACAGCAACCATCTAAAAACTAATTAAGTAATGAATAATTTTAGTTTGGCAAAATATGTAATAATATATTAATAATAATTATGTATTTAACACTTGAAAGAATTATATATTATCATTCTATCATATATCAACAAAAATTTATTAAAATTTACAAAACTTAAGGATGCTATAAAGTTGTTGCTTCAGGAAAATGCATAGAATTTATTAAAGGCAAATACTGCAACATTTTGCAAGGCATTCAACGACTTGTACTCCCTAACCCACCTGACCTGCCCTACATCCTTTTTCTTAAAGAACATTCTGCTCACAGCAGGAGGAAGGACAGGAATATGCAGCTCAAAGTCGAGCAGTTCAAGGTTAGACAAAAATACAATATACATAATCGATATGCACTGAGCAAAGTCCATTGATAAATGCAGTCTCGAGGCGACACACACTGGGCCTTTGTTAGGGCCAGGCGGCAATGTTGTGACAGTTATTGGCAATCGGCAAATATCAGAGGCCGTCGGCAGATACAGAACTGTACAATTGGCCAAAAGAGACAGAGCAGAGTGAAAATTTGTGTCTAATGATGCAACACAATTTTGGAGTCAATTTTCTGGCAGAGAATTGTAACGATAACTGAACATCGAAAGCCGAATGCCGATGCCGATGCCGATCGACAAACGCTTTGACCCCCGCCGATCGTTTATCGAATGACTTTGCATATTTAGGCCTGCTTATTGGCCCCGTCCAGAGTTTGATGTTCTGGTGCTGGCTGCTTGGAGTTTGGAGTTTTGAGTAGGATTCTCAAATAGAACCAAAGCAGAAGTCTCACGCAAGGCAGTAGAAAACCGGGTTATTAGCTATCTGGCATCTCTCGTGTACTTTGCTCTTTTTTGATTCTCAGGTGTCATCATCTACACCCATTTGGTATCTGTTTTGGAGCAACAACAACATCCACAACTGCCACAACTGCCACAATAACAACGATCGTTATCGCCCGATCTATTGTAATATTTTGAGCGGCTTTGATTTAAGTTTAAGTCGCTCGTTCTAAGACGATCAAAGCCCAATTGCCGACATCGAACTTTGTTGATTTGAGCAACAAATGATTTGAGAATGATTTTCCGAAATTACGCGCACATATCCAAATAAATGATCGGTAATTTTTGTAGCACGTTTTTTTTCGATACCTCCGCCCCTTGACCCCTCGCTTGCCCCTCGATTCTTTTATGTTTATTGTATGTTCCAAACTTACCGCCCAGTATGCCATGTATCGTATAGTCCTTACGTCCATCCTCGCTGCCCCGATCGTTCCCTCTCAGCAGACGGCTGATCGATGATGTTGATGGTGGATCCGCAAAGCCCTCCTATAGCCGAGAAAGATATGCATTAGTTGAAATGTATCTGATAGCTCTTAGCTTGTATATGGTATGGTATATCTTATCTAAATGAGCACTCGATAAATCGATCGCATACAAATCCAATTAAGATAAGCGCTCGCCGCATAAACATTTCTGTGCTACTTGGCTTGAGCCGGGTCTATAAATTATACGTTAGGTACGATGTTTGGTTTTGGATTGGGCCTCAGCTATACGTGCATTCGGATTTATGTTGCAATTGGAACTGTGACATTAATTCCACGCTCGCTGGGCAGCTGCCCACTTGGTGTTTGGACAATTTGGCTCTCTCTTTCCCCCTCTCTCTCTCTCTCTCTTTCTCTCTCTCTTTCTGTATCTCTTCTCTCTTGTTGTAATCCAATTAGGCGAAATGTCAGGCGAGTGCAAAGAGCCCTGAGAATTCGTGCGTGTGTCACGTGTTAAATGCTGCGACAGTTCACAGGTGTGCATCTTAATGGATTTTCAGTTAAGAGTTTAAGCACGGAAAAGTTGGAATTCTCCAAAGAGACAGACAAGTTGTCGCCTAATCCCTTGTGTAATATTTGGTTCTCTGTACTTAACAGACGCCAAAGGTGTGGAAAGAAAGGAGTAATTTAAACTTTTATTATATCCCGTACCCATTTAAAATGGGTAAAAACAGAGTTAATAGCTTTGTGAGAATGTATGTGACAGGCAGAACTAGGCGTGGCAGTCCCCACAGCCATTTGTAGATAGTTTATTTCAAATATTGGATGCCACGCCTCCTTTTAATAAAAACAAATTAATAAGCTCCAACGCTAAAAGTTTTTATTTGAATTATATACTATCTACCCTTATATGTATTTATTGTGCACATCTCAATTAAATTGGTGAATAAACACAGAAGATATGGAAGAAACAATATTGCAAACTTTTAATTTCTCTTTAAATCTTTTAATTCTTAAGTTCGATTTTGATCAGAGTTGATCGAAATCTTATATCATACCATAATTAAATAAATAATCTACAACATCTTCAACTGTCTTGTGATAGAAATATTCGTTTCTTAAGACCTATATCAATCTTTATTTACACTCTTATCTTGTGGCGCTTGGCATAGACGCACCTTTGACTCCTCTTTCGATAGTTCCAGTGAAAATAAAAAAGCGAAATCGAACCGTTACAAACGCATAACAATTTCTCATGCAACGCCAATGAAAACTGTCAGTTTTCATTAGACCAAGATGTCGACTTGAGTCACAGAGCCAACCTGAAGCTCAACTCCAACGCCAACTGCAACTTCAACCTCAGCTTCAACTTCAACTTCAGCTTCAACTTCAGCTCGAAAACTGAGCTAATCACAGCAGAGCGAAGCGCAACTGTTTGACGCAGATGAGCTGAAGTGGAGATCACAAGACTAAAGCTGATGTTGGAGTTGGAGCTGGAGTTGAACGTCAGTAACTCAACTGGAGTGGCATGTGCCGCAAACATTTTCATGATTAATAATCATAATAATAATGATTTTTTTGCCTCCACTCTAAACAAAAGTGCCACAACTGGCACCTCGGAGACCAGACCACAGCCAGACGCCAGAGCAGAAAAGATAGAAAAAATAGCTGACATTTTGTCCAGTTTGTCTGGGAACCACATTACACACGGCCTGTCTGGTTAGCTGTGTGTCTAGCGAGCTACTGGCTCCTATTTCTATTGAATGTGTCATGGAAAATGACAACAACAACAGCAACAACAACAAGCAAGTGAAATATGTTTTGATTTTCAGCTAGATTTTGTTGCTGTAATTTATGAGCGTTGCCCCCATGGGCCATGTGCCGGGTATCTAGTGGTGCGAGTGGTCAGTTTATATGCCTCCGATGCCTACCGGTTGCCAGTTGCTCCGCCAGTTACCAGTTACCAGTTGCCAGTTGCCAGTTACCAGTTGGAATGTGTGACAGCTTATCTTGTAGGAACTGACAACTGGAACCCGTCCGCAGAGACGCCGTAGCATTGCCCCCGACTGAGCGACACCTCACATATGATTATTTCTCTTTTCGTTTATTTTTTGTATTTTCGTAAATATCTTTTTTTCTCTTTGCCTGATTGCTGGCTACACAAATTCAATTGAAATTTAATTAATTAGTTGACAGTTGGATTGACACTTGAGCGCGCTTTATGCGCTATACTGCGGGCATATTTTCAAAAATATTTGGGGTTCTAACAAACTTGCTTGAGTGACAGGTGTGGTATCTCCAAAGGTTCTCTAATTTCTACCGATTTCTCAGAAACGCTTACTGCAACTGAGAGCATAGAGCTGTATTCATACCTGTTGATTACGTGTATATTAAGAAGCTAATTTTATGCAATAATATTTAAAATAATGCCGCAGTTGCACAATGGCTACTATTATTAAACCCTGTTCTTTAAAAAAACATAAAAGGGTGTACCAAGTTAATGTAAATGAGAAATGTGAGTAACATGCAATATGAGGCGGGGTAGATCCAACAAAGTATATATATTCTTGATCAGAACGACAAACTGACGGTTTATCCATGTCCGTCTGTCCGTTCGTATAAACACCTATATCTCGCAAACTAAACGAACTGTAGGATTACCAACAGTCTTGTAATTTTGCATTACGAACGGATAAGAAATAGCGAAGATATGCAACAGACCATGTGCTCCACGAGTGTGTATTATGGAAACCCAAAGTAAATGGTTTTCTACTGTCGGTTACGTCCGACTGTAGACTTACTGGTTTTTAGTATCCTAATCAAACGTATAATTAAATCGCAATTTGCAACTGATCAGTCAGAATCGGCTCGTATCTTTATGCTGCATAACTGTTGAGCATTAATTAATCGATCTGAGGCCTTCATTAATGCCATAAAGACCACCTGAATCAATCACGAGTTGTGCAATAACAGCAGTTGCCGCAGTTACAGCAGATGTCTAACCACAAACTAGCGCAAGATCAGATACAGATTGTGAAGCCAACCGTGTGTAGTATCTGAGAATCGCAATGATCACGAGGATCACGAGCATAAGATACTGATGCAGCCGCTAGCCGTATTCTAATTAAGCGTGAAGCGCACCTGGAGGCTCTTTTCACGCCTACTGCCTGCCCATAAACAGACCGAGAGAGTGAGGGATTTGCAGATGCAGATGCTCAGCCGCAGATACAGATACGGATACAGATACAGATGCAGATACGTATGCTTGGCAAGCGTGTGTGCGATTTCTTGACTCGATCATTGCATTGATGTCCGCTCGCATTGGCATCGCCACATAAACTGTGACTAATTGAGGCTTCAAATAAAAAAGAGCAAAGCAGCACACAAGATCCGCCACAGGCTAAAAAAGCTAAGCGGCGGGAAGGAGGAAAAGAGAATAAACATAGATAGTTGAGGAGCAGCCAAGCTTGATTTTTGGATGCCAAACAATATTTAAATATTTTCTTAAGCCGTGATATTATATTTTTTTACTTTGTGTAATTTAATTGTTAATTTTTTCATTGTACTTTATTTTAACTTTTTTTAGCGTGACTTCAAAATGTTTAAATCAAGTGCTTTAAACTCACGTTGGGCGCCAAGCATCCATTTTGGCGCTCAACTTATGTTGAAAGCACTTGAAGAATAGAACGTGTAACTCTTTCATATTTCTTATTCTTTTAAAATATTATAATATGTTTTCAATTGTACTCATAGCCAGTTTTGTTTAGTTGATATTGATTTCAAGCTTCTAAATTTTATTTTATTTTATACTTAACTATACCTACTATATATGAATTAATATGCATTTAATTTAATTCTTTTGATAATATTTAAGTTTTCTTTATAACTTTTAGTTATAGTGTATTTCATTTTATTTTTAAACCATTATTTTATTTGGATTGTTATATTATTTTATTTTCAATTTATTTTAAATTATTTAGTTTATTTTGATTTGTTTTTTTTTTTTACATTTTATTTTGGTCATATAATTTAATTTATTTTGAATTTCTGATATATGTTTGTATATGTATATGAATAGAGATTATTTATTTGATTTCAAAATATTTAATTATTTCGTTATTCTAATTTATATTATTTTATTCCGGATTATTTTATGTGTTCTATTTAGGAAAATAATTCAATTTTAAAGCCAATTATGCTGAAGTTTATTTGTTTTGGTAATACCAGCCTTTTTGCTGTTTATTTATGGGTCTCAAAACGTGACTCGAATTTGCATTAGCGGCATTTCATGTATGTTCATATATGTCTACACGCTGAGAAAAAGATACACAACACACATAGAATAAAGGATACGGATTTAAACAAATTTAATATATTGATTTAAATGTAATATTGACTATTTATTTGATTTAAGATATATTCACGCTGAGTGATAATATGAAAAGCTATTTCATTGTTCAGCTTCTAATGCCCGTCTCAAGTTTCTCACTGTGTAGTTTATAAACAGAAGGGAGTATCCAAGAGTCCCAACATGTTGCAGCTTGTGGCGGCATGTCTTAACATGCGTGGCAAACCGGAAGTTTGTCAGCGTTTGCCAAAGGGCAAACTGCACATTGAGAGAACAAAGGCAAAAATGAAAATCAAAGGGAAAATAAAGAAAATCAGCATATTGCTCAGTGCAATAGTTGCACCTTGTGAACCTCAAGGATGGCACAACAACAACAAACAACAACAAACTGACATAAATGAGGCAAACTCGAAGACAAACAGAGAGACGTTGGCGTTTATAGTTGTTGCTGTTATGCTTTAATCGATTTCTCAACGGTTTGGGTGGCATTGCGAAAATTTGTCCTCACCATCGGCATATGCAAAAGGAGAGAAGGAGAATAAAAAGACCAAAGGCCAAAAGAGCAAAAGATGTCGCCGGCAACGTGCCATAAACAAAGCCAGCGGGCGGGCCGATCCTGGTCTCGAGCCTGGCCCGGACCCGAGTCTTGCCACGTGACTTTTCGGAAAACGGAAGTGAGCCGACGTCCGCTCTGAATGGACATAATGCCATCATGTGCGGTTTCTGCTACTGGGCGGAACTGTCAAATCCTTATCCTATTTACGCCCTGACATTTTATGGCTTCCTGTGCAGGTGCAGTCCATTCACCGCCCACTGTTCCCTTACCTTGATCAGTTTCTCCCGTATCTCCCAGCTGAATATTCCCGGATTCTCCTTGCGCAGCTCATCGATGCGTCCCTCGATCTCCGGCGATGTCACCTTGGGCTTCGAGCCCCCAATCACTCCCGGCCTTATCGAGCCCGTCTCCTGGTAGCGATTCAGTATTTTGGACACACAACCATGCGAAACCCGCAACTGCCGCGATATCACACATGGCCGCACTCCGCTGGCCGCCATTTCCACGATCTTCAGGCGTATGTGATTGGGCAGCGGGCGACCATTGATGAAAACGCCGCCCAGCTGATTCACGCGTCCTTGACCTGGGGATTTTCAGTAAATATTACAATTATAAACGAAATAAACCAAGCTTATTATTTATAAATTCATCAGATATCTTAACCTTATACTGCAAACTTTAGTTCTAATTTAATTTGCACATTTGCTTTACATTTTTAAATTCTTTGCTGAATACGCTTAGTTGACACTAAATAAATAAATAAAAAATAAATATATATAAAAATGTTACAGGAAAATGTATATTGAAGTTCTGTAAATTCTCAATAAATCAATCTATCAAATTCACTATTTTACAATATCCAACATGGACATTACTTTTAAATTGACTTAAATTTTTAATTAAATTTTTGATCAAATTAATTTGCAAATATTTGAAACTTTTAAAAATACATGAACATATGTATAATTTAAATAAAATTTTTATTTTAAAATATATTATATTATATTAAATATTTGATAAACTGTCTATATAAATTTTATGCTTTATAGTCTATTATTAAAATAATGTAAAAGTTCCTTGGTTAATTGTAGTGTTATTTTTTTTTATACATGAAATTTAAATGATAATTAATATGTGAAAATTGTATAAAAATTCTAGCAAATTGGAATAATCTGGTTTATATTGGAAAATACTTATCTATAATAATATAAGGTTGTACAAATCAACGAACAATAAATATATATGCAATTATTTAGTTATTAATAACATTTAAATTATTTATTATAATATCTTTAAATTGAATTTAAATTTATAAAAGTTATTTATCATAATATTATTTATTATTATTATTATTTATATTTATTATCTGATATTAGAAATAACCTTATAAATAATCGTTCGCATTGGGTTGGTAAGATTAAGTTTATATGGATTACGTATAGCTACTAAAAGAATAATAGACAGGGACTATCAACAACAATAGAAGTAGCTGCAATTGTTTACCTTGAAAAGGATATCCGGCGAACAAAGGTCGCAGAGAGTTGGCGCTGGACATATCCATATTGTTGGGCTTATAAACTAAGTTAGTGCGTTGAGCTTAAGTTAGACGGGAGCACAGATCAGCGGCTTAAGTGGGTCAATCTGCATGAGGGTTTAGCGCATACATGGATGCAAAGACACAGACACAACACACTCACACACACACACACACGGGTACACATACACGCACAATTCACATGCTGGCCAAAGGCAAATCGATTCGGGCCAACAGAGCCAGTAACTTGACAGTAACTGCTTGTATTAGCTTGGGACTTTTCGTTTGGGCTGAAACGCGATTTCCGTCGGAAGGAAATTGCGGCGCGAGAGCTGCGGAGCTGCAGAGCTGGAGAAAACGCGTCAAGACCGGGAGTACGCTTCTGGGAATCGCGACGCCGTTTGCAACGATCAAACAGCACGAGACTTGCAAAGCAACTAAAGCAAAGCATAAATTAACGAAGGCGACGAATGCGAACGAGCGACAATGAGATCGCGGCCATAAAACTGGTTTCCACCAACAACAACAAGCACGCGCGCGCCGAGAGCCACAGCGAGAGCGAGAGAGCACGAGAGAGCAGCTTTCGCGTCCGCCCTATGGAGACGCTGCCTGGCGCCAGGCAATATGGCAACGATCAAAAAGTTGCCAGACCGCGCGGCTAACAGAGCGAGAGCGCGCGTGTGCCTGACAGCTGAAGCACCCAGGCGTGCTCTCGCTCTGGCCTACGCTCAGCGTGTGCTTTAATCGATTCGCATTCAGACACGCCTCTGAGCGGACTGCGCACGCTGATTGGCCGATGGGCCCGGCGTTTGGGGAGGTTCGCGCCGCAGCGCTTTGATATCAAGCAACAACATCGAACGCTGCAGCGCTCGCTCTGCAACCCCTCGTAGCATCAGCCGGCGATCTTTCTGCAGCTGTCGCAAGCAGTGCTGCCAGAAATAGCCAGATTTCAAGCACAAAATGTCTAAAAATATCTTAAAATAAAATGAATGCAATAAATGCTAAAAAATTAAATGATAACAATTTAATCAATATAAAATATATAAATTAATCTATGTAGTAAATTTATGCCAATAGCCAGAGTTAAATTACAAAATATTTAAAAATAAATATAAAAATATATATTAAAAATTAATCAAATTATTTCAAAATAGAATTAAAAACATAAACATAATTTTTTGTTTTTATTTATTTTATTTATTTAAGATGTGTATTTCTAATGCTACAAATATATATACTTATATATTATTGCATTAGTCGCTATATCATATACAAAAAACATAAAAAATTGAAACTTAATTAAATTAAATTAGATAGATTGATATTATTATATAAAAATTGATGAAGTTGATATATTTTCAAAAACATTGATCTACGATAATCTTAAATAGCCAGATATAATATAATTTCAATCACAAAATATCCAAAAATATCTTTAATAAGCAAATATTACAAATTATAAATATTACAAAATATTTAAAAAAATATATGTAAAAATAGAATAAATAGAAAATAGTAAAAATTAAATTTATGTGGAATATAAATTAAATATGTATTCCTAAATAAATTGTTGATGATTATAAATAAACAGATTTTAATCCCAAAATATAAAAAAAAAACAATAATTAAAAACTAAAATAAATATTCAAAATTCAGTAATTAGGCAAAAATATTCAATACAAAAACTACATCTAAATCCAAATCTACATATAAATAAATAAATAATAAGACAAATAAATATGAATTTTTAAATAAATTAACGGTAACCAGATATCAGTTAATGAGAAATAGAGGTATAATTCTGAAACTAGCCATATTGGCAACGCTGGTCACGAGTCCTGCCATGGCTGCTGAGCGCTCTTCGGTTCTCCCGCTCTCCTGCTCTCCTCTCGCTTTTGTCCTGTGACACTTTTGTGAGCGTGTGCGTGTGCGTGTGTGTGTGCGTGTGTGTGTGCTATAAATGTATGACTTTTGTCGCTGGCGGCCAATTAAAGCGTGAAGGCTGCCGTCGGCTGCAGTGGCTGGCGTACGGGTGTAGGCAAGGGCGGGGGGAAGGGCAGGGGCAGCGAACGGCAAATGGCACAGGATAGCGCAGAACTGTTGTTAACTCTGAATGCATTATATTATCAATCGTTCCGCTTGGCATTTCAGCACCCACGGCCGTATGTGTGTTTTTGCCACTTTTTTTTCAACTGCCTGCCATATACCCTGCAAAAAACCAAACAGGGTATGCTTCTTTTAATTATTTTATGCTGAGTGAGAGAAGTCGATAGAGAAACTTTACAACGAAATTAATATAAAGCAATACAAAGTGATTTAAAGTTTGTATTTTGTTTATGGTTCTTTTTGATTATAGGGTATCTCCAAGCTGTTCACTGCCTTTTCGAAACCCATGTTCATTTGCAATTTCTCTGGCTTGTTGCTAAGTTGGGTTAGGTCCTAGACATTGCGTATTTGCTCGCTTTGTTGTTTGTCATCATCAAGTTTTATGGGGGTTTCAGTTTCTTTGGCTTGTTTGGCTTATCCTGCCACACACACACACACACACACACACACACACTCTCTCTGGCATACACAATGGAAGTTCATGCCTATTTACGAGGCGACGTCCTGTTTGGGCAGACATCATTTAGTCAAGAGAGATTCTGTTTATCTAACCCCACTGTGCGCACTCTGCATTGTTGTTCTTGTTGCTGTTGCCTGGGCAGATAAGATTTTATATGAAATATGTTTGTAATACATTTTGATAGGGGTTTTTGTTGAGGTGCAAAACGCAAGTTTTTTAACTGATAATCGGATCCGAACTGAGAGGTTTTACAGTGGGACAATTGTGTCAATATCTTAAGCTTTAATGAGAAAAATAAAGCTAAAATAAAACAATTGTATAAATGTTTTTATAGGGTTTAATAACCGCATTCAAATAATTAAACAATTTTTATATATATGTATAAATTGGAAGATATTAAATTTTATGTAGGTTTAAATCACAATTTAAAAAAAATTTTAACGTATTTTATTTTATTTTAGTCTCTTAAACTACTACTTAAACTAATTATATATATTTTTATTGAAACTAATTTCTGCTCTGATTACAAAATAGTTATAAGTCCAAGATATTTATATTATATTTATATTATTTTATTTTACTCTGCTTTTAATTCCATTCATTAATAATTCATTTCAATAAATAAGCACGATTTATCTTTATAGAGTTAGATCATTAGTTTTAATGCAGTTTTGTAATTCCCCACTTTCCGTTAAAGTTTTTCTATCCATCACATATGTCAGTTTAGCCAAAGTTCAGCATTCACAACCCCCAGCTGCAAAATGTGCTCACCCGATATACAAACATAAAAATCTATCAACAGACATTAATTGCAGTCGATTTCGATATAGCACATGGAGAGAAGAGAAAAGAGAAGAGAGAGAGAGAGAGAGAGAGAGTCACACCTGGTGCTTGCTTTTGAAAAATTGTTAAAATTGTAAAACCAAAAACCCGAACAAAAGCGCAAAAGGCAGCGAAAGGACATCATCATAATATAGAGAATTAAGCGTGAAGTTTACGCATATTAAGGATACGCACATGCCGCCTGCATCTGGCCGGAGCAGAGAGCCAAAAACAAAAACCAAATGCCAAGCAGCGCAGCAAAATGGCCGCCTCTATCGGTGTGTGTGTGTGAGTCTTCTGTATATGTGTGTGGCAGCAGGCCAAATGCAAATTGCGCTCTATTTAAAAGTTGCAATTGAAATGAAATGAAATTTCAGCAGGCGATTGAATTAAGCGGAATTGAGCCTAGGCTGTAAAAACACAGGCACAATGAAGGTCCTAGAGGTAGAGCAGATCCTGTGAGTACTCACGGTGCTAATCAGCATAAAATTCGGTGCTAATGAAGCGAACTCGAGTACTCGAATGCACTGGCATGGCTCAGCTGCACTGTGTCTGAAATGCCAATGCAAATGAGCCAAAGGACATGGGTCCTATTAATTGTGCTACATTGCTGCCTCTGACAGCGAAACCATAAAGTGGCAGGCCGCTGTGGAGAAAAACCACAGAACTCAGACACGATAAACATGACAAATTTCGTAATTTGCCTATTGACAGTTTTCAATTATGGAAATTCCTCAAGCGTGGCGCAGCAACTGTTTGTCCTGCTGCCCCCCCAAAACGTAGCCTACAGGTTCTGTGACCTTTAAGAGCACAGAGAGACGGGAGAGAGAGTGGGGAGAGAGTGGAGAGAGAGTGGAGAGAGAGCGTGTAAAAAGCAGACCCTAAAAACATTATGCTTTGTCGTGCTGTCCTGTCAGAACGGAAGTTCCGCTTGCGCTTGTGGGCGTTTCTTAAATTCAATTTTCTTGCTGTAAAATATAATTGGGAAATTGCCCTTGGAGCATATTGATTGTAAAATTGAAAGGGAAGTACAATTACAGCGTAACTAGAAAGTGCGCTTGAAATTTCCTTTAAATTCTCAGACTGTAATTTGAAGCTGCAAATATATTGCATTAAAAGAGTAAAGTATAACATTTAAAAGAATGCGTGGTAGACCCGACGAAGTAAATATATTAGAACTTATCTGTCTGTCCGTCCGTATGAACATTTAAATCTCGAAAATTACCAAAACTAGAGACACCATTTTTCGAATGCATGTAGGTTGTCCAATGGAGCAAGCAGTTTAAGATTTTTGATATCCCGCCTTTTTATCCATCGATACTCCAAGTTTAATTACGATCGGATAACTACCAGCGAAGATATGCAACAGACAATTTGCTCGACTGTGTGAAACACAAAGCATAAGGTCTCCTACTGTCGGTTACATCCGTCTGCATTCCTTCCGTCTGAATCATTCTTAGAAATCTAAAAATACACAATAATTCCGAGGAGTTCTTGTCCCCCTTTTCTTATAAATTTGCTGTGAAAAACCCTTTTACTTTGTTATCTGTCGCTGAGACGCAGTTCACATTATAATGTAGTTCCACTAAATGATCCATCAAACTGTCCGTTAGACACACTGTCAACAAGAAGTGCTCACACAGATATACAGAAGTATTCAAATTTCAATCGTCAGTAGCTGACCAAAACAAACTGGCAAATGTCGTGGGAGCAGGAAACAAATTCTTGGCAATAACAGCAAATATTGAACAATCCCAAGGTGAGCAGATGACGGATGACGGATGAAGGATGGATGGGCTAGAAACAAGTGAAAATTAGGCAAACATAAAGACAGGGACGGGGACAATGGTCAAGCAGTTTTCACTCCTTCATGCTAAATTTGCAAGGCAAACACAGGAGGCAGCCTGAGGTCCCGCAGGACTTGGCATGAGGCAAATGCCAGCAGATGTGTGGCTGCAACGGTAGCACAGCAAGTGGCAAGTGGCAAGTGGCAAGTACATCCTAACATCCCAACACATACGGTAGTCATAAACAAACTCAAACACAATACACAAGAGTCTACGATGGAGTAGAAGCATATTCTTGGAAGACACACTGACACTCTGGGCACGTCCACAATTCCAGTTCGAGTTCCAATTCCAGTTATTGCATATGATTTTATGAGGCTCTACGATTTTTTGAATGAATCTGCACTTAAAGTTTTACAGCCTGCCATGATGATCTTGACTTTCGAATGGCGACAAAATTTACAGCCTCCAGTAAATCATGTGCTCCAATTTCACATGAATCACCTCATTTTTGGCACTTCCATTCACATCAAAATCTGTAGTTTTCTCAGCGTGTTTATGGATTTCTGCATGGCATTTATAGCACACTAATTGGTAGGCTTTGTATGCCCCACATTTAGTGGAAACTGTCCCAACAAATGTGTTAAATGTTATTTTCACACATTTTCGCTGCATTTCTTAGGTGCACAGATTTCAAAAGGTTCTTTTAAGCTTTTGTTTGGCTAAGAAAATTCACACGAATTCCACAATTCCATTATAATAGTTAAAACTGTGACTAAACTTTTATAGGTTTTTTTTAAGAACTCTTATTTGAAGAAATAAATCTTGATTTTATTTATTTAAAACGGTTCATATTCAATTTAAACTCTTTCTATTAACTATGTTTATATCTCTGAAGTCGAAACTGCAAATGGAGACTTCAACCATGAACAATTGGCCTCACAACGTCTAGGAAAATTTAGTTATACTCCGTCTGGCTAAAGACTTAAGAGGTTATTATTTTAGAGGCAGAAAAATTTCAATTTCATTTGTCATTCGTTTCGTTTGCTTTTGGCCAAGAGCCAAGAGGGGGAGAGCTCTGGGTGGCGGCGGTTCTCCCATTCTGTGGCAACATAAAACTAAAAAACATTTAGCTGACTTTGATGAATCCGCCAGACAACAAAAAGGTGCGACTTGTCTGTGTGTGTGTGTGTGTCTGTGTTAAGCGTTTCGCTTAAATGAAGTACCAAAAACTCAATTTATTTGCAATTAAATTGTGAGAAAAAATACAGAAAAAATACATCAAAATCTGCATGGCATTTAAGCTCTTTTTTGTACTTTTTTGACAAAAAAAAAAAAAAAAAAAACAGAAAAAACAACCAAAAACCACATCTACTTTGAGCCCGTCAGCACTTGCTGCCAGCTGCAGAGTTGCCAGACTTCCAGCTGTCCAGCGTTGACCAGTGTTAGCCCACTTACAGGCAAGTGCGTTAGCGGCTTTAGCTTTTGATCTTGGCCCGCTCGCACGCACCAAAGTATATACACTTGGAAAAATCCAGAATTTTTTGATTATTTTTGGGTATTTTGTCGGGTGTTCCTTAATCTATGCTTCCTTTATCTTCCTTTATTTATACTTTCGTTTATTTGATTTTATTTATTATTTCTGAATTTATATTTATTTTATTCTAAAAATTGATGTGCTACTTCATCCATATTTGAATTTTAAAATTCTCGGTCATAGTTGACTTAACTAAAATAAATTAAAATACAGGGTTTAAATAGAAATAAAAATAGAAGTAAAATAAAAACATTTTGGAATAGAATGGTGAATTTAATTTAATGATACATTAAATGCAAATACTTATTAAATTAAGAACAAATCGTAACTTATTTTTATCTTCATCTAATTTTTAAGTTCGCGAAAATATAGATAAGAATATGAGTTTAATAAAGAATTTCGTAGATTTACAAATGTATTACGTAGTTGAATTTAAAACTTGCTGTCTCTTTGAACTTTGGACACCGCAATTTCTTGATTCAGTTATTGAAACCGTTGAGTTTCTGTCAGTGTAGTTAGAGCTTTGCTGCAAATCCATCTCATTTCAACATATTGCATTGCATCTCATTTGAAAGTGGCAAGGCGCTCGACCTGGCCAAGACGACTGACACAGGGTCCGTCTGTCCCTCTTTCTGTCTGTCTGTCTGTCTGTCTGTCTGTGTGACTGTCCGTGTGTCTGTTTCCCTGGCTATATGTCATTGTAACATAAAAGTTCAATTTTAATTGCCGCGCTTGACGTGCTCAAGGTATTTGGCTTGGCATTTTTACGATCACTTTGGCAAATGTGCGCTTCAAAGCCATTTCAGCTTCGGCTTCGGCTCCAGATGCAGCTTCAGCTTCAGCTCCAACTTTAGCTCCAACATCAGCCCCAACTTCAGCTCCAACTTGAGCTCCAACTTCAGCTCCAGCTGTGATCCGGCTTCAGCTACAACTGCAGCTCTTTGGCTGCGTTTTGTGTGCCGGCCACTTTGTCCAGTCACTATGCCAACCCACTGCAGCCCCCTCCCTCTTTCTCCTCCCCTCTTACCTCTCCCCTGTGCACTCTCCTCTTTCTCTTTCTCTCTGTGTGTCAAGTCGTTAAAAACGTCAGCGCTCCCCCCAGTTGTCTCTCCCGCTTCTCTCGTTTCCCGCTTTGTAGCATGGATTTTTTCCTACATATGTTCATTTGTTTATACGACTGCCAGCTTAGGGCGCAGGGCAGAGAGCAGAGGGCGGCGTACGGGGCACGCGGTGCAGATTGGCACTCAACTTAAGCGATTGCAAATCCGTAACTCATTCGACTTCTTTTTAAATACGCGCAAACAAATTTTTATACCTCTCTGGGCTGGGAGAGTGTGGCGTCGGGCCCTTTGCTGCTGCAGCCTTCACAGAAATTGCCGAATTGCATTGTCTGCCTCGCATTTTCCCACCACACACACACGCACACTCACACACACACACACGCACACACACACACGCAGCTCAACTTGGCTGTTCGATGATATTGCCAAATGCCGCTACACTGTGCGAAATTATTTTGTAAGCTTAATGAGTAGGAATGTTGTGAAATGATAAGATAACGAATTGGTAATTTGAAATAGATTTTACAATAAAATAATTAAATAAGATATTGTATAAAATCGAAATTTTTAAATTTTTTATGAGTTTAAATACTTGCTGGGGTTACATTTAAGAGCATGCAGAACTCGAGAGTATTTCCTATGCATTCGCATTATGGTATCAGTCGGACACATCTCACTTATAATCATATCTTGCAGAGAGAGAGAGAGACATGGATAAATTGACTTAATTCGACGCTTTAATAGGGACACGTCTTTATTTACCTCTTACATGCACTTGCTTATCGACATTACAATGTATTCCCTTTTTTTTTTTTTTTGTTTCATAGAGAAACTTTAATTGTTACTCTCTTTCAATAACAACTTTTAGAGAGATTCAATTCACAGTACCGAACTAATCAAAAGCTTAACATAAACGGTATCTTTAACCTTGCTGCTATTATTAATATAAATGTTTACGAATATAATATTATATTCTAATATTATTTAATAAATGCATTAATAATATTACTTTATATTAGTATTATTAGTGTGGGAAAATTTGCACTGCGATCCAAAAGATCTGTTGTAACCCATTACTTTATATTACTTGCTAGTAATATTTTTATAAATTTATATTCATGTGCAACCTATTTAAATCATATGTTTTTCTAGTTTTGTAATCTAAGTTTAATTTAAGTTTATGTGTTGTAAAATAACGTGACTAATGCTGTAAATTATAGGTCTTTGTAGTCGTGGAATAAGGAATTTCCCCATTAATAAATAAATATATAAAATTATTTTCTATATAACTATTGATATATTAAATATAATATATAAATTATTGTTACTTTAAATTAAATTAAAAATTAACTAAGATAATGTTTTATTTTAAACAATGTATTAATAATAATAACAAAGTGATTTATAATCAGAGTAAAATTTAAAAACACAAAAAATTTCGATTGATTAATGTAATTTCCAATAATAAATATATAATTTAACAAAAACGACTATAAATAAAAGCAAGCATATTTCTAAAGCTACTGAACTTCTAAGTTTACAATGTGAGTAACTAAAATAATAAAATAAATAAATTGCATTGAAAATATAGTTCATTTATATATTGAAAATATAATTTAGCTTTCTTCTAATACTAAGCAAAATATTTACTTTGAAATATGACTATGAATATATCTATAAATGCACAAAATATTTGCCCGTATAACATGTCAATTAATCGCTGGATTTTCGCGCAGTGTCTGACATATATCTTTGCATCAATAACATAAATTTGAAACTCAGTGAAGGGCAACTCCTTGCGGCTTTTGCTTTGTGCAGGCAGCTGACATTTGCCACTCCCCCCGGCTCCTCTAGTTAACTGGCCGCCTGTCTGGAGTAGACTGCATGTCGTCTCCCACATGGTGAGTTGTTTCTATATATTTTGTTTTATACCCTTTAAAATATTTATAAAAGGGTCTATTAAGTGAATGGAAATGAGTGAAACACTCTGAAGTAAGCGTGGTAGACACCCAAAGTACAGTATATATTCTTGATCAGGACAACGAGCAGAGTAAATATATGTTGCATATGTCCGTCTGTCCGGCTGTCCATCGGTATGAGCACGTATATCTTGAAAACTATTAGAGCTAGAGACACCATTTTTGGTATGTAGGTTCTCCTATGCTGTCTCCACAATTTCACTACGATCGATTAAGAAACAGCAAAGATATGCAACAGATAATTTGCTCAACTGTGTGTGAATTATTGAAATACAAAATACAGGGTCTGCTACCATCAGTTACGCCCGACTGATCTGCTGCGTTCTTACTTGTTGTTTTTTTTTGCTGGGGCTGGACCTGAGCTTGAGCAATTTGTTTGCGGAATCGTTGAGTTCGCCAGAGTGGAGTTATGCGAGTAGCTTCGACTTGGGGCTGTTCGCTATAATTTATTGAACGGCAGGAATTGGAGCCGAAAGGGGGAAGAAGAAGAAGAGTAGGCCTCTCTGTGGCAGCGCGTCATCAATGTCAGCGCGTTGAGTAATTTGCTAAATGTTTCAGCCCATTCAACAGTATGTGGTGAGAGGGTGGCAAGCAGATTTATGATGACGGTCGGCTCTCTTTCTTTTGTGGCCTCATATCATTGGCTGGGGGTCATAAACTTGGCTTAAATGCGTTTTTAAACAGCGCATTTTAAATCAAAGATCTGTGGGCAACGAAGCCGCCACACTCTCTCCACTCTTCGACTGTCAATTTCCGGTGAAACTGCTTGCGAAATAACTATATTAACGCAAATATCTGCTGGGACTACGCCGGGGGCGTTCTAATTACCAGACACTGGGCGTGGCAGCTGTAAAATCGCATGACACTTCGTCCGTCCGTCTATCTATATGTCTGAGAAATGTCTGCATTGCACTAACAAACCATTAACACCCGAACCGCAGAGCGTAAACTGTCAGCTATACACATAGATGCAGATGCGTACACTTAGAAAAATAAACAATGTTTTGAAGATACAAAATAAAGTTCTTAAATATTTCTTGTTTTGTTTTAGAACTCAAGTAGAAATTGGTAAAAAATATTGACATTTCAAAAAAATAAGTAAAATATCTGAAATTAATTAAAATTAAGTGCAAAGAATAATTATTTTAATCTTAAAAGCAGAAACAATCATTTTAAGAACGCACTTACTCTAGTTTATTAAATTTTTGATACCCGAAATTCTTTATTGAAATATGAAAACTCTTGATTTTCTCTCAGTGTAGCTACCTGTTGGGCAGCAACTGTGTGGTAGGTCCTCTGCTGTCTGTTGTCACAATGCTGAGCGCATTTTTGTCGCCTGATTACTGATTAGAGTCCATTACAAATCGCAAGTGTTACGCTTCAGACCTCCAGTCGTAGTCCAAATCGTAGTCCAAGTCAAAATCGATGTCAAAGTCTGTCTGAGCAGGTGGTCCTTAATAGAGTTGTCAAACTGTGCCAATGATCGATTTGCCATGCCAACTTAGGCAACTTCTGTATGCGGATGCAGATGTATCTAGAACCGATGCGGTTGTATCTACAGGTCCTGGCTCTGGGCTCTGGGCTCTGTGGCGTTGCCAATCGCTTTAGCAGCGCTTTTTAGCCTAAACATACACAAACAGAGACGCACAAATATGCGTGTAGGCGTTGCCAGAAATTCGGAAATTACCAAAAATTACCCAAAAAGGTGTTGCCAAATTATGCTAATTAAAATAGTCACCTTTAGCCACTTTGCTGCTCGTTGCGCATCTTTAAGATACAAATTTGCATGCTCCACACATATCTGTGTCAAGTTTTGATATGTTAATTGCTCAATTTTCTTTAGCTTATTGCGAATTGATTTTGAACGCCCACTAAAGCATAACGAATTAATTAAATTCCAAACAGTAGCCGATTTATTCACAAAGTTTTATGGCTATATTTAATGCTGAATTCAAATTATTTGGAATTAGTTAAATAAAGATGTTTGTTTCTATAGTTTCCATCGGCAGATACAACTTTAAAGCAATAGATACAAGATAATACAAGATAAAAAAAATAAATAAATTGAGTTTGTACTTTTACATAACAAATTAAATTTTATTTAATTAAAAATTTATTTAAATATTTTTCTTAATATTTAATTGCAATTAAATTTATGTAAAAGCTTTTATTTAATTGCATATATAATATTGTAAATATGGTTTAATTTTTAAATAAATTAACAACTTATTTATTTGTCATTTAATTTGTTTTTTATTTATATTTTTACTAATTTTATTTTGAATATAAACACTTCAACATTTTCTTATATCGTGCATTTTACACAATTTTTGTAAAATTTTCTCCAAATGAAAGGTTTTCTTGGAAGTGCGGCGGCCACTTCAATCGTTTGAAATTCGTTACAATCGCTTTAAAGACGATCAACGATTCTTGGAAAAATAACATCAATTAAATGCAAAAATGGCGCAACAAATCAAACACAAAATCATAAAAATCAAAATCGAATTAAATCAACTAAAAGATAACATGTAGCTTAATTATTCACAGTCCGCGCTCAGTTGAAGAAGAGTCCAATGATGAACGACAATCAAAAAGAAAAGAAAAGCTGTTGTTTTTTTTTTTTCTTTTGGGAAAAGTCTGCACGGCACGAGGCCAACTTGAAGCTTAACGGCAACTTGTGGCTTGTGACCACAATTATAACTGCGATATGAAAACTATTGAGAAATTGATATATTGTAAACTAAAGTTTGGGCTTTGACATGTGCCGACTCGCCCGGAGTTTCCACCTGAGAGCGTAATTGAAAATCACGCTGGGAGAAAAATCAACAAAAATGGAAATTGTGGCCAATCGATTTGGGAGCAGTGAAAGACACAAACTCGCATATCTGCAGAGGGAAATGCTTTAATTAGTATTAGAATCAATTCAGTAGGAGCCGTAGGAGCTGTAGGAGCTGCAGAAGTCTGGCCATGTAACCTTTCGATAATTATTTATTTTCCCATTTTCACATGGCATTTTCTGGCGATAATTTTGAAGAACGGTGGCTGGCCGGCCCTCAATGCAGAACTAAAATGCATTACGAAAATCCATTTACTATGGAAAATAAATCAAACGGGAAAGCGACAGAGCAACAACTCACAGTTGGAAAAGCGAAGCCTTTGGGTGTTTTGGTGCTAACCAAAAGTGAAAAACTGCTTCGAATGCGAGTATTTATTCTTATTATTTATGTAGCCATAACTGTGTAAGCGTGTGTATAAGTGTGTATCTATGTCTGTGGCTTTGTATACTCCCTCGGCTGCTTTGCATCATCATCAACTTCAGCTTCAGCTTCAGCATGAAAGGATTGATTGCGTTTCGTGATTATTTGGTTTATGCTCGTATCTGCTCCGAACTGAGCTGAACATGCTAATATTTCAATGTCAAATTAGTTGTAATCAAATGTGATAAATACGTAAAATATTTATGTGAGATATTTTTGGAATTTATGTTGGCATGCCTAATTGAGCGTCTTATCAATGCGATGCAGAGATCTATGTTAAAGAGTTTATTATTCATTTCGAGTTCACTGAATAACAAATTTTAAAATTGTTTTTTGGGAATGGAGCCTTAAAAAAATTCATAAATTCAACATTTAGTAACAAATGTAGTATAATATATTGAAAGATAATAAATTATCTTAAAGGTGAACTAAATTTGTTTGATTCTTGTTACCTTGTTCATAATTAGTTGTAAGTTTTAATTAAAATAAAATCTAAGCTTTATGCATTTTGTTCATAATAGAATTTTATTATATAATAGAGCAATAGTTTAATGACAAATATAAAATATTTAATTAAAATTAATATAATTTTAACAATATGCTTTGAATATTAGTATATTATTTTTTGTATAGTTAGAAGCATTTGTAGATTTGTATCAATTGCGATAAAATTGAATAATTTTTAATTCAAATGAATTATATTTAGGTATGCAAATAAACAAACATAAAAATATATAACAATACAAATATATACTATTTATTTATTCCAATAACTCATATTTGGAAGATATAATATTCGATACATATCCTTTTTTATTGACATATTTACTATTTATTTATTGAAATAATTACTACTGTTTTGAACTGATTTGAAATACTTAATGCACAAAATAAATATAGAAGCAATTTACTTATTTATTAATTTATTTATTTATTCAAATGTTGACTTAGACCAGTAAACCAAGATAATTAAATTAAAAATTTATATTAAGCATAATAAAAATTAAAATTAAAATAAATAAAATTTAAGATTTAAAAATAAGAGCAGATGCCAATTAAAATATCACTTCGGCTGGCGTAGCATAGAAGCTGCTGTGTGGGATTATTAGGGAGATTAGCAGGATGTCGACAAATCAATCTGGGGCTGATTGATTTGATCTGGGCGTCGGCAATCCTTTCATGAGCTGCTATTACCCACAGGCGCTATAATTACAATCATTGACATACTCGAATCTAGCCCGCAATGCGATGGGTGCAGGTGCTAAACGAATTTTATAGCTTGACGCCACGAGTGGAAGGTGAAAGAAACGCGGCTCAAAGCAATTGGCGCATAACGCAGGGCCGGAGGCTGAAAGGAGTTCGCCACGCCCCTGCCAACAGAGCGGAGAGTGAAGAGTGTTAATCAAGGATCAGCGATATGTGGAATTAGCGGGAAAACGTTAAACGTAGGCGCTACGTTTAATGCCCCGGGCAATTAGGAGTGTTGATCATCTCTTTTCAAAGGAATCCGCACTGGCAATCTGCCTTCTGCCTCCGAGCCAAAATGTTTTTATTTACGATGAGCTGGCCAACACCGATGCGGGCTGTTAGAATTCACACTTCAACGCCACCGCCGGCCTCGCAGCCGAGGGGCAGGCAAGGGGCAGCAGGGGCAGCGGCGTGTGTGTCCTACTTTGTCCATTTGCCGACAAAGCGCCGCAGCAGAGCGGAGAGCCCAAGAAGAGAGCGGAGAAGGAGAGAGAGAAAACCACAGATCATGCACATAATGGCATTCTTCTGGGTTATCCTTTACACTTGATCCTTTTGCCGCATCATGCGCGTGCCCGCCCGCACAACTTCCAGCAGACATCTGATTGGTCCGCTGATCTTTTCATCTTTTGATCCTGCTGAACTCTAGCCAGAAATTAGTTAAGCTTTTTGCGGTGGGCGTTATCGGATCACACGTTATTAATACGTTTTTAACCGTACAGAAGGAGTGATATATTTGTACATATTACTCTTCTCACCTTCGCAGCAGATCCTCTCTGGGCCAAGTAGCCGAGCAGCCGCTTCAATTAATCATCTTGGCCAGCTCTCAGTCTCCGCTCTCCGCTGGCATTGCGGCCCCTTTTGTGGTAACATTTGCTGTGTAAACAGTTGCGGTTGAGTTTTAATTTAGTTTTCTTGTCTTCTTGGCCCCAACAGCTGTTGCTGTTGCCGCTTCGGAGTCTCGGGGCTTCGGGGCTTTCCGTTTAAGCTGACATATGGGCGTTAGTGGTAATTTTTCAGTGGAGTTTATTGGGGAACATTTTGTGTATCATTAGTGCAGGAAATATCTTTTTAATGATGCAGTTCATATTGCATATGAAGCGTCTAAACATATGACCTTTTACTGTATCTAGATTTCAAGCATGTTATTCATATGTGTTATGCCTAAATAAATTTACTGAAAAATAAGGCAAATTTTTTTAGATTGAAAATATTGCATTATTTAGTTAAGTGATTTAATTCAATTAAATTATTTAAATTAGATTGTAGATCATTAAGTACATAATTCATTTATTTTCCATTTATACCTAAAATTATTTATTTGATTTAGGTTGGGCTATTTTTCAAGATGCCACCATCTGCATTACAAGTAATGCAAGCTGTAATCAACAGCCGCAGCAACATCTTCCGCTCTGCATTACAATTGCGTCTTTTGTAATGCAGAGTATACGCACTTGCTTTGCGAAGTATCTAGCAGAGAGCTTGTGACAGCTTGCATTACTTTTCCAACAGTTTTAATGCATTCAGTTCAATATTATTTAATTAAATTTACTCTACAATTTGAAATAAAATTTAAATGCTACAAAAAGTGACAAGCCATAAACAAACATAGCAGATTAAAATTTATTAATATTTTCTATTGGTGCAAGCTTTTTAGAACACGCCAAAGTTTTAATAGCGCTCTTTAAACACTTGGCTAAGCTCGTTTTTCTTTCAAGCCATTATGGCCAGCTCGGTCTCCTGCCTTGCAGCTGCAGCACTTGAAAGTTTTCCGCAAGAACTGCTAAAACACAGAGAGAACAAGTGAAAAAGAAACGATAAAATTGAATTCCAGCGTTGTCTGCCAGCCATCACTCAAGTTGATTCCTTTTAAGCCGCCTCCTGCCTCGTTTGCAAATGAATTTCCAAAAACTTGAACTGCTCGATGCTGCTAGATACACTTCCAGTTCCACTGTCAAACACTCGCTGTCTGTCCCCATGCAAAAAAGTTGCCACAAAACAAAAAGCAGCGGCATGAAATATGTAACAAGTTGGAGCCAGGGTCTATAAATGCCTATGGCCAACATACGAGTATATTTGTGTTTACCTATTTTCAATAAAGAAAAGCGCGCATATGGGGCCACCAGCAGCGTGAGAGATGGAGACGTAGAGTTGGAGAAAGAAAGATGGGGAACACAGTTGCCAAGTTCGCTTTTTTCCCGCCAAATTTGGATGTTGCTGAAGAGCATTTGCTAGACAAGTTGTAGTCAGAAATTGTTGCTGATTTCAAACATAATTATGCTTTTATTTATTTATTTAGATCCTAATGCTACAAGTATACAACTTATAAATTATTGTATCAGTCACTATAAATAAATTAAATTTTAGTTAGCTTCTTTATTCAGCTTCTTCTAAAACAACGAACACAGTGCATGCAATTATAGATCTATTGTCATTATTTTGATAGATACTTGCGCATCACATCTTAAATTTAAGGCACAATATCATTGGAAGCGCCAAAATAAAAAGATCTTATATTATTTATTTATTTATATGTTCAAGATATGTGGTCTTATTGATAGAAGTACTTATACAAACTTATAAATTATTGCATTATATTATAAATTATTGCAATATATTAAATTAGATAAATTTTTAGTGTGCATTCGATATATTTTTGATGACATTTAAACAGTTGATGGAAATTGTTTTTAGAGTAAATACGATTGAAATCTTTTTAAATTTAAAATTGCTTATAAAAAGCATGGAAACTGAACAGAATAACTTAGCTATTTTGTAGATTTTTTGCTTAATTTTCTTTGGCTTTATTTTTGTGCCCTTCCAGCCAAAAAAAGCCTTTCGTTATCCACAAAAATTGTCAACACTGATGGGGAAAGGAGTGAGAGAGGCGAGTGTAGGGCAATGAAAGTGTAAATATTAATAAACGGCAGCCGACAAAGGCCACCAGGCTTGAAGCTGACAGACAAAAGCGCCGAACGCGAGCACTTGCCATTTGAAAGTAAAGTTCAATAGCGAGCTACAGCTGCAGCACAACAGATACAGATACGGATACAGATAGAGATACAGATATAGAGATACAGATACGGATACGAATACAGCATCAACTGGGAACAGTAGCAGTTTGGGTTGTCATAAGTTTTGAGCGATTGCCCCGCAGCGTTGCCACACACACAGCGTGGCTGCTGGCCAAACAATAGCAGCACAATTATTGCCAAACGGCACACAGATACACACACACACACACACACCCACGCTAGCTGTGGCTCACAGATACACAGACAACTGACGGAACACGTACGCCCGCCAGAGATATGAGCTACTTGACAATTGGCTGTAACAACAACAACAACAGCAGCAGCAACAACAACAGCAGCAACTTACTGACAATTGTTGTTATTGGTGTCGTCATGTTGGCCTTGGTAACTGCGCTTGGCGTACAGGCCACAGCAGTCGCATAATTTCCATGCGCGCACACGCGGCGTATGCGCAACGCGCACCCAAAAGTTCTTTGATTTCGGCCGACATTTCGGCCACTCTCGCTGGCCACAAATTAAGCAAAAGTCATGCACTAGCAAATTAACTCAACTTTTTTCGTATTCCTTTTTTTTTTCTTTTGCTCGTGCGAAAATTTTTTAGCCCGCCTTCCCAGACACCGAACTTTGGGCCATCTTTGGCTTTTTCTCATGCATATTCAACTAGGTTCGCCTTGCCTAATTAACTAAGGCAATTGTTGTGTGCCTACATTTGGTTACACTAATTAAATAGCCAGATTGGCCATAGTTTGGTAGCCAACAGCAAACCTAATATCTGTCCTAAGCTCAGCCATTAGCAGACTGCAATCATGGCGCTCTTAACCCCACTTTGCTCGTAATACACACGTTTCCATAACTGTCTATAATCCTTGGACTCCTTCCCCTCTGGCAACCGGCAGTACTCGAAGGTATTTGCCTGCACATTTTTAGCCTCAAGGCGAAAGAATTCTGCAAAAAATGCGAAACCTTTTACAGCATCTTTCTGCTGTTGACATTGCTGCTATTTTCAATGCTGCCTGTTTGCATCTCTGCGGTGGAAGGAGACTGCATAGCCGGGTAATCTGTGCTTTTTATGCATTCCAATGTGCATAAATATGCTAGGAATACGCTCAGAAAAGAGCATGACGGGGGTTCCTGTGGCTATTTTTGCTCAATTATAAGGGGGTTCTCTTATGCAAACTATGCTGCGTGTGGCTTACGAAAAATAAAAAAGAAATGTGAGAAGTTTAAACAAGTTTTTCTTTATTTTACTAGAAATATTTTTAATTTCGCTTCATGTGTTTTCCTTTTATTTTCATCCTCTCTTTCTATAATGTTCTTTAAGTTTTTCTTTAATTTTTTTTATTTTGACGTGGGTTTTATATATATTTTTATACCCTATACCCATAAAATGGTTAAAAATGGGGTTATTAACTTTGTGAATGTCAGTAAAATGCAGAAAAAGGCATGGCAAACCTTACAAAGTAGGGAATAATTGATAAAATAAAAATTGCAATGAAAAAACAATATTGTTTTTTAAGTTTTCACTTAATTTATGGTTTTTTTGTGCCAATAATTTCTATATATATATTTTTTTTTAGAGTTAATATATTGCGTAGCTATTAAAATTGATGTTTAAAATTTATCAAATAATTTTCTATATTATTTTCTGAATTTTCCTAAGCCTAATTTATTATATAGTATTTATTATTTGCAATCTTGCTTAATTATTAAATTTTCCCAAAGCCTTTAATATTTTATTTCAAGCCGGAAACACAACAAATAAACAAATACACGCCACGCAACAGCAGGAACAACAACAACAACAGCCTGGGAAATCCTAAGGCATTGATATTTATGTAGTTGTAACATTTAAAAAGCGCTAGTCATGCTGTTAAATTCGCATAACTTCAAATTAGGCGCAAATGCGAGTTAATATAAATAACAATAATGGAGTCTGGCGTCAGAGTTGCACCTAGAATCAGTAAGAAGTCGCAGCGCTCGCAGTGGGATCGAATGGGGCGGCGCCTACGTTCAAATTGCAGCCATGCTATGCACACTCATTGGCTCTCTTTGGCGCAGCTGCGCAGCCCGCTCTAACCGCAGAGAGCGAGAGAGCGAGAGAGCAGCGCACTGAGCGCTGAGAGCCGAGCAGTGATAGTGCGTTGCTGCTCTAACGCAGGGCACAGCAGGCGATCGTTTGCTCGTATGGCTGTCTCGCTCGCACCGGCCACCCTCAATGCGTGGGTTTGTTGTTTTTGGTTCTGTCCAAAGAAAACAAAGAGCAGAGAAAACGAGTTTCGGCTGCTGCTGCAGCGCTGCCGCCGTCGTCGTCGTCGCCGTTGTCGTCTGAGAATCTCACAAATTCGTTTTAGTCTCGGCTGCTGACCGTTTCAAAATCAGTTTCGAGCTGTCAAGCAACCGAGCAGCATCAACAGCAGCCCTGCGCATGCGCCCAAGAAATCTGATAAAAAATAAATACCTGATAAAAAACAAGAGCAAGCGGAAAGTGCAAGAACTGAAGATAGAGTAAAAATCACAAGAACCAAATATAGCATAGAATTTGTGTCAGTGTAGTGCGCCTAACAAAAGCAACTAACGGATTACGCCAAAAACAGCTATAAATATATATAGCCCAAATCGAATCAAATCACATAGAAGATGGCTGTATCGGCACTCAATATGACACCCTATTTCGCTGGATATCCCTTTCAAGGTAAGCATGCCACGGCAGCTCTGATCGGCAACAACGCTCTATTACCAATTACCACAATTACGAGTACAAAACGCTCAGACAAGCATCGACGGGTGTACATATATAGATAGAGTGTAGAAAAGTGCCTGATCATGTTGCGGCAAACATAATCATGAAGTCCGCTTTCGCCGGCTACGAAAACGAGAGATCATTACCAGCCACACTCTGGCTGCAATCATGATCAGCTTTTTGACTTATTGATTGTGATCACAACTCGCAGCCGATCCACAGCGCAGAGCACAGAGCGCAGAGCATTCCAGACTTTGCAGACTTTTTGGCGTCTTTGGATCCCTTACAGTCTACACAGTCCACACAGTCTGCAGCGTCTTATGGCTGCGGCTCTGCTGCTTTGATCTTGGCTTTAGCGTCTGCTGCTTTGGGGTCTTGTGTATCACGTAGCAGCAACGTCAGCGCCCCAAAACAACAACATCAGCAACAGCAACGGCAACAACATCAGCAGAGCTGGGGGTTTTGGGGTTTTTGGGGCCGGCCTTTTGTGCTTGGCTACGTACTGATATTAGCTTGGCACAGCTGGATGTCGATCTGTCCGTCTGTCTGTCGATCAGTCTCTCTGTTTCTTTTTGTCTGGCTTATGGATTATTAGTTTGATTTGATTGCATGGGCCACAGCTGCACGCTGATCGAGCATTTTCCAAGACTTAATTTTCAGTTTTTCTTTATCAGCATACGGCCGTTGTTGTTCTCGCTGTTCCTCCGCTTCTTGTTCTTGTTGCCCACGCAAATTGCCAATTTGCGCTTTGTTTAGCCACTCACAATAGAACCCATAAATGGCCAATGAGAGCACAATAGATTGTGCGAACTGATCGCAGTGCAGAGCTCCTAATTGGATTACTTGCTGCCGCTCAATCGAGCAGCGGCCAAAGTTAATTGTAGATCACCTGAGGATCACCTGAGGATCACTTGAAGATCGCTTAGGCCATTGTAGACGTTGAAGATCACTTGAGGATCAACTGAGCATCACTTGAGCATCATTTGGGCAAATACTTGCCATTGTCGATATTGTAGATCGCTTGAGGATCACATTAGGCATACACTAGCCATTGTAGGATCACATGAGGATCAATCCAGGATCACTTGGGCATACACTGACCACACACACAGCCAGCTGGGCTGAACAGAACTCTCAGCTCAATACGTTTTACATAATCTCATATGCCTCATTTGAATACCAGAATATTATTACTTAATTTCCGAGACTAATCCCCATCTTCTCTATTGCTTTTCTTCTAGGACAGGGACGCGTCAATCAGCTGGGCGGCGTCTTTATCAACGGTCGTCCGCTGCCCAATCACATACGCCGCCAGATCGTCGAAATGGCCGCCGCTGGCGTGCGACCTTGCGTCATCTCCAGGCAGCTGCGCGTCTCGCACGGCTGCGTCTCCAAGATACTGAACCGCTTCCAGGAGACGGGCTCCATACGCCCGGGAGTCATTGGCGGCAGCAAGCCTCGAGTGGCAACTCCGGATATCGAGGCACGCATTGAGGAGCTGAAGCAGACGCAGCCGGGCATCTTCAGCTGGGAGATACGCGCCAAGCTGATCGAGGCCGGCGTCTGTGACAAGCAGAATGCGCCCTCTGTAAGCTCCATTTCGCGTCTGCTGCGCGCCACCTCCGGCTCTGGAACGGGAACGGGATCTCACAGCATCGACGGCATATTGGGAGCTGGTTGCGCCTCGGCTGGCAGCGAGGATGAGAGCGAGGACGACACGGAGCCGAGCGTGCAGCTGAAGCGCAAGCAGCGCCGCTCCCGCACCACCTTCTCCAACGATCAGATCGACGCGCTGGAGCGCATCTTTGCACGCACCCAATACCCGGATGTCTACACCCGAGAGGAGCTCGCCCAGAGCACGTGTCTGACCGAGGCTCGGGTGCAGGTTTGGTTCTCCAATCGGCGCGCGCGTCTGCGCAAGCAGCTCAACACGCAGCAGGTGCCCAGCTTTGGCAGCAGCTCCACGGCCAGCTCCTACGGATCCACAGCCGCGGCTGCCTCCAACATGAGCATGGGCCTCTACGGCTCCCAATCCTGGCCAGCTGCCAGCACTGCCGCCTACGAGCCTCATGCCAGCGGCTACGGAGGATCTGTGGCCTCCATGTCGCCTGCCAGCAGCAGCAGCAGCGCCAGCCCCTCCGCCGCTGCCCCGCACAGCCCCTCCCAGGCGGTGTCCAGCGGCAACTACATGAACTCCGCCTACGGCATGGCCAACGGCTACTCCAACTCCCTCTCCTCCTCCACCTCTGCCTCCGTCGCCGCCTCTGCTGCCGGTTACGCCATGCCCGCAGCCAGCTCCGCGGAGCAGCTGCGCACGCAATTCGCCTCGGCAGCCGCATCCGGAGCGCATCATCCCTCCTCCTGGGATGGCTACAACTTCGCCGGCTCCTTCTTCCCCAGCGCCGGTGGCAACCACATGAGCAGCTACCACCAGCCGGCGGAGCAGAAGAGCTCCGTCATGCCAGCTACAGCGGCCTATCCCTACTTCGGTTTCTAGAACGCCCATCTCTATATCCCCATCCCCATCTACTCCTGCTTCAGTTCCCAGTTTTAATTTAGACTTAAGCTCTATTTCGTGCCTCTTTAATATGAGACTGTTTGTACTAAGTTAATAGATTTATCCTGAAATCCTTGTTCTAGTACTTAGCATATATTATAATTGCCTAAGAGCGGATATCAAAATAATAAATATATTTAATTAAAAATACAATTCTGGTTTTTTTTATTCTGATTTAAATATTAATATTTAGTATAGGCAATGGTCGGGTATGCGTGAAAGCAGGAATTAAAAAATTAAAATAAATAAATAAATTTCATTAAAACTATAATTCTTGGTTTATGAATTAAATATTAATATTTGTTGTGAGAAAAGGTCTCAAATACCAGGAGAATTTGCAATGATCTTTGCAATTCTAGTTTTTTAACAAGATCTTTTTTCCAGTTTTTGGATTAAAAAGCTAAAATAAAAATAATATGAAAAAAAATATTACTTTATTTTTATTCTTCTTTCAATGTTGATATTTATTGAAACAAATGGCTGGGAATGCCGAGATATTTTTAGACTCTGTACTTTAAAAAAGTAAAAGAGTCTATTAGTTTAGTGCAACTGACAGCTGTGTGTAACAGGCAGAAGGAAGCGTGGTAGACCCCCCAAAGTATATATATTCTGACTCAGGACGACGAGCTGAGTCGATATAGCCATGTCCGTCTGTCCGTCTGTCCGTCTGTCCGTCTGTCCGTCTGTCCGTCTGTCCGTCCGTCTGTATGAACACCTAGATCTCAGCAACTAAAAGAGATAGAGACACCATTTCTTGATATGCAGGTTCTCTATTATCCTAAGCAGCACGAGTTTGTTTCAGATTTTGAATATTTCGCCTCCTTCATCCGCGAATCATCAAAAATCTACACCTACCTCAAAAATCTCAAAAACTAAAAGCGCCACAGCAGCCACAATAATAGCGCTACAGCCTTGTAATTTGGAATGTACGTAGTCTATGGTATTCTCCACCGATTCTATAAATTAATTTGTGAATTTAATTAGAAGTAGTGAAGATATGCAAGAGACAATTCTTTTCAAAATGCGTATATGCGCCACGACAGCCACAATAATGAAGCTACAGACTTGTAATTTGGAATGTACGTAGCGTATAGAATTATCCGTCGATGGTGTGAATTACATTGCATTCGGACATAAAACAGCGAAGTTATGTAACAGACAATTTTTTTATAAATGTATGTAAGTGCCACTACAGCCATAGTTTAAAAGCTACAGACTTGAGATTTGGCATGCACGCAACCTATGGCATTATCCGTCAATGCTGTGAATTACATTTCAAACGGTAAAGAAACAGCGAAGATAGATCAGACAAAGAAACCACCTAGATCTTGCAGACTATAAGAGCTAGAAATACCATTTTTTGGTATTTATGTTTTCCTATGCAGCAATCAGATCAAGTTAGTTTGGGTTTTTTGAAAACTCCATCCATTCTTCCACTAACCGAAAAACCAAATTAGCAACAGTTTTCAGTTTTAAAGCTTCAGTTTAACAGCTAAAGACTTAGGATATGGTATGTACGTAGTCTATGACAATCTCCACCGATTCTGTGAATTACATCACGATCGGATAAGAAACAGCGAAGAAAACACAAAGTACAGGGTCTCATACAGTCGGTTTCGTCCGACTGTAGCTCCGTCCTTACTGGTTTTATGATGTATGCAATTGTAATCAAAAATAAAGAAATAAAATAAATAAAACTACATTTATAGTTTATATAAATTTAAATTTGTATGTGGATATTTATTGTGACAAATTTAACGTATGCTCAAGACCTTGTTCTAGTACTTAGCATAAATTACAATTGCGTGAAAGGGGAAAACAAAATAATACAATAAATAAATAAATAATTAAAACTACAATTCTAGTTGCCATTTTAATATCCAATCTCATTTTAATATTAATATTTATTGTGACAAATAGCTTGGAATGCCATGAGATTTTTCTGTGATTTATGCAATTGTCAGCAAAGCTAAACAACGACTAATTTTAATATCTTTATCTTTATCATTTGATATGCCATAGCAGCAATTAATTAATATACGCGTAGTGTGAATAGCTACTTAGTTTTTTTTCACCAGCTGCCACACCTACCACAAAACTAGTTTGCAACATGATTTATCGACAAAATTTCCCAATCGAAATTTATAGATCAAGTTGCAGCATGGAGTTGGCAATGGAACTCGTTTGCCGTACTTCTTGAACATAATACAAATACTAACTGCAGTTGTAGCAAGTACATAAATTTAGTTCTTAGTTCCGGTAGGCAAATCGATTATTTCCAGTTCTAATTTATCTTTGACTTTCATTCAAATCGATTTCATTACTATCGGTAATGAGTTAGCAAGAACAATCTGCAACTTTCAACTGCGCTTAACAATAACAATTAAAGCTCGTGAATTAATAGTATTGTGTTTATCTACAAATTGAAGAATTGGATAAATATAGGATGTTTCGATTTTATTAGATACAACTAAATGTAGGTGGATTTATAGATTTTCTGATGTTGACAGCATTAATAAAAAAGGCATTTGTAGAAAACATCTCAGTTTATAAGTAGAGCAGATAACTTAATCCGGCTTGATATATAAGAAAAGGAAATATTTTAAGTTACAAGTAGAATTTTTTAAAATTTGTTGGCTTGTTTATCAGATTTTTAGTAGAATTTTTCGTTGAAGGTAAGAATAAAGATTGTTTTGTCAAAATATAAATAAATAAAGAACAATATAAATGATATAAATAAACATTTCTAAACCATTATACATTAATTTTGGTTAGATTAAAGATAATACATAGTCTGCCTTTTTACATTTTGAAGTCTCTTCACTTAGAAAAATCTTGACAAGAGCGACGCCTGTCCTAAACACAATGTAGAACACAACAATTGCCTATAATATAATAAGTTCATACTCAATTAAACTAAGGACATTGCAGATAATGGCTGAAAAAGTGCCAAACCTGGGACCACACACAGCCAGAGAAGGAGCCGCAAACAGGTTCAAGCCCAGGCGGCTAATCCCTCAAAATCGTACATAGATTGTCCCCTAAACTGACAATACAACAATGGAGACGCAATGCAGCCAAAGGACCCAAGAGATGCGTGTGTGTTCCCATTTGGCTGGATCACAACAAGGGCCGGTACCGAGCTCATGAGCTGACAATTAAACAATTAGAGACAATTGGGAACACGCACAGCATTGCAATAATACGAAAATAATTTACGAAAATGTTTCTGTGCTGTTGTTGAAGAGACAACGCTTAACGCAACAAAATAGAGCAATTGTCCAAAGGACATGGCCAAAATATGAGTCAGACCACCAGCATCAAAGCCGCGCAACCTTCTTTCAAGTCGCCGACAATCGTGGGCCTGCCCTACCAAGAGGAGAACTGAGAGCTGAGAGATGAGAGGCGAGAGCTGAGATGCCGACGTTGGAGGAGTGCACAAAACCATTGACAAAATGCAGGAGGGTCCTGCTATCTGAACCTGCACTAGTTGCGACTATCTTGGGTGGCAGTAGGTAGCGCAGCACCCTGTAGCACCCTCTCAATTATGTGTGCACAGCGGGCGTCGTACTTACCACCTAGCATGCATACACACCTCTCCCTCTCTCCTCACAGGTCTCTCTCTTCGTACCTCTCTGTCGCTCGGCTAAATGAAAACATCAATTAGCTCAGATCGCCAAGAGGGTCCTGGACATGTCCTGGCGACGACGACAGGTCTTGCAGTTGCCTTACAAGGGTGATAATGTGTGTCAACTGTGACAATCATAATGGATCGCCTCGGAGTCGACTTCCTAGGGTGCTCAGTGCTATCTTCCTTCTCCGCTCTTATCTGCTCTTCCCTTCCCTTCGCTTCCCATCTTGCTGGCACTCTTACAGTAGCTGCCTCTTGCTCTGGGCCCACCAGCTTCGATATTTTTATACAAATTTAATTTGTGCGGCAAGTCCAGAGGAAGACACAGAGACCCAAGTGTCTCTTCCTCCCGTCATCCCGTTCGGTTTTTGTTTTTTGTTTTCTGCGGCTCTTTGATGCAAACTGCTGAAAGGCCCTAGCGATCGATCTACATGATTTATGCGTTTTTGATAGCTGCGAGCCACTGTGCACAGTGGTACTCGGTGGCATGCGAATTTCTGCGTTCTCTGTTTGCCTCTTGATTTTGGCCAACTTCCTGTGTGGCCTTGTTGCCCAGTAGCTGCTAGCAATATGTAGACGCTTTGTCTCCTATGGCCAAGTTTTGATTGATGATCATCTGACATCGCTTTTTGCTGTTCGCTGAGCCCTGATGAACGAGCCAATGGGCTGCTTTGTACAGCTATTTTTGTGTGTGGAGCGTTTATAATGCGAATTGTGGTCGGGTTGAAAGGCGAGTGAAAATACAGCACACATAAATGTAGTATGTGGGAACCAGACTTGGCTGAAACTGATCTTTGATCAGCCGGTCCATATACATTTAGCCATATACATTTGTCCCCACTGAAATAGAGACAAATCTTAAGGAAATCGAAGAAATTTGTTTGATAGATCTAAAGGGATTTAAATAGTACAATAATCTAATTTAAAAATAAAAATTTTAGGATCAAAAAACATTGGTTTTGTAGGTAGGTCACCTTTGAGATAATAATATAAATATAAATGCAAATATTTTAATGTATACAACAACAACAAATATTAATGTAATTCAAATTATGTATTAAAATTTTTATATTTATAATCTATTATAAAAATACAGAGGTAGTCATAATTATTTTCACAAATGAGATTTTCGTGCATGCCTTACTTTCGGAGCCTCGTGTTGTTTTGTGTGTGATGAAATGCAAAAAAGTTTTTGTTTTTGGATAGTCCGACCTATGCAGAAGCAAATGCAAAAAAAAAATGAAAAAATATCTGTTCTTACACGAAAAAGAGAAGCATGTGAACTGATGCTTATCAGTTTTCAAAAGTATTTACACACACTGTATTCACACAAACTTTAGTTAATTTAATTAATGTTAAATGTTAACTTAAACCAAAATAAATGATTTATTGTAATATTAGACCAACTATTGTCTATTTTAAAATTTATTTTCATTTGTGATTTCTTATTTGTGAAAATAATTAAGACTACCTCTATATTGTAGAATTCTATCTTACAATAAATGTGTATATTAATATTTAAATTTGTATTATATTATATTAAGTAAAGTAAAACATAACAGCATTTCTGTGATTTCACATTGTGAGCTCTCAACTGCATCTGTCTATGAGTTGTTATTGAAAGAGAGTAACAATTACAGCTACTTTAAGTACGCTCAAACTAAATCAAAATCGAAGAGAAATGGGAGAACTAGAAAGCAAGCGTTGTTTTTTTTTTGGTTGGCAGTTATATAGTATATCAAACATCATTGCCATTTAATTTGTTCAATACCTTTTTGGTAAATATTTTAATGAATTTTAATTTTATTTTGTTTCATTTAATTGAAGCTATTTTGCATATATTTTAGATTAAATGTCCAGCATAGTCTGGGAACACTGATATCAATCGACCTATTTACACCTATTACACCCTAACTTAAAAACTTAACAAATTTAAAATTGTATCTCAGCTTAATTTAAGTTTAACACATTAATTATATTGACTTATGCTCTAAATTATAAGTCTTTCTGTACTTGTGGCAATAGGTATTACCCCAGTAGTAAATAAATAAATAAATACACCTATTACTCCCTCTCTCTCTCTCTCTCACTCTCTCTCTCTCTCTGCCTCTCTCCAAATTGCATGTGGCTAATGAAAAATGCAACCGTTAATTGCCACTGAACTGAAGCGAGCAAATTAACATGTGTCTGGCCAATGCGACAGGCACAGAGAATTTACAAGTGAAGCTGATGAAGCCGATGAGGCTGATGAGGCTGATGAAATTTTCCGCTGATTTTTCACGTGCTCATTCGCTCGTTGTGGAAACACACGCCAAAAGTGAATTTAAGGCGCATAGCAAAAGCAAAAACACAAATAATAAATTTATCATATATTCATTAACAATTATTTACGTATATTAAATAGCGCAGCCAAAGACAACAACAAGCAGCAGGCAGCAGGCAGCAAAGGAGCGACGGATGCGAGATAAAAATAAAAACATATTTGGGTGCAGCGCCGAGCGTTGATAAAACATCAAGACCAATCTGATAAGGAACGCTTTAAATTCCGTTACGTAACGCAAATTTAGAGCGTGGCGATTCGCGTTGTTGTGTGTGGATAAATACAGTTCACACCATTTTGTTGCTCTCAGTGTACTTTTTTTGGGGTGTCTGTCTGTCCGCTTCCTCCTCAGTCCGCAAAATTAGCCAGAGGCGATTTACGCATGACTTTAGATCGATTCGCGTTGAGAATTTGATAAGCCTGCTGTTTGTGTTGGCCCATGTAAGTTTGTTAATAAGGCCAGCAGCGTTGATGTCCCGCTATTTAAGCCGAGCAGGCGAAGGCAGGTGGGCTTAAAAAATAGGTTCTGCTTAAGCAGGTGCAAGCGTTATGATACTTACTTAGACGATTATAACTTGGTGCAGAATTATTTGATTTTATCAAAGTTCTTGGTAAAGCTTAGAGCTTACGGCTAAGTTTACGGTCAATAATATTTAAAAATATAAAAAAATATGTAAAAATTAAATAAAAAAAAACACAGATAGACTAAATTATTAAATATTAATTCATATAAAGAAATTCGCTTTTTAACTTCTAGATAAATTCATAAGAGCAGTCAACACATATTTAAAAAATAAAAATAAATTTATAAATGGACAGTCAATAAATATTCAACATCTTATGATTATAGTCGATTAATTGTTAAATGTTTAAATGTCAATTAATATTTGAATTATACAAATAAAAGCATAAAGTGTCATTGTAATCAAATTATTTATTAATCATTTTAGTTAAGTTTATCACCATATTATTAAGTGTATTATATTATATATTTTGGGGGTCCAACTTAAACACTAAGTATCATGCGCTAGAATTATTTGATTTATTTATAGTCTAGGAATAATCCTATTGTGGATGGTTATCATCGATTATATGCAGTCAATAAATAAGAAAAAATAAATTCACTAAATAATTCTGTGTAACTGTATAACAATCTTTATCTATTAATCTTAACATTGATATGTATATCTATTTATTATATGGCCATAAACTAAACAATATAAATTTATGTTCTACTGGCGAGTTTACACCTTGAAATTACTTTATGACTTTTCAATTACGCTTCTAATAAGTCAACTATTATTTATTATTATTTATTTTTTGAATTATTTATTGATTGAATTTATTGAATTGAATTATTTTCTATTATATTTTCTATCTAGTTATTTTTGCTATACGCTAAACACCATTGCACATTTAGAAAAAACAAGTTCTTGAGTGTAAAATCAAATTGATTTTTGCAACTTGAGGCTTAAGTTTAGTTTCATCCAACTTATTTTTCGGTTGCTGCCAAACCACAAAAAAATAGACCACAATTCGGTTAAGGTTTAAAGACCAGTTTAGTTGCAAAGTTATTGTAATTTGGAGCTTGCAATAGCTTTATAAAGGCAGTTCAGCATGCCACTTGAGGCAGAGGGGCAAAGTGGGAGAGGCTGAAGTTGAAGCTGAAGCTGAAGCCCGAGGCGTTTGTTGGTACCAGAGAGTCTGGATGGAAACTGGCTGCAGTGCGATGACGTAGTTGCAACTGAACTAACATTATAATTCAATAAGAAGCCCCAAAGAAAAAGGGAGCAGCCGCAGACTGCAGAAGGAACAACTTTATAATGTTTGCAGCTGGTCAAGAATCCGAGCCAGGCCAAGACAGCGGACGGAAGATGGTAGAGGGAAGAGGGAAGACAGAAGACAGCAGCCAGCTTGTCTGCAAAGGCAGCAGTGTTGTTGTTGTTGTTGTTGTTGCTGTGGTTGTTTGGGCCAATTGTAGAAATGATCAAAGTGGCAACATGTAATTTCCACACTGATGGTGGCACAACCGTCGGCAACTTGCTTTGAGCCGCAATCACTCGACGGGTTTAAGCGAGCGTTAAATCTGCCAGCAGATACGAGTGGAGAAAGAGAGAGACAGAGAGAGAGAGAGAGAGAGAGAGAGAGAGAGAGAGAGGCAGAGAAGAGTTGGGAGCATAGCTGCAGCTTTGGCAATAAATGTGATTAGGTTTGGGATGTTTTATTGCCATAAGATATCGATGTCGATGTCGATGGCGATGTCGATGTCGATTCAGAGATGCGATTATATATTACATGTATTGAAAGGCAGATCGTTGATGAAATTGCTTGATCAGGTTGCACAAATTGAATGTTATTTTGCAAAATGCGCACACGTAGCCACAAGCCGTGCAATATGCGATTGCAGCGGATAACAGACTGCAGACAGAGACGGCAGATAGAATACAGAGAGCGAGATGGATAGACACACTCAGAAAAATATAGAATAGTATTTTCTATAGAATAATGCTCTTAATTAAATCAAATTTTGCTCTAGAATGTAAATTGAAATAGAATTGTAAATTAATGTAGATTAATTCAGTCAAAAATCAGACAAACAGAATTTTACGTTAAATAAAATAATAAAAATAAATAATAATAAATAAAATTATGTACCTTATTATGCTCTAAAATTCAGGTACAAATTAAAATAGAATCGCCAATGAACTCAGGTTAATTAAGGCAATATTAATGATTGAGTTCAAATAAAGTGCATTAAACGATTAAATAAACTACGAATTGTAATAATATTCCAATCTTAAAAATTTTAATAGTCGGCTTAAATAAAGAGGTAAGAATTATTAATGAGCTTTATAAGAATGAGCTTTTGATACCGCAAATTTCAGAATTTTCTTTCAGTGCACAGACTTGAACTGGACTTCAAAGTCAGCTTCTCTGCATTTGGCATAGCGCGCGAAGATTCTTTGATCATTTTACGCTTATTTGACGGTCACACACATACACAGTTACACTCACACACACACAGTTACAGTCACACACACATACACACACTCACTGACACTCGGTGATCTTTAGCATATTTTACGCTCAACTTGTGATCAAACCGTAACTTCTGCCGTCGTACCTGCTCCATGGCAGTACGACTCCAACTTGAGCTAGGATTATGACTCATGGTCCATTCGGCTGTACCATCCATCAGGGTAACTAGCCTCTCTGCTCTACGAGTATACGAGTATACCAGTATTTGCATATTGCTTGGGAAAGTCGCCTCAGCTGTACGTTATTATCTTCTCTCTTTTTCTCTGCGTTTTCTTTGCCTTTACTTCGCCTTTGCCTTGCCTTGCCTTGCCTTGCCTCTTGCCTTGCTTTTGCTCGCCTTGCCTTGGCTTGGCTTATATTTTATAATTTTTTATGTTTATTTTTTATTTTTATTTTATTTCGCTGTTATTGTTATTTGTGATTTTGTTCGTCTGCCAGTTAAATTTGTGTGATTTTTGCTTTGCTCTCTCTCAGCTTTTGTGGCTTCCGCTTTGATCTTTTGCCGCCAACTGACATTGTAATTGCAACCATTGTAACTGCGAGTACTGAGCACTAAGCACCGAGCTCCGAGTACTAAGTACTGAGTACTGAGTACTGAGTGCTAACTGGGGCTGAGCTCTAAGGTCTGCTCTGATCGAAGCTCACGGCGCAACGGCCCTTTGTGTGGATACCAATTGTTTATAATTTATGTTATTTGTTTGGAAGATTTTCAGATTGATGCTGTTCAAAGTAAATAACATAATGAAATAGTTTAAAATAGCTGAATACTTGCCTAGATTAAACTATTTGTTGCAATTATTTATAATTATTTTGATTGCTTGACATCTTGCCAGCAGCTTTTAATTTAAAATTAAATAGAAAAAAAATCTATATAAATATTTGATTAAATTAATTCAACCATATTTTATTTATTTTATTATTAATAACGGTTTTTATTCTTTATTTTACATATAAAAACAATTAACAAAATAAAATATATACCTATTTTGTTGGAATATTTCTGATAATTATTTACGATTGTTTTTTGTTTTGTTAAATGGACATTTTATCAGCAGCTTTTGCGATACGAATTTAGTAGCTATGAAAATAAATAATAAAATAAATTCTACTTTCAAAATATCTGAATAACGCCCTATTTTATTAAAATATTTCTTTATAGTTATTTTTATTTAATGTGTTTTAAAGTGCTTATAAATTTGGAGCTTAATATATTTAAATAAAATTAATTGCCTTAAAGTTCAATTTGAACTTAAATACGATGGAGCTTATTTCAGATTATATATTTATACTGTATTCTCATACAGTCTATACAGTCTTCTTTCTGTTATAGGCGTACATTTTAGTTTTAAATTTAGAAACTAATTAATATTGTTTTCAGAAATGGCAGTCATCAAATGCACGACGGGCGCTCACCCTCGCTATTGAAATATTTGTGACAAAAAAAGTGAGTGACAATAGCGTTTCTCATATTGGAAAAAAACAAAATCGGAAATCTGTATACTATATGAGGCGCTGTGAACGATAGGAAAAACGAGTTTCCACGAGTTCTATACAAACAACCCAATCATTTAAATGAATTATATTGCGCGCCATTGAGAGCCAGAGCTGACAGGCCATGAGCAGGAGCAGGAGCAGGACGAGGATGAGGTCGAGGAAGCAACTGCCAACTGAAATCTGTAAACCGGGAAGCCGGGAAACTGCGAACTGGGAAACAGGAACAGCACCACCACCATATAGCTGTGATATAGTCGAATGTCGATGCCAATGTCGACGTTGATAGGCGAGAAAATCAGCGTGAAGCGTGCAGAAATCATGGCTGAAAAAACCGAAAAAAAAAGAATAAGGTTCACAAAGAGAGGGCTGAAACTTCTATGCGTTCGATAGTTTTGCCATTATTTTTCAACATATACAAAGTGAAACATTTTTGACACATTATGCGACTCTCAGCTTTCCTGTGCAGCTGGCTTAGGATAGTCCATGCCGCGTGTCAAGAGCCGAAAGGCAAGAGGGGCAGAGAGGAAGAGGGGAAGAGGGGAAGAGAGGAAGAGGGGCAGAGAGCTGCAGCTTGCTTAGCGCGAAGATGGATTATTTTTACGCTTATTTCGATCTGCTGGGTGGATGTTTGCTTTGGGCACTTATAAACGCATGGTGTGACCGAGGCAGCATCTGACCTACGAGGGTTGCATTCGGGCAGCCATGTTGAAATCTGACTGACTTTTAAGCTACGTCAGATGCAATATAAGCTGGCATTGGCAGCCATTGCTATGTGGATTTGACCACGCTAATGAGATTTAACTGATATTTGACAGATATGTTGATAGAAATGGAAAGCTTTTAGATATAGTACTTTTATAAGGAATTAAAAAATGAATTTAGATTTTAAAATGTAAATAAAGATTGAGTATAAATCTCTCACAATTCGCTACACTCTTTATATATTCAGGAGATATTAGGCAAATTCTAACAGATTACACAAGGTATAGTACTTTTATAAGGAATTGAGAAATTCATTTAGATTTTTAACAGAGATATGAGATACAGATGCAGTGTAAATCTCTTGCAATTCGTTATACTTTTTATATATTTTCCCAGCTCTGCCGGAAATATTAGCCAAATTCCAACTGATTACAGAGCTATTTGCAGTTCTGTAAAATGAACTTGTTAATAGATCTAAAGATAAACTTAATGCGCCATGACCAAGGGAGATTTGCTGCGCCTCGTAGGGAGGGATGCCAGGCTCCGTATGCCCAGAGATCTATCTCCAGCTAGATTTGGTAGATGTATAAGATTGCGTACTGACTTTCTGGTTAAGCTGTAAATCCAATAAAGCCAATAAATATTGCCATAACTGTGGCATGCTCAGCGCATTGTGAGTGCAGGGATCAGCGGCTCAGAGGGACAGAGGGACGGAGGGACAGAAAAGGTGCAAGAAATTGTGTCAGTGTTGTTATATATACATATATGCACTTCTCAGTCGTAGCTCTCTGACTGCGGACTCTTTTGGCACAACATGACATGACTTTTCGGGCCATGTAGGCGTTTACTTGACTTGGCAGCACTCTAATCCAAATTGAATCGGCTCAAACTGTGGCCAAAATCGGCTCAGTGTCGGCCGGCAGTTGTCTGGATGAGTTCATTGCAGCTCTTGAACTTGAAACGGTTTTAAATACTATACGACTACTGACTATATCCCTCTCCCTCTATATATCTCTCAGTGTCTCACTCTCCTACCTGTTTGTTGCAGTAACAAGTGCACCAGGATAATCCGCTGCACGCGCAGGATGCTCACACGCTTCGCCAACTAAATAAATTGTAATCTGCTTCTCCTTTTTTTTTTTTGATACAAATCAATATGCAGCCACGCCCAGTTCGCTCGTTTTCGGCCAAGTATCCAGCTTGGCCTAAACCCCCGGCATAGACTTAAGCTCAGCCTGCGGCTCAGCCAGCACAACGTTTGACAACACGCCGTTCTGCTGGCCCTGCTTGATCTATATAATCGGATATTGATTTCAACAGAATTCCACACACACACACACAGGCACACACACACACACACACACATGCACACACACAGGCATACATCTCACACATTGTTTGAGGTGTTAAAGTTCTTAGGAATTCGTGCCGTATAATATTTTGGTTGATTTTTGATTTTGTGACAATTTATGGATTAACTTTTTGTGCGAATTTTGTGAATGAAGTGACAGTTGAATGAGTTTATAAAAGGCAATGTTGATAAGAAATACGACATAATAAATATTATATAATCACAAATAAATTATAATATATTACAATAAATCATAACGATAATATTTACTCTTATTTTAATCTTCAGATTTATTTACTTATTAATTATAAACATTATTTATTATTTATACATTTTATATTGAAATTTATTTATTTATTTATCGTCAACTGTCAGTCGACATAGAAAATTAAAAATATAATATGAAAAAATTAAATTACAGAATATAACAAAAATTATAATAAAAGTAACTGATAATGTAGAATATAAAAGATAATCTGGGGATGAAATGAAATGAAAAATTAAATGAAATTAAAAAGAAAAATGAAAAACGTCCAGCATTCGCTGCTTGGTTTAGGGAAAACCCAGAAAATCCCAATCAGACCTAAGTTATTGTTTATTTATACGGTTAATTATAGACTCTTCTGAAAACAATGCTCACCAATCGTATCTAAATTTAAATAAATTATCGTTGATAGTTTAATTTTTGGCGTGTTAAACAAAAATCTTGTTAGCTTTAATGTTTTACTACGATTTGATTTGCAATGCTTAGCTCTGTCAAAATGTAACCGCCGTGAGCAGCTAACGATCACTGCCTTCAACTTACATTGCAGCAAATTAAATGCACATCAACTTGAATAAATTCATAGAAAATATGCACAGATATACTATATAGATATGCAAAGAGACTGACGGACAGAAAGACGGACAGAGAGCTACGAGGTTTGCCGACTCAAGAGAGCCATTTGCAAGATCAAGATCAGCGTTGATCGTGGATCTGTGATCAGTTTGGAAAGAAAACTTTTCAGTAAATTGCCGTTAGAGCTTTTTGCTTTGTAGTTGAGCCGACAAATGAGCGCAATACTCGCCCATTTTATATTTTATAATATTCATATCAGCAGGCAATCGACATGATCAATGGACGGACGGACGGGCAGACGGACAGACGGACAGAGCGATGGCAGCCCTAGGGAAACATACTCGTAGAGGCAACAACTGAAGCCTATGAATCACTTACACCAACGAGCAGAGAGAGAGAGAGAGAGACAGAGTGAGAGAGGGTAAGAGAGAGAAAGAGAGAGAGATAGCGAGAGAGAGAGCTAAAGCTAAAGATATACCATTGTTGGCAATTAAGCTTTTTTTTAGTCAAATCTGGCAATTTTGAAAAGCATTTACTAGAAAAATTGTTAAACTGCAAGATGCTGGAACTATGTCAGCTTCTTGTAAATTTTTTAAAATTTATTTTAAAATAAGGACTAATTTTATGTATGTTGTGATTATTTTAATCTATATTTGATCTGAGAGCTTTAATTGAATACAATATCTGCATTATCTGTAGCGTAAATAATGCATAAAGGTACTACATATATCATTTGTTGCCATTCCATATTTTTTTGTTTCCATTAAAACAGTTAAATATTATCGGAAAATTATTATTTTAAGAAATTAAAAAACGGTAAGCCCTGTAGTAGAATATCCTATAAGGCAGATTATTAAACCCGTTACTTACTGTTCTCGTTAAAACCAAATCAGAGAAATGAAATGAAGTTTAAAGTTCTATTTTACCTACATGCAATAAATTATCTTATATATATAGTAGTTTATTTTGCGAAGAACGTGACAGATTTATGGAAGGAAAGCGTGAAAAATCTCACGAGTAATTTACCAGTATTTATTTTTGTTTTCTAGCCTTTTTTGCAATTTTTATCGATTTATGTTTATACTCCTTTTCAATAAAAATTGGCAACTCTGATACTACGACTGTGGCATCTGAGGCATCTGCGGCTGGATGGATGCCCCGAGCCCCCGCAGGCGCAACACAGGCAGCTCAATTCATGCCACAAAACATGGGGCGTTGATTTGCCCGTCCGCCCGAGTATGCAGATGTCGGATTAGCCTGCTCGATATCCATTACGCTGAGGAGCTAATGCTGCTCATATTTCTGCATGTGCTATGTTTAATATCGAATTTAAGGCATGAACTTATCGATTGGCCAACAAACAGCAAACAGCAAAGTGAAAAGTGAAAAGCCAAAGCAGAATTGAAAAACGCACTCAGCTCCAAATGCCAATTGCAATGCGAGCAAAAGAAATAACTCAGCTTGGAGCAAACATAAAGCAAACATGGGCAGTGCTGGGGGCGGAACTGTAGATGTCATGGCTATTTAATTGATGATATATGCCGGCTGACTTTTCGGTTATTCCATTACACTCAACATGCAGCTTAATAAAAGCCAATAGGATTTTAGAGTAGAGAGGGGGGAGGGGACTGTACTTCTGGCACAACTTGTGTGGGCAGCACTGAATGTCTCCGTAGGTACACAGATACATGTATCTAGTAGGACGTGCTGGTTTTACGATGTCAGCTTTTAATTAGTAAAGTGAACTTGCTTTGAGACGCTGACAAGTTCAGCAAAAAGTTAATAAGTGCAACTAAAATTGCTCTTGACAATACAGCCACATACTAATAAAAAGTGCTTGTAACTCTCTCTGTTTAGACCCTGTACTTGAAAAAGTACAAAAGGGTTTATTAGGTTTGTTGGCAGAAGAAGGCGTGGTAGACCCCACACAGTATATATATTTTCATGAGTCGTCCGTCTGTCCATATAATCACGTAGATCTCGTAAACTATAAGAGCTAGAGATACCATTTTTGGTATTTAGGTTCTCCTATCCAGCAAGTTGATCAATTTTGTTGAAGAATTAGCATACCTCTCCTCCTTCTTTCGCTAGCCACATAGCAACATAGTCGCAAAATGAAGGCTACATTTTCTACATTGCTTTGCGATCGGTTAAGAAACAGCAAAGATATGTAACGGACAATGTGACATGCATGCGAAAAGTAAATAGTATGCTACTGTCGGTTGCTTCCGACTGTAGCATACCGCCCGGATGATCTGCTCCATCGTTTCTGGTTTGTAACTGCTGTTGTTTATTTCTATGTTCCAAGTGCCTTGACATTGGTCAAAAGTCCAACTTGAGTGCATCTACTTAACTTAATGCATTGCCAGCAGCTTGTGCTTCAGGCAATTTCAGTTTTACGTAGGTTTGGAATACGCAATTGCTGCATCTTAAAATAATATTAAAGCCGTGTCATTTAAGTAATATTTATTTTATTTAATGACAACGAAATTGCAAATATTTACAATACTATCAGTTATGTATTCTGAGTGAGCACATACAATATAAATTCAAATTATAAGTCAAAAACTCTCCTCTAGCAAATATTACAATCCATAAACTGGAGAATAAAGCCTATCGAAATTTTAACCATGTGATATAACCATATATGTCAAGAATTTTGCAATCTATGCATATAATTTCGCACTATTTTGAATTGTGTTTCAATTTATTGATATTTATTTGTTTATTTATTGTTATTTTCTATTACAATAGCTGTTTAAACTCTCGCTGGCCAAACTCTCGTTGGCCAAACACTCGCTGGCCTAACACTCTTGCCTGCCCAACTCTCGTAGTCCTAACTCTCGCTGTCTAACTCTTGCTGGCCCAATTCTCGCTAGACCAACTTCACTGGCCCAACTCTTGCTCGTCCAACTCTCACCGGCCCAATTATCGCTGGCCCAACTCAAGTGGTCCGAGCTCTCCCAGGTCGAATAGTCGCTGGCCTAACAATCGCTGGTCTAACTCTCATTTTATTATAATTATTGTTTTATTATTTTATTTATTTTTATGTTGTATTTTATTCACATATTTATTTGTTTAATATTTGTAAAATATTTGTTATCTTTATGTTTATTTTATATTTTTTATATTTTATATATTTTCAATATTTTGATTATTTATTAGATTAATTCTAATATTATCGAACACATCCCATAAGCATTAGCCCCATAAATCTTGTATGCTTTCTCTCTCCTCGACTTCTTTCTTCCGTTATTCCTTCCCTACGCTCCGCTCCCTCTACAAAGAGAACGAGCCAAGCCCACGTGCGTTTCACTAGGTACGAACAGGACAGCCGTAGCCTACTTTCAGACAGAGACAGAGACAGAGAAAAAGATGGAGAAGGAGACAGAGAGAATGGCATGGTTGACAATGGTGACAGGAACACACCCAGGCCGCAGTCGGCAGTCGGCGATCGACGATCGGAGATCGGCAAACATGAGAAGCCGGCGCGACGAATCGCCATTTTGCTGCTTCTTCGGGTTTCCTCCTGTCGATCAGGCTGTCACGCGTGGTTTGGGGTGTTTGCTATTTGCACAATAAGGTTTCAAAGCCAAACGATCTTGAAATAAATTGCTATAAAACAAAATACGAAAATCGGCCCGAAGTGACACTAAAATAAAATGAAATTTCAGATGCTGCTCTCTCGCTCTCCCGCTCTCTGGGATTTAACTTTACAGCTTACGTAGTTGGATTTTACGTTCTGGTTTTATTGTTGGCGCAATTAGTTCCGATTGGCACGGCCAGGATTGGAAAGGATCCTGCTCAATAGCCATAATGATTGCCGCATGTTGTCCATTTACGGCAGATTAGCGACGGCGTTGGCAATCCCATTGTGGCCCCGGATCTTCTACTCACTCAGTGGACTGACGGACGAAGGGACGGGGGACGGACAGAGGCCCAGGCAGTTGGAGTCGCACAGCTGCCGATCGTGCAATTTGTTGCGCCTCACCAGCAATGCCTCCTACTTGCCACATTGCCACATTGCCACGTTGCATTGACTTTGCTGCATTGTTTTTGTCGTACGTCTCATTATTTATGGGTTTCAGTGTTAACCACATAACACTCATTTGGGGTTCACTTCAAAGGGTTACAAATTGATGAGCATCGATGGTTTTACCGAAGAGGTAGTTTCTTGTTGATAAATATAGCGGAATTTATGTTGATTCTCATAAACAATCAAACACCCTTGGAAAATTATGAAATAAATACAAATAAATTCTAAAACTTTAAAAAAAAAATATGTATTTCAAATATTAAATCATTAAAATGATGTTCTAAAAATTATTATTTTACATAGAACATCTTAAGTTTAGAGCTTCCTAATGAATACCAATATTCAAATTTTCAAATTTTTTTTTAGAATTTATGTCCCAACATTCCATAATATAACCGAGAAAGAAAACTTTAATAATTCCAATTTGTATATAATTCTAGTTTCTATAAAAATATAACAGAAATAAATGTATAATTTAATAATCTAAGCTGTGCTTTTATTGTGGGCTCATAGCAATATAATCTTTAAACACATTATAAAGAAATTAAAATTAAATTCAATCATCCCTATTCAATCTTTTAAAAATGTTATGTTCCTAAAAAAAACCTATAGAATACTAATAAAAATATCTTATAATTTTAAATATATAAACTAATTTAAATCTATTTATTTATTTGCATGCAAAATAATTGAAATAAATGCCAAATATGTTCTCTAATATTTGTAATGGTATTACATGGCATAAAGAGCGCCCCTAGCGTGAATTGGTAAACTCTGATGTTGCATAGTTTGCCCATAGATGGCGCCACACTCAACTCAAAATTTATGCCTGTCCAGCTGCAGCTAATTATGCCAATGATGACTATATCTGAAACAGGTTAAAGTCGGATCTTGTTATATTTTCCCATCCAATTCCGGCAATGATATATTTTTGCGCCTGCATAGACATCGGCGTTGTATGTAGATTTCTTATATATTTTTTTATAATTTTTATTACCCATGAGTCTGCGCTGAAGGCAGCTCGAAGCAGCCCCACAATGTGATCATTTTATCTTGAATGTGCCCTGCAACGCCCACAGCCGACACGCCCACCAGAAGGAGGCTGCAATCGAAACAGAACAAAATTTGTACGTGCTGTCATCGATCGCGATCCGTGGGATATGCGAAGAGCGAAAGACAAGAGAGAGAGGGAGCGGAGAGGAGAGAACTGCCAGCTAAGGTCCGTCAGGTGATAAAGCTACAGCACTTGGGCGAAGCCAGCTGGACAGAGGGACGGACGGCGATGAGTGTCTGCACTGAGAAAAATTAAGAGCATTTCTACTTCAAACAAAAATTTATGATGTCAAAAACCAGAACATTTTATTCAATGATTTAAGTCCGAAATTCTTTATTAAACAAGTTCTCTAAATTCTGAATTTTATTTTCAAAAATTTTTAGACTTATTAAATTTAATAACACATAAAATATACGATCAGATTTGTGCATGAATTCTGGAACCATATATTTAATAAATTTATTTATTGAATCCTATTACACAAAATTTAAAATACAAATTAAAATTTATTATACTATAAAATTAAATTTAATCGAACGTAAATGATATTATGGGCATAAAATGAAGAGCTTTATTTTGTAGAACGATTAAATACTTATTTTTTCGAGTGTATGCTCTCCTGGCTACATGGCTAATGTGATTACAGACTTTAAGTTTATAAACATGGGCCAGGCAGCGCTGCCTACCGACCAGGCCAGCGGCCCCTTGGTCCACTTCCATCCCTAGCCACCTCACCTCTCATTTCTCACCACGCACCTCTCACCACGCTCCAGGTTCGATGCCGAGGTTAGGGTTCTGTGGCCCTCCTGTTGTGTTGCAATTACGGCGCGTGCAGGCGACCCTCGATCTCAGTCTATAGGAACCCTGACTGTGCCTGCTGCCTGTATCCTACTGCCTGCTCCCTACTCCCGACTCCTCATTCCTCACTCCTCACTCCCCATTCCCCACTTCCTACTCCCTGCCCTTGAGCTGATTCCCAATCTGTGCGCTGTGTCTTCGCTGTTCTCCTTCTGCATGATGAATTCTTATTAGCTGCCTTTGGTAGTCGGCAAACTTCAACCGTGGCTTCCTCATAACTTTTGCTCTATTTCTTTTTCCCGATTCCTCTTTGACTGCTCTGCAGCCTGGCGATCTTACGGGATCTCCCTGGAGCTGTCCAAGTGTCTGGATTTGTCGATGCTGCCCGAGTGTCTGCTCCAACTCCAGTTGTCAGCGAGGCACGCGCAAATCCCTAATGGAATTCAGCACAGAAAGAGGGGACAAAAGAAGAGTAAGAGGAGGGGAGAGAGAGGAAGAGAAAGAGAGGAGGAGAGAGAGGGAAGAGGGGGACCATTACCTTGCCCACATCTCATGCGGTTCACTGAGTGAATCATTAAAACAATAAGCTCTGAGAGCGAAGACGAAGCAGGAGAGCAAAGAACAGGGGAGAAAAAACTTCTCATTAGGATAAGTTACGGGGTTAATAGAATTTGGAAGCAATAACAAATAAATCTATTAAAAAAGCTCAAATGCGAGTGAAATAAATTAACAGAATATTGCCAATATTGCGCGGTCAGTTAAAGTGTTAAGTATGACATAAAATGGCAAATTAAATATTAAAAGAAACTCAAAATAAATTAATATAAATTATACATATATAATACAAATTTTATTTTAAATAATATATAATACAATTTATATTTTAAATAATATATTTATTACAATTAATTCCTCACAAACTGCTGCCAATTTTGTAGATCTTCAATGCTATAGTTAATTTATTAAATAAATTAATGTTGATCAAACTTACTGCTAATATTATTTATGTTCCGAAATGTGCAGCATTACAGTTTAAAAGTTCAACAAGCTCTGTGAGAGAAGACGAAGAAGAAGAAGTGCAAAACATAAATGAGAAAAAGAGTGCGCAATAGGAGAAGAGGAAGGGTTAATACAATTTGAAAACAACAACAAATAAATCAATTTAAAAAGCTTTAAAGCAAGTCTTATGAGATAAGAAAATGTTGATATTTTAATATCAAAGAAAGCCAACGACGGTTTGTGGAAGTTTGACTTCAAATAGGAATAAGCATAGATTAAATATTGGAAAATAACTAAAAATGTATTTAATAATTTAAATGTATGTGTGTGATAACAAACTGCGTAAATTAAAAATGACATTGAACATGTCTTATGTCTTATATAGTAAATAAATATAGATCGGGAAAAAAGAGTGTATAATATGGAAAGTTAGGGGATAAAAAAAATTTGAAAATACTTAATAACAAACCAAACTAAAAGTGAAATTAATTGGAGTTTAACTTAAGATTACAAATAATTGAAAACCCATTTTGTACTTTAAATAATATATTTTATTACAATTAATTCTTAACAAACTGCGTCAATTGGAAATGTTTTGCACATCTCTAATGCTGTAGTTAATCTCTAAACGTAGGCCCAAAAAGGTTGAATATTACTCGAATATTGTAACTGCGAATACTTGTTGGATATATTCAAATAGTTATGTACAGAAATATGCTCTAAGCTTGTACTATTTAGTTGACATTATGTATTAATATCTGGTATATGTATGTATATCACTTTATTCATTGAGGTCGACGCCCTCTCCGTTGATCTGAATGGTAATGTAGTCCCCATTATCGGCTGCAGCTTCATGACGCTCCCGCTCCCGCTGAGTGGGAGGCGGAGGGGCATGTGGCACTATGGGAAGGGGAAGGGGAGTGGGAGCGGGACGTCGGGGCAGGGGCTGCAGGGAGATCTCGTCGCTGTCGCGGCGCATGAAGCGACGGCGGGTGCGGGCAAAGTCGAAGCTCTCCCGCTGGCGCTGTCGGGACTGCGCGTAGGAGGCGTCCGTCAGCTGCTGCAGCGTTTGGGTGGAGCTGGTGCGTCGCATCTGGGGCGCCTCCGGGGGCGGCTGCAGGCGGGCGCGGCCGAAGCAGCCGGTGGCATAGCGACCATCGGCAGAACGGGAGCGACGCTGGCGAGTGGAGTCCCGAGCACTCAGGAGTTGCTGCAGAGCGGACTTTGAGTTAAAAACCCTTGATCCCTATTTCCCCCCTCCCCCCACTCACCTGCTGCATTTCATCCTTGCGCAGACGCCGCAGGCCTTGCTGCTCCTCCAGCTTGTTGCTCATCTGGCTCACCCAATCCCGCGCCTGCCTCAGCGATAGCGAGCTCTGCGAGCGCTCCGGCAGACGCGCCCCAAAGAGCGCCTCCCTGGCGCCCACCACGCCCCCGCCGTTGAGCACGAACACCCGCGGGAAATCTATGACGAAGTCCCTACTCCGTATCAGCTCCGCCAATCCGCTGGGAGGAGCAACTGCAGCAGCAGCAGCGGCAGGGGGCGCGGGGTTCTGAGCTCCGCTTCTGTCCGGTTCGTACTCCAGAATGCTCTCCTCGCTGCCCAGAAACTGAAATGGAGAGAGGCGGAATAATGCAGTTGGCGTGGCAGCCAAAACTGTGGGATTGCCAACGGTTTGAGAAGCATTGGGAACAGTGTTGCCAGAAAAAACGACTCAAGTAAATAGCTTAAAATAAGCACACAAAAATGCATAAATTCATACAAATAAATAAAGTACAATAAAAAATTATTCAACATTTAAATTAATTCGATATTTTCAAATTAACATTCAAATCAAACTAGCTTAATTGAAATAAAAAAGTCTGGCAACACTGGTTGAGGAGAATCTGTGGCGTTTTCTACATGGCAATAAAGAAGAAGCAGCGAAAGCGGTTTCAAATTCAATCAATTTATTTGAGTGTTTTTGGTAGGTTCTTAAATATGCTTGAGTCCACAATTTGTTTAAGGTTTTAGCAAAAACTAGGTATACGGTAAGTACTTGTAATCGACAACTAATTAAGGCCCTACGTTCTCTTTTAATTCAATTGTTAGGCTTGGTTTCAGCTAATTCAGCGGGCAGTTGGGTTCCTGTGAAGTGTTTCAGATTTCAAATCGTCTGGGAAAACATTGAACTCAGGAAAAATAAATTGAAAGGTTTTCCTTTTGGCATTGGATCGCAGATATGTTCGACTTAGACTTAAAGCAATTTGTCAGAAACCCTGGAACTCATGAGTAAATTCACATTCACATTCATATACATAAAATTTATATAGTATATAATATCGTATAATTGATATTGTTTTTGTTTTCAGTTATTATGTAGTTTGTGCTCTTCCGAATAGTTTATGGATCCATTTGAAGCATTGGGTCGCAGCTAATTCTAAACACTTAAGCAACGGTTCATCTTAAGGCTAATCCAAGCTGCCAACTTGCTTTAAACTAAGCTCTGCATCAGAGAATCTAGTAAATAATAAATAAAGTCGATCAGAAATTAAAATAAATAAAAGCTAACAGTTTTATTCAATTTGAACAACTAAAGCTAAAAGCAAATACTTTGGCACCTTCGATATTAAGTTTACGTTGTGTGTGTGTGTGTGTGAGTGTGTTTCACAAACTATCGATATATTATCGATAGCTAATGCGAAGCTTGACTAGCAAAACAGGCGCTGATTTTGCTACGAATTACTTGTTGTGTGTTGCATTAAATATTACAGCTACTACATCTACGCATGGTTCATATAATAGATTAGTTATCGTTATCGTAATCGTAATCGTTATAGTTATCGTTAGCGTTATCGTTATTACAGTTATACATATACATATACTTGTAGCTGTAGTAATAGTTATTGTAGTTATTGTAGTACTCGTAAATATTTCTGCTTGTGGCATTCGGTATCTATCGTTTATCATTCCATTTATCGACAATTGGTACGCTTAAATTTACAACTTAAATGTATGTGTTTCCGTTATTATTTAAACTTAGAACTCTGCGGTAACTGCTTAATGTGCGTGGCTTTTCATCGAAGTACAAGTCTTTCGTCCTCTGTCTACAGACTTACAAAAAATAACACTAAATACGAGCTGCTCGCTTGCCAGTTGTGAAATTGACAATTTCAAATTACACTGCTTGCCTTAAGCGCGCGCGGTGTGTTTACTGCTTGACACAGATTTACACTGCTTGACAAATGTGGCCATGTGCACTGCTTGCCCTTAAGTACACGCGGCTTAAGCACTGCTTTACACTGCTTAGCACTGCTTGACACTGCGGCAAGCAGTGAACGTAAGTACGCAGCCCAACATGGAGAATGTAACGTCTAAATTCTAAATTGTAAACTGTATAAATCGGATCCTGCGATTATTGTGCAAATTGTTCGTAATTCTAACTTAAACATCTGTCACCTGGCGACTGGCAGTACAAATTATTTGCGGCATTGTCGCCGGTGCCGAGTTGCGTCTGCCGCGTTCAGCAGCAGCGACTGCGGCAGCGGCAGAGGCCGAGGCTGAGGCAGAGGCAGCGGATAGTCCCGAGGGATACGGCTGATACTGGTGACTACTGCTGGGACTACGCTGATGATAGTGGATAGCACTAGCGTTAAAACTACTGATGTTGTGCTGGGGCATGGCCACCACGATGACGGGTATGTCCTCGGAGGCGGAGGGCATGGCCGCTGCCCCCGAGGGGGGCATTGCGAGGGGGGCGCTGTGCTGCGGACTGGGCGTTTGATAGATTTGATCACCCACCACGTAGCCGTAGAACTTGAGCACGTCCAGCTTGCACATGGGGCAGGTTCGGTGCTCGATCAGCCACGGGTCGATGCAGGTCTTGTGGAACTCGTGTCTGCAAAAACAAAAAAACTGTTTTGAAATCTGCATTAATCGATTGTAGATTCGACCTACTTGCAGGGCAGTATGCGTATAATATCGGCGGGCTTATAAGACTCGATGCAGATGGCGCAGCAGTCGCTGTCCATGTCCTTCTCATCGGTCATCTTGCCCGTCTTCGTTGGTATCTTCATGATGGCCTTTTTCGTAACAGAGCAAAGATTGCGCTGCGAATCAAATTAAATAAAATCAAATTGAAATAAATATATATAATCCTCTTAAGGGGTTTACTTACCGATTGCTGATCCTTTGCCTGCATGTAGCGGAAGCGTTGTATGTAGTAGAATATCAGCCAGACCAACGAGATAATCATCAGCACAATGAACGATATGGACACAAATAGCACCGAGGTACTGCAAGCAAAGAATTCAAATGTAGCGGTTAAGTCAAGCAGTGCGCAGCGAATAGCAAGCAGTTCATTTCATTCAACCGAGCAGTGTCTGTGTTCTGATCACTGCTTTGTCGTTAAAGCAGTTCCGCCTGCTCTCAGCAACTAGGGCATTTGCCACAGCTATTGTATAGGGGGACGTAGCTCAGTGGTAGAGCGCTCGCTTCGCATGTGAGAAGTCCCGGGTTCAAACCCCGGCGTCTCCATGTGTAATAGAATTTTTTTTTGTGAATTATTTTTTTACGCGTTGTTGTTTTGTTTTTTATTGATATTTGTGTTCATATTTTCGAGTCACAAGAGTAAGAATATTAAATTGGAGTTATATCACACACTGCGTATATATTCTTCAAGAAGTGCACCAGCGCGTCTGCTTGTGTGTGTGAATATCTTTTATACACTGCATTTATTTTTTGTATTGACATATTGTAATTCTTACTTGTTTTTAATATTTTATTAGTATTTTTATTTTAGTTGAAAACATGAGAAATTCAAATTGTATTTAATTCACACTGTGTAATTGTTGTACAAGCAGTGCAATTTCAAGTAAGGCATTTGTCGCCCAACGCGTTTATGGGGACGTAGCTCAGTGGTAGAGCGCTCGCTTCGCATGTGAGAAGTCCCGGGTTCAAACCCCGGCGTCTCCATTGGTAAGAAATTTTTTTTTTTTTTTTTAGAGCTGGTAAAACTTTTAGAAAACTAATATGGATATTTCAAAACGATATATCGATAATAGTATCGAAATTAGGCACAATAAATTGTATAAAAAAAATATATATTACTTTATGATTGAACTCATAAAACAAAAAAGCATAAATCGTAATCGAAAATTATTTGCTTTCGTTGCCTTGTATGTAAAAGATTAAATAAATTTTAATTTAAACCGTTTTTGATTAATTTCATTCAGTTAAGATCACTCTACTAATTATTATTGTCGTTTATTATCACTATTGTCAATTTAGTAATAATTAATAAAAATTTGTAAACGTAATAATATCGATCTAGCTAAGATGAATATCGATATTGCCTCAGATTTCGAAAAATTGATGACAATTTATCGATATTCACATCGTTATTTTACCACCTTTAAGTTTGAGTACATATGTATTTTCACATATCCTAGCCAAGGTCTTGAGTAATTTATCTTTTGTTCTGTTAATGGAATATAAATACCACTAATTGGCAGGACTTAGGGAATTGTAATTGTGGGACAATTAAAAGGGGGCAGGAATTTGGGTGCAGCGCAGTCAACAGTTTCCTTTGACAGCGCGCGACTATGTGGGGACGTAGCTCAGTGGTAGAGCGCTCGCTTCGCATGTGAGAAGTCCCGGGTTCAAACCCCGGCGTCTCCATTCACTAGGGTTTTAGTGACTTTTTTTATTGGCTTATTTGTTAAAAAGCTCACTTACCGGTTCAAACTGCTAACGGTGCGCACGCCCCGACGTCCCTCTATGATGGAAATTGTCACGTTATGACCCTTATCGACAGCGCTTGCCAGATCGAGCCCAATCGGTTGATAGGTAATGACGGCGGCAATATGGCCTGAAATGGAAATCAGTTTAAGCGATTGGTGGCCATTTATCGGTAGTATATCGATTAACATATAAACTTATTATTCAAAAAATATTTATTAGGGAAATCCAGCAATAAAAACCTATTATATTTAAAATTACAGAATGATCCCCTAATAATATAAGTACAATCACTAATTCACTGATCACACTGACAATAGCTCCATAATTATTTCGAACCTTACGTTTTAGACTGTCAAAATCCAAATAAAACCAAAATTATTTAAGACAGTCAAAACAATTTGCTTCGATTAATCGACCCTACACAATTGATGGTCGATTAATTTCCTAACTATAGACATTATCAATATTCCCATCGATTATTTTGAAAACAGAAGTTTGGAGTATTTTTAGCATGACTTACGGTTCTTGCCCTTGATCTGCATCTTCTCCAGCTGCATGACGGGCTTGTCATTGTAGATGATCACCCCGGCGGCATTGTAATGGTGCACGTGCTTCACCTTGTCCTCGAAGGTGCAGCGACCTCGTCGCACCAGGGCTATCCAGGAGACGCCCTTCTCGGGCAGCGGGGCTCCCCGAGTGCCCCGGATGAAGGGGGTGCAGGCGAAGTCGTCGCTGTCGTCGTCCACGGTGCTGATGTGGACCAGGCGACCCGTGACATTGAGCACCTTCCCCTCTCCGTAGCGCGCCTTCTCCTCGTTGTACTCCGTTTCGCAGACGGTGTTCTCGCTGTCCACGAAGGACCAGTTGAGGAAGGCGAAGTTGTAGACGTCCATGGCGATACGCTCCTCTCCGATGCTGGCAAACGAGTGCGTCGCGTTCGCTGGCCGGAAGTACCGCTCCAGATCCTGGTTGGCGATGGTCATGGCCGCCACCAGGGTTGTCGTTGTTGTTGTGGAGGTCAGATGCGGCTGACCCCCCAGCAGCAGCAGCAGACCCCCGAGCAGCAGCATCTCCTGGCAGCTCATATTCAACTTCCGGTTTAGTATATATCAATATTACTTTGATCAGGAAAGATCTCTCTCTCTCTCTCTTTTTGCTTTATCCGTGCGACTCTCAGCCAAGTCGTTTAGCTACTGAAACGATAAGCAGTGGAAAGTGAATGTTGGATGAGTGTCTGCAGTATTCGAAATATATTCATAAACAGTCGAAATTGTTGGGGCCGTTCGCCGATAAGCGGCCATATTTCTTTGGTAGTACCCGAGGTCGAAATTACCGATTGAGGAAATCACCAATAATACTTATCGGTCTGGCTGGATTTGATTTGTAGTTTATTTATTTATTTTAACAGCTAATGTTAGTATTATTTATTATTATTGATGATTTAATGGCTCTAATATAATCATTTATAGCTTCTGTCAGCTTCGATTGCTTAGATTTTTAGTTTATTTATTTGTATATTTAAATACTTATATTTATTATTATTTACTTATTTATATATATTTATTTTAATTTATGTGTTTATATTTATTTATTGTATTTTTTTATATATATTGTTGATGATTGTATAGCTCTAATAAAATCACTTATAGTTCTTATCAGTTCCGATTAATTTGATTTTGAGTTTATTTGTTATTTAAACAATCTTAGCAATAATCAATGCCATCATTTGTTAATGTGCTTAACCCTTTTTTAAAACGCAAAAATTTAAAGAAGGTAAAGCCATTTAATCGATGGTTTTATGATATTTTTTATAACCAACAACCATTAATATACAAACATTCATAACTGTTATCAATCAGTTTACTACGACTTGCCTTTAAAAAGTATTTGAGACAGTATGAATATAGATTAGATTATACCAAAATATTACAAAAAGAAATATATAAAAATAAAATTGTTAAAAAAATAACAATAATTTTAAATATAACTTTGGCAATACATATCCCTAGCCTTGAATATAAATGTATATCAAACTATAGGACTCTCTCTGGCTATACCTATAACTCTATTCTATTCTAACTGTATCTCCAACTCTATCATTAGCTTTAACCCTAACTGTATCCCTAGCCTAAACTATAATACTAAGTAATTCTAGATTTAGTTCTAACTCCAACCCTATACATAGCTTTAATTCTAGATCTAACTCTATGCATTCTTTAAATATAATTCCGTGCCAAGCTTTATCTTAACTCTCTGTTTTTTCTGTTTTTTTATAAAAACCAAAAACTACTTAAGCAAAAATACACTAAATAATCCCTAGATATCAGTCAACTGCTTAACCATACCAAACTTTCCCATTTACATATTTATGCAGCCGTTTCCTTGGGTATATTTAGTCCAATAATTTAGGCAGACGGCGATTTCCTAAATATGCTGCACTTCTGGTCATTTAAGCGCCATCCGAAGGCCGATGCCATTAATAATATGCGCCATTCCGTTGCATCCGCTTGCGGGCCCCCAAACCCCCCGACGTAAGCTTGTGGCCAGGGTATAACAAGCCGCAGTCAGTGTCAGGGAAATGCAATGCATTTAAATATTTTATTACAGTGAAAAGTGTGTTCCCAGGGCTAACCATGGCAAATGGGTGGTACGAAAGAGACTCTCGTGGGTGTGCGGCTGACACTGAAAAGTGGTTCGGCAAGCCAGCCACACACACAGATACAAGCACACACAGATACACAAGCACACACAGATACACACAAATACAGATACCGAAATCTGAATAAAAAGGAGCAAGTTCGCCTTTCTACTTGTGCCATAACAGCTTGGACACCTACTTGTAATACTTCTCCCAGTCTATCTTCTGCTGCCTCTCCCTCCATCTCCCTCACTCTCTCTCTCCGTCTCTTTCTAGCCGTCTTTGTCTGCCTGGTTGTGTCGTTGTCTGGCAGAAATAAATTAAATTTTATATGCATTCAGTTTTAGCAGTCCGCTAACAAACGCACCAAGAGCACGCCAGATCGTTCCCCGATTGCCCCAACATCAATTGAATACAAAACTTTATTTTGACGCCTATTTATGGGCGAATAACTCAGTTTATCTGTGTGCATGTCTGTGTGTGTGTGTGTGCCGTGTCTGTGTGTGGGTTACTCAGCTGGCCCATCGTTATGGCCACTGGCCGAGATTATAAACCAACTTGGGCATGCGCTACCTCCAATTCAGTTCATATTAGTTTGTTAGGTTTTAATACAAACAACAAACTCAAATTCACAAAAGTTTCGCCTAACAACAAAATAGACTATTATTATCAGTTTTGGTATAAATATATAAATGTACTTCCGCCTAAGAAGATCCATTGTACCTCCTTCTTAACTAAATAAGACTATATTTTATTTGTTAAATTTTAGCACAGATAATATAATATACTGCAAGTAATAAATAAAAGTCATAAATATTCTACAACATATTAAATAAATTAAATAATAAATAATTTATTTATGTTTAAAATATAAAATAAATTAAATTCAATTAAAATATGTAATAAATTACAGGAAACAAATTATTAAAATGCAAATAAAACTAAATGAAACATACTACATGAATAGTAAATAATATTTATTAAAATGTAATTAACTTAATCTGAGCTTTTGCTACAAATATCAGATACAGAGGAAGTCAACATGTTTGTTCTTGTTCTACAACCGGAGCCTGTTGTTGTTGTTGTTGTTGTTGTGGGAGGTTGAATAGAAACAAATTTAGTTTTGCATAATCGAAACTGTGCAGAAGCAAATGAAAGAGGAATAGAAAAATAACTGTTCTTGCGCTTAAAATAGAAGCATGTGAACTGATGCTTATCAGTTGTCATTTTTATTTATTTGCATCTATTCTATTATTGCGGCCAAATTATTTATTTACTTTATTTTATTGATGTTTATTGAAATTAATTTCATAAATTCAAATACATTTAATTGATTTTTAATATTACTTGAAACAAAATAGTCTATTTATTGCACTACTCTTAAGCTAATTGAATAAATTATATTTTATGATACTTCAAAATATATAAATATAATATAATATGCTATAAGATGTTAAAAAAAATTCAAAAAAAATTATTAAATTAATTATTAAAATTCATTTGATAAAAACACATATATAAAATGTATTATTTATTAAAACATATTAAAAACTATAAACATAGGTAAAATCTATAAAAAAGCCTATACTAGAATTCTATATTTCTGCAATGCTTGAGAAACAAATTAAATAAAATAAATTGAAAATTAAATAAATAAGAAAACATTTTGATAAACATATATATATAGAAAGATTAATATTATTTAAAAACATTTTGATAAACATAAATATATAGGAGGCTTAATATTATTTTAAAACATAACAAAATTAAATTAAAGCTTTAAAAAAATCGATGACTTTAATATTTGTGCCAAGTTTATGCAAGCGCTAATGGGTTTTAATAACAAAGTTAACTAATTAAATATATCTGAATCAATTTGGTAAATATACAAACCAAACGGTTTTCATTCAGTTAACAAATATTTTGCAAAATAATTAACCAAAAGTAAAAAAATGTCTAAAAATTCTGTATTAGTGCGGATCTAATGTAGGGTCCACGGGCTTCGCCTAAATCTGGCCAAAATGTGCCTGCGGTTGGCCCGATGCACATTTTGCATGCATCGCTGCATTTTATTTCAACGTGCGATGTTGTTGTTGTTTGTTGTTTGTTGTGCTGTGTTGTTGTTGTTGTTGCTGCTGCAACATTTGTTGTTGTTGCGCTTGGCATGCGGCAAACCGGCAGGACAAGGGCAGCGATCGATGAGGGGGTGTCGGGGGTGTAAGGGGGAGGCGGCTAAATGGGAACACTGAGAGTGTGGGCAGCGCACTTGGCCAACAGTTTCGGTTTTTGCGAATGAGCTGTGCCAAAAAAGCAGCAACAACAACAGCAGCAGCAGCAGAAGGAGCAGGGGCAACAAGGGGGAGGGGCGCATGCTGCCAGTTTAGGATAATGACCCTGACTGTGGCTGCTGTTGTTGTTGCTCTTGTTGCTGTTGTTGCTGTTGTTGTTGCCAAAAGTGTTATAAGTGTGCATGCAGTAAATATTTATATCTATATCTATATCTGATTGCCAGTGTGTATGTGTTTATTTGAGAGAGAGACAGCGTGAGAAAGAGGGGGAGGGAGAGGAAGGGGAAGAGAAGCGAGAGTGCAGCACGATAAAAGTGAAAAATGGCATAAATGATATTTTGGTATTCAATTTTTGTATTATTTATTTATTGCTTTATTTGCGTTGCGTGTGATAAAATTATGCTGGGCGTGCCCAATTCGCAATTCTTGTTTAAAAAGCATATTGCAAATATGTACATAGCATCTAAATAGAATTTATGCGATATTAATGCTTAGGATTTATAGTGCACTTTATAATAAATTTATAGCAGTAAATATTGTACTTATTGGCATTCTTATTCAATTGGATTTGGATATATTTTGCAGGTATAAGGTGCAATTTTTATAAAATTTATAGCGAGTGAATATAAGTTTTTAATCAATTTTTATTTAATTGTTAGGTGTATATACAATTTATAAATAAATAAATGCTATAAATATTGTATTTTTATTTAATTATTAATAAAGTGTACTTTATATTAAATGTATAGCATAGGGTAAATATTATTTTTTTGTTCAGAGTTGGACTTGCGAGAAACAAACCAGCGAGAGTTAAACTAGCGAGAGTTGGGCTAGCGAGAGTTATGCTGGCGAGAGATGGGCTATCGAGAGTTGGTCTAGCGAGAGTGGGACCAGCGAGAGTTTGACCAGCAAGAGTTGGTCTACCGAGAGCTGGCCTAATGGGCGTTACCCAGCGAGAGTTGGATCAACGAAAGTTGTACAAACGAGAGTTGGACCAGCGAGAGTTGGACCAGCGAGAGTTTGACCAGCGAGTGTTGCGCTAGCGACAGTTGGAGTAGAGAGAGTTGGACCAGCGAGAGTTATACATCGAGTGTTTCACATTAATTAACCGAATGGTGTCCGAGGGAAGCAAGGAATATTACCAGAATTATATTTGGAATTAGTTAAATAATACCAAAGTATTAATTGCAATTATTTTGTTTTTAAAACTGCCTTTCATTATACTCAAAGCATTTCATATATAAGGAAATTGACAAAGAATTTAGTTGTTATACTATACTATGTTTTGATTTATTTTGTATTGCACGAAATAGATTTTGTCACCTAGTGGAATGGGGAAACATTTGCAATTGTGCTCCTGCCTTGAATAAATTCCTAGAAAACAAAATAAATTCATACAAGATAATTCTTTATAAATTGTGCATTTAATTTAAATGGTATGTCCAATTGTTGTTTTGCCTGTTGTAGTCATAATTGTGTTATTGCACTTCTTATTGTTTATTTATAAGCCTACGGTTTATGCCAATTTGGCCAATTGCCAGACGTTTTTTCCCATTGAAATAAATAAATAAAACAGCCTAATTGTTTTTGTTTGTGAGTGGCCATTGTTGGTTTTATTAATCCTTTATGGCGTTTATTTTTGGTTTATTTATTTTGCGTGTTTTTTATGCATTCATTTCTGTTTTGATATTGCTTATTGTTGATCCACAGGTGTATCTATTTTTGGACTTATTTCTGGGCATTTCGTAGATATATAGTTGTAGTTGTTTTAAATAATCTTGTGGCTGGTCACAGTTTTTCAATTTAATAAACTATAGAATGATGCTTCGATAAATTCCGTTAAATCAACACAAACTAAAAGCACGCAGACAGATTCACATTCGAATGCTCATGAGTACACTCGCATAAGTATTCGTTTTATTTGTATGGGTATATCGAAACGTGATTTGCAAAAACGTGATGCGAATGTTAAATATAGTGTATTCAGGCAATATCTTTACTATTTAACGTCTGTTGGTATTGCTCCATCTCCATTTGTTTGCGTCTGGTATTATTGTTGCTTCGCACACTCAAATAAATAAATATTTAATTTATGCACATTATGCATGCGGAATGGGCATGAAGCGCTTTGAACTCCACGCAAAGCGTAGACAACTTTAAGATATATTTTCTCAATCAAATCAAATTATACGCACATGTTTGCATATATTCATAATACTCGTATGTATGTTTATTTGTTTATTTGTTTGTCTGTTTGCAAAGGATGCTTGACCAAAACGCTAAGGAAATCCAGTCACAGCTGCCGGCAATTAAAATGCGATTAACAAATATTCAAAATTAAAATTCACAACGTGCGCTGCGCACTCAATCAATACCTATAAGGAAGCAGCTATTCTGAAATATACTATTCTATGATTTATTTGATTAATTTGTGCATTGGTTTCGATGAATTGATTGCGCCGAATTTATTGGAATTTAATTGAAATTAATTATGCTCTGCTTTTATTGAAAGTTCACTAAATGAAAGCTAACAAAGCGATGTGTGAGTTTGTAAATACATTTCAAATTAAATACAACATTTCAAATTTATTTCTGTTATTTAATTTAAAAATTGAGCTATTCATTCTATTTCATTTAAATTTATTTAATTTATTTATAAAAATATTTACAAATTAAATACATATCTGTAAAACTATATTTTGTAGTTATTTATATATTATTTTTATAAGCACTTGGAATATTTTCAATCATAAACTGAGTCAAATTTGAACAATTTTTTGCTTTTTCGCGAATGTTGAATGCGAAATAATTTGAAATAATTTTCCCAGAGCTGCACTTGGCATTTGATTGAAATTGAAATTTTAATTGTTGTTATAAATTGCAGTTATGCTGTTGGCCTTTGTGTGCGAGTGCGACAAACGGAACTTTTATGATTATTAAACCCAACCGCAGTGTACAGAGATGTAGAGATGTTTTTGTGGAAAAACTTTTCACTTAACATGCGAGTGATTTTGATGCGTTTTTATGCGCTCCGCTGGCTTTAATGCAATTGTACAACAAAGCAGCATAGAAACAATAAAAGTAATAACAATAACAGAAGAGCAGAGACAGAGAGAAATGATGTTGAAAAAATTACAGGTGTAACAGGTAGCACGGAAATGTGCACTGATTACGGATTTAATTTATGCGGCCGGGCACCTGTTACGGAAAATACAAAAAATACAAAAAAACGCGATAACGATTATGGTTATTCGTATTGGCCTGCTTATTGTGCTGATTTCGAAATACCAAATAACATGAAGGAATGGGAACGGAGCCACAGTAATAGCTGCAGCAATTAGCATGTTGCAACAGCACTCAAAGCAAAAAAAAACATCCAAAAATAAAAATAAACGAAACGAAAGAATCTACCAAACAGCATTATGTCGCATTTCAATTAGTCTTGCGCCATTTGGCTGCCAAACGGAGTCGACACCAAGGCAGCTGACACGCCCACAGCTGCGACGCCCACTCCAACTTCAGCGCCCACTGCCATGCCCCTAATTGCACGCTCTGCTCCCTTCTTCTTGCTCTCCCACTCTTCCCATAGTGGCTCTGCCAGCCAGCGCTGCCAGATCAGCTTATTTCAGGCTAGATCTAGCGCATTTGATAGCTGATTTAATAGTTTATTAAATTTGCAAATAGCTTATAGTCATAGGTCCAGCACATTTTAAAGTAAAAATTAAAATTAATTAATTATTTATTATTTATGTATTATTTTGTTATTTATTTATTATATATTTAATATAAATAAATAAATAATTTATTATTTATTGCTTATTTATTATTTACTATTAGTTATTAGAGATTTTATTATAAGCAAATTTTGACTTCAGAAAATATTTCATAAGCTTAAAATGTTTTACTGCCAGCGTTGTTCATTTAGCGAGTTAAAAACCTAAATTTTTGCATTCACTTATCTGTTTATATTTATTTCTTTATTTCGTATAAATTTGTATGCATTTGTTTTATTTTTATGTTTATTCTAAACACTTTTTCTTGATTATTTTTAACTTTATTTATATGATCCAAAATTTGTTATTTAATCGATGGTATCATCTCTATGTTATCGTCAAAAATATTTAAATGAGCAAGTAAATAATTTAATAGATAATTTAATTTTAACAAAATCTCCTTAAGCCCCTATTACTTTATTTAATTAATTACTTTACTAATGATGCAATAAATGTAACTGTTCTTAATGCATTAGGAAATTTTAAATGATAAATAATAATAATACAAATTTTTATATCTTGTGCCCAGTTGAAAAATGGAAATACAGGGTTATTTTTATATGTTTTATAGAACTTGCAAGTAGCTCATATTTTGCATATTATTTTATTTTATTATTTTAGTTTATTTTAGCTTATTTATGCTCCAAATCTGGCTTATGTGGCAACACTGGTGTCAGCTGCCCTTGCAACACACGCATTTCAATTTCGCTAAACGTTGCCTCGTTTTCAAAGTGTTGCCAAGTGCAGAGGGCAAAACTTTTGTAAGCCGCTGTAGGTCTGTATGTGTGTGTATGAATCTATGTATGTGTGTGTGTGTGTGTGTGTGTGTGTGTGTGTGTGTGTGTGTGTGAGTGTGTGTGTGTGAATGTCGCCATGCTGTACTCGCAATCACTGCCAGTGTCACAGCTTCCCTTTGGGGAACTCTCCCGGCTCTATTAGCACATTTCAAGCTGCTGTTTACCAGCTCTGGCCACCTCGATCTCCCTCTCCCAACTCCTCCCTCTTTCATCCACTCTCTTCTCCCCTCCCTCTTCCCCCCTCACTGTAGAACTGCTTGACTTTGCCGCTTGGCTTCACTGTCAGCTGCAAGCCTGCAGGCAGCCATCGAAAGTCATCTTATTTGCCTTTGAGCGCTGCAAATTGCCAATGGCAACTCTCAACTCTCAAGGCTATGTGTGTTCAAGATGTTGGCAATACGCACTGGGAATCATACGTACATCCATATATAGACTGGTAATTAAATACGTTACACAAAGAGCCAGGAATCTGATGGGAACTCGAAACCAAACTTCATCTAGTTTCATGACATTTGTTTTGGCTTAGTTTTGCAGTTTCAAGTTTTTACCAACATTTGCTAAATTTGAAGCAGTATATATAGAGTAATATATAGATAGCTTAAACTAAAATATTAAGTAGCTTGAAAATAAATATATAAAAACCAGAATGGGCGGAGCAGATCAGTCGGACGGGCCCGACTGTCTTATACCCTGTGCCAATGCTCGAGATAGTTAAATACAATAAAAAAAGTTTATGTTCCAAATAACAACATTCTATGTTCAATATTACGCTTGCTATTAACTTTGTATGTTCAAATATTCAAACATACGCACAATTCAAGTGCCAAGCAACATGCTTGGTATTGCTATCCCTCTCGCACGCTATTCTCACACGTATAGCGGCTGCGCTTGGGTCTGATGTATGCAATATTACGTTGCTTATATCTCGTTTGTTTATAAACCGATTTCAATGCGCTTTTCAGGACAGTTAAATATCATATAAGAGAATATATATTCAACAATAACAACATTCTATGATTAATATAACGCTTGTTTCTGAACTTTTAAGTTCAACTATTATTAAGCTTATATCTCCTGTGTTTCTTAACCGATTTCAATACGCTTTTCAGGATAGTTAAATATAATACAAGAGAGCTTATGTTTCAAATAACAACCTTCTATGGTTAATATTACGCTTGTTCTTCAACTTTTTGTGTTAAAAAACACGAGGTTGTGTGAGTTTTATTGATTTTTGGGCGTAAAGGGGGCGTGGCATCAACGATTTGAAATAAACTTGATCTGCGTATTGAATAGACCTATCTATAGCAACCAAAACGGCTTCTCTAGCTTTTGTACTTTTCGAGATCTACGCACTCATCCGGACGGACAGACAGACAGACAGACAGACAGACGGACATCGCTAAATCGACTCAGCTCGTCTCCCTGATCAAGAATATATATACTTTGTAGGGTCTGCCACGCCTCCTTCTGCCTGTTACATACATTCTGACAAAGTTAATAACCCTGTTTTCCCATTTTTCAATGGGCACAGGGTATAATAAAATGGTAAAATATAAATATATAATATAAAAGCAAAAATATAGACTATGCCACCAATACTTTATTTTTAGATTATTTGAATTCCCAATTGCAGCTTGAAAGTGCTTTATAAAGCATGTTATTAAAGAGTAATTATTATAAGTTTAAATATTTATTTATATTTATATGTAAATGAAAAAATAAAAGTTAATACTAAATCAATTATTAATTATAACTATTAATTGCATTTTTTTTTTTTTTTTACCAAAATTGTATTTTTCAATAAGATTTGATTCAAATGTTTGAAGCTTTCTTTTCTCAAAATATGGAAATCGAACAAATAAAAGTTATTCAAGACTTTCCTAATATAAATACATAAATATAAATATGCTAAAATATAAATATTCTTAGATATAATTACTTAAATTTACATGTGCCAAAATAAAAATAATTATTATTAATTATAGAACAATAATAGAATTATGACTACTTATAAGCATGGTCAATTTAGTAGATTGAATTTACGAAAACTTTAATATAGTAGAGTTCATTATAAATCATTTTTGCCATTGAGTATTTCTATTTTATTCATTCTTCAATTCACCAACTGCTCTCTTTACTCGCTCTCTCGCTCTCCGAAAGATAATCAGCGACAATCAGGTGCGTCGACTTTGCATATTAATTATCACTACTTTCGCTCTCTCTCTCAATTTGCCTGTTTCTCTCTCGCTTCTTTTAAGCAAATTACACCGAACGCTGCACACCACTAACAACGATAATAAGATAATTAATCAGTAAACTGTGAACTGTGAACCCGAAAGCTCGCATTGTTATCTATGAATTCTTCGGAAGAATCATCAATGTAATTCTTAAACTACTATGAGCTTGACAATTTGTCAACTTGACTGCATTTTCTGTTTTATTGTCACATTCCATATTTAGAGTGTGGTTTCTAAAAACATATTTTCGATGAGTGAATTTTGTCTGAGAAATATTTCTAATTATCAGCAAGAAAACCGCAAGTTGTGAAGTGTAATAAAGTAAAGTGATAAAGTGTGTGTGTGTGTTTTTTTTTTATCAGCCGTTGGCTTTTTCGTTTTTGTTTTTACTTTTTCTTTTGTGTTGTGTTATCATAAAGTGAAGTGAACAAAAAGTGTTCGAACAGCAGAGATGAGCGTTTGGCTTTAATTTTCGGTATGTGGCACTATTTCTTTCTTTCTTTCGCTTTCTCTTTCTCCTTCTGTACTCTTTGATCTGTCGCTGCTCCTCAGCTTCGTTATCTGTTGGCTGGCACCTTGTTCGCTTGTTTGCATATTGCAACATCTGTGCAAGCGAAACCAATTTAAAACATACGCCAGCACATGCTCGCATGCGCTACACTGGAAAAAATAATGTGTGATTCGTTGCACAAATTATAAATCTTGTTTTGTTCTAGAATTTAAGTGCAAATCGGATTAAAATTAAGATTAATCAAGGAAAAATAAGGGTTTAAAGCATGATTAATTTAGTTATGAATCGGATTTTATTTTAAATTTAAAAGTTTATAAATAAATGCAATAGAAGATTTTTAATGAAAAATTTTGGCTCTGTTCAGATAGTACTATTTCGAATGTTGCCAACATTCTCATCAGTGATAAATAAATATAATTTTAGGAACACACTTCAAAAAAAACTTCCTATTTGAATTTAAAATTGTTTGGCTCATTGAATCTTTGACTGCGAAAGTTCTTAATTCAAGTATGAAAACTCTTAAGTTTTTTTTTGTGTATACACACCCTGCATACTCGCACACACCCTACACACACACATATTGCCTCAACACATGCTGCTAAAAATATCAAGCGCAACATTTTTCTTGACTGCCATGCAACATTTCTCATCTCTTAAGTCCCATCTCTCATCTCCCATCTCTCAGCTCTCATCGTTCGTCTGTTTTGCTTTGTTCTTGCACTTCGGCCGAACTTCAGTTCTTGCTGCGGGGGCGTGGGGCGTTGGGGCTCTTTAAAATAAATATCTTAGCGACTTGTTCTGCTTAATTGCTCGCATATTTCGCAACATAACTTTTGATCTCGGTTGCCGTCTGCGCTGTTAATTAAGGCAGGGTATCTTCAGCACTGTCACTTGATACAGCATTTATTAGACCCTGTAGTCAAGAAAAGTACAAAGGGGTATACTAAGTTGGTGCTCAAATATGTGTAAGAGTCAGAAGGAAGCGTAATAGGGTATATTTTTTTTTTTAGTGATCTTCGTCTGTCCGACTGTCCGTCCGTATGAACACGTAGATCTCGCAAACTTTAAGATCTAGGCACCATTTTCAGTATTTATCTTTTATTCTTTACGCCGATCAAGAATTTTGATGAAAATCGGATAAGAAACAGCGAAGATATGCAGCATACAATTAGGTGGATTGTGTGTGTATAGTGTCGGCTACGCCCGATTGTAGCCTTCAGCGTGATATCGTTATCATTTCGTACGGAACATAACACTCAGAGCATTTCCTCTGCTGTTAGGAAGTGTGATGCTTGGTCCGTGACCTACATAGAGTCGGATGGGGATGGGGGCTAGAAGAAATGCAACCAATGGCAAAAGTTTTGCTAAATAATGCACACAGGAAATATCTATATATACTACTTGTGGCAAACAGACACAAGTTGTTTGTTTTATTTTGACAGGAATTGGAAAAGAAAAAAGTGCTGCGCTCCATGAAAAACTTTTAAATGAAGTTGTTGAAACTTGCGCTCAAGTTTTTCTGCAATTGCGGAAATCCACAAACACACGCTGCGGCTCATAAATCATTTGCACAAATTATAGACAATCTTTGACTTATGGCCAGAGTTCAAAGCAGCCAAGTCCATATCGATTCGATTCTATTCGATTCGATTTCCATTTGCCAAAGAGCTCTTCATTAACAGCCAGCCGCCTCTCCTCAAGATGAAGTGAGTTTCTAATTACTGCCGGGCAGCTGCGAAAAGATTCAAATTGCTCGATGCGCCATTAGAAAATGCTTCATTTCGACACTCTTGCTCTCGTCAGTGCTTCAATTGTTCAATTGCCAACTGGGTATTGGGGTCTGGGTTCTGGGTTCTAGGTTCTCCGTTCTAGGTTCTGGGCTCTAAGCACTTGGCTTGGAGGGAGAATCGCTGAAGTGGGGGCAGCAACTGCTTGGCGCTTTGCCAATGCGACAACTGCTGCTTTTTATTTGGCAAATGCATTTTAATGTCACTTTACAGCAAATTCTCATTGCAAGCCATTCATCATGCTCCTCCCCACTCCCCCCCCTTCTCGACGACATTCCCCCCATCTACACTCTCCCCCTGGGGCTTTGGCAAAGCATTTCTATGTCATCATTGTCATTGTTTTAAGTAGCTGCCGTAAATGGGCGTAAATGTGTACTTTTTCCTTAAAGGCAGGAATTTCAAATGCAGTTGCAGTGTTTGCCTCGCTTTGGGCCAGCTTGCAAGGACATTAAATTTGTGTAATGGTATTGCAAGGACAGCAGGGTCATAAAAAATTTAAAATAGCTCAAAGTATTGAATTTAGCTAAATATGCTAAGCTACAAGGTAATAATTTCAAGAATTTCACCTGCAGGTATTTTAGTTTGAATTTAAATGTAATACATTATTTGAAAATGGAACGATAATTAGTAGGCTATGCTACGTTCAACTGTCTATAGTCGGTGAGAGTTCGGCCAGTGAGAGTTGGGCCAATAAGCGTTCGGTCAGCGAGAGCTGGACTATTGAGAGTTGGGCCAGTTAGAGTTGGGCTGCGAGAGATTCACATTAATGTACCCTCTGGGCTTAGCGTCCGAGCGAAGCGATTGTAAAATTTATTATTATTATTTTAAAATTTAATTTAATTAATAATTTTAATGTCAACTAATTGCAGTCGACAACGCAATTTAGAAAATATTAATTAAATATAAATGTGCAATGAAAAGTTACAATGTGACTATTTTTTAAAAGTAAATGTAAATGTAAATGTAAATTCACATTTATAACAAAAATTAATATACATATATATATAATTTAATTAAATTAAATAAAAGTTTTATCAATTGAATAAGGTAGAAAACATATTATATATTGCATTTAATCTACAGCTTCAATAAATTTAAAACAAATATTGAGACTGTCGCTGAGAAATGGTTTAAAAATCATAAAGTTTGAATATCAAAGAAAATAATGAAGTAAATAAAATATAGTTGACTATTCTTGTTAACTTTATTTAAATAACTGTTGCTCTGGCTTAATATTGTTATACTAGAATAAATTCCGTTTTACTCTCTTAATGAATATACATATTTAAATAAAACTGTTAGAACAAAGAGCGAATTTAGTTTATTTCTAGCTAGACAAAAGCAGCAATTGAGCGGGGAGAATGAACTCTGCTCAATTAACTGCAGAGCATAAGTTTTTCTATTTGGCATTTGCCATAACTGTTTAGTTGGACATCTTTGTTGTCTGCCACATGAATACACAGAGAGAAATAAAGAGAACCGTTTGCATTGTCGGCATGGCTAATAAATTTGTGGTTCGGCCACGCCTCCTCTAAGCCCCAATGCACTTGGAACATGCCGTTTCGGGGCTTTTTGGACTGCAACCAAGAAACTGTCTCCACTGGCCATAGAGACAATCGCAGTGGCAGTTTATAGCCAGAGTTGAAGTAGTAATGCGGTGCATAAATATTTATTGTACGTGTTGGCCTCGGGTTGATGAGCCTCTCTCTCTCCCCCCCTCTCTCTTTCTCTCTCTCTGTCTCACTCTGGGAAAAGCGGACTCTTTTGTTGCCTTTGGCATTAAGCTAATAAAAGCGTCGCAATGCCATCGAAATAAGCATCGGCAGACGTTCAGGTTCTTAAGAAATTGTATAGAATAATAAAAACTAAAAATTGATTATAATAAATTGGGTATAGCGAACATCCAGCCGGTAGCAGACTAGAAGAAGCTATAAACAACAACTGCAACTATAAACGAACAACAATATGAAACAAAAACAAAAATATTAACACTCTGTCCACATGACCAAAGGAAAACGGCACGAAAATCACGTTCACAATGGTCACGTTTAGCCACGGTGACAAGAAAACAAGGGGAGACGGGGGTGTGGAAGCCGGGGAGTGAGAGCGAGAGGGCTGCCAAGAGCGAGACAAATAACTGCAGCACACTTATGACTTATGTTCGTGCCAGACTGCGCACAACATACCCTATAAACTAGCTGACAAGGGTATACACAAATTATGCTGGGCTGCCTTAAAATTCACTGTTAAAGAAAACAACACAAAAACGCATTAAAATATTAAATTATATTATTAATGTTATTTTATTTATTTCATTTATTATTATTAATCTATCTAAGTGCAAATTTTATTTTATTTTATTTATAAATTTTTCGTTGATTTTTTTGGTATTTAGCTAACATGCTGAGAGTGTGAGCTCTCACTTGAATCTCTCTCAATAAGTTGTTAAAAGAGAGAGTAAGATAAGTTGTTAAAAAAGAAAGTAATATTAACAGCCATTTAAGGACACACAAGCGAAAACAAAAACAAAGAGAGCGGCAGAGCATGTGTTTTTCCGTTATCTTACTGATAAGATCGCGAAAAGAAAAACGGAAGACAGTTATTTGAAAGCTTTAATATCAATGCATAATAATGACGATGATAATGATATTAAGAGTTTAATAAAGTTCTTTCAAGTGAACAGATTAAAATCATGTAATTTCATTTATTTTATATTATTTTTTTTGGCTCTATTTTATTTAGTATTTTATATTTAATACTGCGTTGTTTATTATGTTTATTTTATTTATTGATGGTTATGCTATTAGGAGTTTCATATAGTTCTTTCAAGTAAACGTATTGAAATTATTTAATTTAATTTATTTTATGTTTATTAATTTATTCGATCTATGTATTTTATTTATTTTATGTTGTATATTATTTTGCTTATAAATGGTCATGTTATTTATTTAAAATGTATAATAATAATTTAACATTATATTGATATGTGAAATCAAATATTAAAAGTTAAAGTTTAATTTACTGTTAGTTTTACTAATTATTTCTGTTAGCGTATGTAACTAAAGTATTTAAAATGAGTTATATAAGCTTATGTTTTTATGTTATATATTTTATTTATTTATTTTATTAGTTTAATATATTTTATTTAATATTTTATAGCGTTTATTATTATGAAATGTATTCAAAATAATACTCTAGCATTAGGTCGAATATTAAGAATTAATATAAATTTACCCAGGGTATTGTCGTATTCGGATCCTACTAACCCTTGCTGTTATGTCTTTGTTTTCAACAACAGGGAAACGCCAAGAATCAGTGGCAACGACGCATGTTGTACAGGGGGATTGGTAGTGGTCAAGGGGGAGGGGGAGGCGGTGGGGGCGGCGGATTTAAATGACACAACATGTGTAAGCCAGCGCCAACGACGTCATAAATCTTCACACACCTTCAGCGTGTTGTCCACCCACACACACACTCTCACGCACACAGCCATACGCATGCACTGAGAGAAAAATCAAGAGTTTTCGTACTTGCATAGAGAACTTCCGGTGGCAAAAGTTCTCCGAGACAACACATTTTTGGTCCAATAATAAAATGTTTTATTTAAGTGATATTCCTATACGTATTTAATATTATTTTTATTAAGTGTTATCTATTCTCCACTTTTCTTATTTCATAAACTATAAGATTAAAATAAGTTACAATTCTTACTTAATTTAATTCATGTTTGCACTTAATTTAAACATCCTTTTCTTGCCTTAATTATTTTGAATTCTATTATTCTATTTCGATTTGTACTTGGGTTCAAAAACAAAACAAGATTAATTTGAGAGCTTTATGTTGTAGAGAGAAGTACTATTTATTTTTCCGAGTGTGGGGCCCGTTGCTTCCGACTGACTGGCGATGACGGTTCGCTGCGTTTGGACTGTGCGTCAGACCAACCCCAACCACAAAGAGCCAGCAAATCCCCAATCCGCAGAGCGCCAAACTATGTTTAGGCCTCTGTCGCAGTTACCTTTATTGGCTTTGGTAGAAAAAAACGTGATTTCCGCTATTTGGCCGCTGTAATTGTTTGCGTTTAGCCGGGGAGGTTTGTTGGTAGATTTCCCCATCCCCCCTCCCCATCCGGCACTTCCCATTGTCTATTTAATTTTGTTTCCTACAGTTTCGTTTGGCTTCTGGCTTAAAAAAGCCGCCATGTGCAGACGCTCAAAGTGCGCTTTTCCCCTCGCCAGACACCGACACCTGACATGGCAAATGTCATAGAAAAGTCTGGATGCATTTCTCCTTGTGCAGGAATATTTCAGACGGCAAATGGGAATGCCATAAATACCCCCGACAGTTGCGTTTGCTACGAAATTTCTGACACCTGAATGCAGCTGCTTTGAAAGGTGCACTCGAGATTGCTGCTGGGAAACTTGGAAAATACTTTTCCAGTTGGTCGAATCGAAGGAAGCGAGCTGCTTGTCATATGTCAAGTTTGATGTACGCGAAACAGACTGAAGTCAGCGGAGCCTCAGTTCACCCAACTCCAAACTAAATGGCAAACTTTTCGCCAGAAAATAATAATAAATATAGAATATAACGAGCAATGGCGGAGCAGGTCAGTCAGCTGAAAGGCTACAGACATGCAAGTAGCATATCTTCGCTGTTTTTTATACGATCGTAAGGAAATAACTATGTTTACCTAGCTCGTCATTCTGTTCAAGAATATATATACTTTTTGGGATTTCTCGCTTCTTTCTCAGCAATGGCGAAGCAGGTCAGTCAGCTGAAAGGCTACAAACATGCAAGTTGCATATCTTCGCTGTTTCTTATCCGTTCGTAAGCAAATAACTATGTTTACCTAGCTCGTCATTCTGTTCAAGAATATATATACTTTTTGGGATTTATCGCTTCTTTCTCAGCAATGGCGAAACAGGTCAGTCAGCTGGAAGGCTACAGACATGCAAGTAGCATATCTTCGCTGTTTCGTAGCAAATAACTATGTTTACTTAGCTCGTCATTCTCTTCAAGAATATATATACTTTGTGCGTTTTCTCACTTCTCCTTTCTCTTTTTTTTTTATTTATACTAACTTTATTTTTCTTTTTATTTTTCATTTATATTTTAATTTATTCTTCCCCCAGATTTTCTTATTTTCTTATATTAAATTTATTTTTTAATTTTAATTTTATTATTCTTAATTTTAATTTGTAATATATTTTTTCTTGGCTGACTGGTCTTAGTTGGCATTTAAATAAATAAATAAATAAATAAATTATAGACCCCTGGAAACTTTTTTAAAGTGTAGGGATTAAATACCATAGAATAAATGTGGATTTTATACTATACAAGCCATCACTTTTAGCCCATTTATTTGGTGTAATTTGAACGAGTTAAAGCAAATTGTCAGCATGCTGTTAGGCAAAACCCTTTGGCCAATTATATTCATACATTATTCGAGCAATTTGCTGTCGGTCTGTCTAAGCCAAATTACCTTTTTGTCAATTGTGTTTTGTGCCACTGTGCTTAACGAACCGTAGCTGGCACTAGAGCTGGCAACTGTAAATGGAACTGGCAGCCGCAGATAGAGTAAGACAATGGAGCCTGGACTAGAGGATCCATAGACTACGGACCAGAGACTGACAAATTGGAAGTTTTTGCCTTGGCTCTTGGCATCGTGTATAAGGCATAAGGCATCAGGCATCAGGCATAAGGTTTCCTTCCCATCATTGAGCTGCAGCTATTGATTTTGAAGAGCAACAATGGTAGCAATTTTTCCTCGAACTACTTGTTGTCGGGCAGAACTCTGGCAGTCTTACCTCTTTGTTGTAGCCATTGTTGTTAGGCGGCATTTGGCTTTATCAATGTCTGGCAGAGAGCACTGTCAACACATATTTGCAGTGCTTCATTTGTGTAGAAATGTGTGGGGCCTAAAGTATGGCATCAACTGCGACTGACAACGTGTAGATAGCAGGCGAGTAACATTGCCAAGAGTGAAAACAGTTAATGGCTGTTACAGTTGGCATTCGGCACTCGGCATTTGGCATTTGGCAGAAACACAGAAACACAGAAACAGCAGGCAGCAGATAATAAAGAACTGACCTCAATTTGCTTATGAACCCAGAGAACTGGAGATTCGGTTTCTGTTTTTGTTTCAGTATCATTTCTGGTTTCAGTTTCGGTTTCAGTTACTTTTTAGGCCCTGTACATTAAAAGAGCATCACAAGAGTCTATTAAGTTAGTGTCTATCTGTAGGTACACCTAGAACGTAAACTGCAAGTGTTAGAGACGCCATTTCTGGTATGTAGGTTCTTCTATGCTGATAGCATACTATATAAAGTTTGTTATTGATTTTGGATGTCTCCCCTACTTTCCATGCTCTCTGCTTACTACAATAATATACAGAAGCCACAATTTTCAAACTGCAGATTTGTAATTTTGCACACGAAATATCGAAGATGTGCAACAGACAATTTGGTGAACTGGAAATATTTTATATCTTGGCTCTGTGTGTGAGGCAGTGTAAACACAAAGTACTGGGGTCCCCTACTATCGGTTACGTCCGACTGCAGTCTTCCGCCCGACTGTTTTGTGCCGTCCTTTCTGTTTTAAACGTGTACAGCTTGGGTTAAGGTTAGCGACCCACAGCCGCCGCTGCAGATACAAATGTATCTGCATCTGTATCTGTCTATATTGTGCAAATTGCAAATGTAACTGCTGCTGGGGCTAAACAATGATGTATCTCCAGTTAGCTGCCCCCTGCCCCCTGCCCCCGCAGCTCTCGTTGTGCCGCATTTGCTGATTTGGATTTTGTATCTGTTGAAATCAGCATGTGCTGTGGAGGCATGGAGGCATTGTGTAATAGCAAACCTGGCACTCAGTTATGATGTATTGTAGTTGTTTGTAATTTTCGCCTTAATTACAGTTATAAAACACAGCCGTCATTTGGTTAGACAATGTGTTAAATGGCATCAAATTGCAGATGACTGTATTAAAGTAGCCAAGTGAAGTGCCTATTTAGCTATTTATTAGAAACTCATGAATCATACAAAAAATGTTATTACACTGGCTTAAAGCGACTTTGACTTCTGTTACAACATTTCAGCGGAAGCTTTATCGTGTGTATCTTTTTGTTTCTGTCGTGGAACTTTTCTATTCAGCTTTCATGCAATATTTATTTGTTGAGGGTATTTCTTGTATTTCTTGGTATCTGCCGCCCCCACAGGTGACATAAAAGACAGCACACGTGGACAGCCACGCGCTGCCGCCAGCCTTCCCTCCGGCCCCTCTTGCCAGGGCAGATTCTCTCCTAGACAATAATATATTTTATATACATATATGCCCCTCTAGCTGTGCCTGTTGTCTAGCAACTTTAATTGCCGCTTGAAACTGTGATTCCAAATAAAATAATAAACATACAAGTTCCTAAAAAATACATAAATAGAAATAAAACCATGCAAAGATAAACCTTAAGTCTTCAACTCAGTTAAATACAGAATTGGTTATTTGCCGCACAAGAGTTGATTTTAGTTTTATGTCCTAAAAAATCCATTTATTTGGAGAATAATAACATATGATTTAACAAAATCATGTTAAGCAAAACCTCGAGTATTTAACTGAGCTTAATTCAGAATTTTTTATTTACGCGCGTGTTTTGTTGTTCATTTAAAAAAAAAAATGTATATTATAAATTAGTTGACAATAAATAAATAAATAAAAATATAAATATACTGAATATTCCCCTCTACCAACTTTAATTGCCGCTTAAAGCTGTGATTAAAAATTAAATTCTTTTCATTCGTTATGTTATAGAAATAAAATCATGTAAGGGGGAAACCTTAAGTTTTAACGCGGTTAAATTAAGAATTTTTTAATTACCGCACAACAGTTTGTTTTATTTTGGGGGCCACAGATAATTTGTTGTTTATTTTGAGAAAATCGTTAGCGGAATATATTAACGCTGGCTCTCTCTCCCGTTAATGGTTTTGGCTTAATTTAATCACGCTTCAACTATTGATTGTCGGACAACGACATCATTTATCATTTATCATCACACATACAGTGACCTAAATAATTATTCGGTTGCCTGTCAATTGATTTGGGCATGAAATTAGCTTCATGTTAAAACTTTCGAGACTTTAATTAATAGCCATGTTACAAGTGTTCTAAAAACAAGGCCATAACAGTCAGCTTTTGACACTTACCACAAACTGCAATTGCCCTCAGCTGTGCAATATCTGTAAAATAGAATAATTATAATTAATTAAATTGCGATAAATGACAGGCAAATCAATTTCAAACATTAAATTATATAAATATGCCAAGTCAAATGCTGTAATTCCAGCGAAACAATAAATTCATAATTATAATATTACGTATACGCAGCGTTGTGCTTAATTGACCTTGACTATTACATTTCATCGGGAATTTTTGGTTAAACGTGTGCTTTGCTTACACTTTGTCTGTGTACAAACTTGTGTAAGAAATTACATTAAAAATATAGTATTGTAAGCTCTACTTATTGCTTATTTATAATAATACTATTGTTATTGTGTTTATGTCTCATAACGAAATAAAGTGCGCTTTGAGCTGATTTATTAACTGCTGTGCAGTCGGTGCAATTAGCATCAAATTTACGGAAAGTTTTCGTATTAATTATGGGCTAACTGTGATTATTAAGTTAATAATGCCAATTAGCAGCTCTATCAAAATATTGGGTCTATTTCGAACGGCTCAACTTCCTCTTCTAATTAGCTTGAGGTAAAAGCAAACTAAATATTTCCGCTGCAAGCATATCGCGTATTCTTGGAGCTCAACTAATTGAGTTAGCATTGAGACCGAAGAACTTTAAATGGACCCACAGATTTATCAGATTCATTGAGAACTATGGGCTAAATGTTTTGTTTGAGTATTTACGCATATCAATTAACACTCGGCTGATTTATAGCGCAGATTCACATCCGCTTGATGCTTGGTATTCACCAAGATTTAGACTGATACTATATGGATAGCTATGGACGTTCAGCACTTGGTAATTAGTTCGGAGCTGTGTCCACCCCCAAACCCCGAACACTATAATCCAGAGCCCCCCCTCGTCTATGTATCTGAGCCATAGCAACACGCTGCTGTTGTCTCAGTTGTTATTGCTATTTGCGTGTTGAGATTGCTAAACAATATATTGATTTTCATAGAATGTCGAGGTATTTAATCATCGGCTCAATTCCACCTATACACCCATACACCTGCCACGCCCCTCACCCCCTCTGCCATCTTGAGTCTGTCAAATCGAATTTTGTATCCAATTAGTGGGGGCGTTGGGTTGTTTTTGTTTTTGCGTTTCTTATTAGGAAAATATAAAGCAAATTAAGATTCCACGCACATTCATTGTGCATACAGCGTGATCTCTGCCATTAAACATCATAATTAATTAAATTAAATTTCACGTGGAATCATCGAAAGCATTTCCAATGCGGAAAGCTCTGCGCCTGTCAATCTGTCAATCTCAGCGCCTAATCGTCTATGCAAATCAGCCTTTCCACAAACTATATAGTAACTGTATCTGTGCAGTATCTGTAATATGCAAGGCTATACTATATACTTTTTGTTGTTCTTATTTATCTGGCTGCAGTCAAGTTGATGACGTAGCAAACTTGTTCGTAGTCATCGCCGTTTCCTAGTTTGTTTAGATAATATATTTTAGATGTATCCGTATCTATAGCTGTATCTGTATCTGTATCTGTATCTGTGTGTAGTAGCTTCAATCTGTGTTTGCCAATCTTTTATTTGCACTCTTGTTTCATTGCTGTGCTGCGGGTCATGTGATAATTTATTTAAACAAGTTGTTAGACAATATAATATTTATAAGAAAGCTGAGCAACTGTTTGCTCAGTCATTTCGCTAAGCCAAACTGCGTACGCTTCCCCTGACTTTTATAAACACATTGTCATTGCTATACTATAAAGGTATATACCTGATTGTCATATTGTAATCTCAGGGCCCACGCAGCTCGTCCAATATTAATTTTGCAATCGTCATAAATAGCCGGCAATCGATAAAGAGTTGGACCACAGCGCACGCAATTCTATACTCAAATTATCAACTGATTTTGTAATTGAAACGACAATTACTCAACGTGATTAGTATTTCGGTTTTGAATTGCCAACCTACATCACAGCGTACATTCTATATTCTATATATTATTTAACTGCATACAATGTGTTCTCATTCAGTAGTATACAGGGGAGGCCATATAATGTAGCTTTAGCTATAGATTTTCGCGTGCCAATTGCGTAAATTGTTTTAATTTAGTCGTATATCGGTATAATCAAACTGATTGCCAGTCCCTGCGATAATTCGAATTATTACAAGCAGCCGAACAATGAGGTGCGTGATTCGAATGCAATCCAACTATTGAATTAGACATGTTATTGATTACAAACCGAAATCAATTTATGATGTCAAAGCTTATGATATTTAATCTGGAATGCAATTGATTTGACGCACAGAATAGTCAAGATCATTACAAATACTACTTATAGATGAAATACAAAAAGGGAATGAAATATTTTAAATGTCCGAAAGCGAAGATAAAATACTAATAACACCTCTAGAGATTTTAATGAAATAATGTATTTGAACTAAAACAAATCAATTAAAATGTATTTTATTATTGTAGCAATCAGTACTATAAAACAGGAAATTAACTAACTTTTATTCTTTGTAAATAAATAAGAATTTTTTTGAATACGTAACCGTCATAAGATATAATATATAATATTATTTCCTTCCCAACTTTCCCAAAACTAAATAATATTGAGAAAATTATCGTGAAGGTGCTACCTTCGATATTCGATAACAAGTCAGTCAGTTACTCAGTCAGGACAAAGATATGTATATATAATATTGATTTTTCTTTTTAAAATTATCTACCTATCATTCTTTTATCTCAGTGTACAGCTGTGTGCTCTGGCGTATTTGGGTTAGCTTTAAGTTTGCTTTCTAAATTATCAAAACATTTTCTCGCTTTGCCGCAGTCTATCATATCAACTGGCACCTTCAATTAGTGCGTTCTAAAAATATTTAGAAAATATTATCAAGAGATACAACGAGAGCAGTTAGAGTGCTCGCTTTTGTGGCTATCAAACGGAATCCATTTAGTACTGAGAACCGAGAGCCGAGAGTTTTCAATTGAATTGAGTGCCGTGTTTTGTTTTGTGTATTTACAGAAATTACTGTAAAATGTTTGGATTGCATCAAAAGCTCAAGTGCAACGTGGGAACCTTCCAACGGGAGGATGCACCCACTTGCCCGGCCACTTAAAGCTATTCTGGGCATCGATAGATCGGATTGTGGTTGGGATCGTGTGTGGTTATTAAACATTGTGCTCTTTTAGTTTGTATTTTTTTAGGGTGCCCAGAACTGGAATTGCATGGTTTGTTCACAATAAATTTGTTCACACAATCAATACCAATTAACCTCCTTGGCGCGCACTTAATTATAACGCGGCCTGCCAAAGAGCAAATAAAATAAATATTTTGTTAAGCTCGACGACGAGACGCAAGGCCCCAAGACATTACACAAACAGTCTGTCCCCCAGACTGCCCCCTTTACCCTTCCATGTGTCCGTCTTTTTAAAGGCCATTCCCCCTTTCTGCGCCTATGTGCGCTGATCATTTTCCACTTCAACACGCAGCTGCCTTTTGGAAAAACAATGAGAAAAATTAAAGAAAACAACAAACCCCAGAGAGGGGAGCTGCATGAGTTGCCATTCACTTGTGGAGGTCCTATGCCTAAGCCCTCAAATGTCACAACCTCTGCCCCCCATCCCCCATTCCGCATCCGCATTTGTCGCTTTAATTAACGCCACAACGCGGAGTTCCAGCGATGACTCACACTCTCAGTGCCGCAGTTTGTGGCAAGTTTGTTGTTGTACATGCAAATGCGTCTCCTGCAGTGCCAGGAGCCCACACCCATTCCCGATCTGATTCCCGATTCCCAATGCCCGACTCCCGATGCCCGACTCCCGATTACCAAGTCCGTTGGTGGTGGCTTGCGTCTGCTCTTTCAACTCCACGGCGCCTGTGACGCACTCTGTGGGCGTTTCTAGTACATTATGTCTTGTGTCTTTCTGCTACGTGACTCATTAAACCAGGCGCCTAGGATAAACAGACCCATTGCCATGCAGTTTTCTTATACTATAGCACTAAATACACAGACGGGCAATACTGTCCGTGATTACATCTGCTTACTGCCGCTGAAATCGCTCAGTTGTCTTGTTCTTAACTCATAAGGAACTCATTAGGGTCTGTTTACAATATTGTTTATATTTGCCTGTTTCTCCATAGGTTGCCTGCGGGGTTTACTGAAGAACAAAAGATTACATTTTGAAATTTGCGAGTTAAGGAACGCACAAGAATTGCGAAAATTTTTCAGAGCGATACTCTGTATTTCTTTGTCAAATAATATAATTTTAAAATAATACATATTAATACATATGTATACTAATCAAGAATTCTTTGAAAACCTCTATAAATGTATATAATTTTATGAATTTATTCTGCGAGTTTATTTCTATTCGGCCTACAAATATCATATTTATTAATATTCAAAAAATGTTGATGTGCTGTTAAAATCATCAACATATTCATTTCATGGCAAACAAAACATTTCTTCGTTTACTTATATCATTATTCTGCATATTTAAACTGCTTTCAGTTAATCCAAAATTCTTGGTAGAAATTCCTTCGAAAATTCCTCAAATAATACAATAAAATTCCTTGGCATTCACTCTCGCAACAGAAGCTGTTCAAACATTTAACATTTGTTTGTCCGACACGATTATTTGTGTTGGCATATCACCTTGCCATAAATATAACAATTGATTGACTTCACTTTGTGAACTCTATGAGGTCTGTGTGTTCGGCGGCTTCTGGCCTCAGGTGTCGTTGGCAAATGGCAATAGCGGCTGAATAGCCAATATTTACCATAATATTTTATCAGAATTATAAATTATGCATGTGTGAAAAGGCAAACATGATTCTTATCAATGATTGCTTAGTGAATGCTGATAAACTATCCGGCTGAACAACAGCAATAACAGCAAATAGTCTGGATAGGCAAACGTTAATCAATTATTAACAATTTATTTGCGAATTAAATTCTGTTTGCATTTAATTAAAATTGTTGCAAATCACTTTTCATTCCATGGGCCAGTTGGTCGGGATTTGCTTAGGCCTCAATCACGGAATAAATATTATAATTATAAATCAAATAAAATCGTATTATTACGCTCTATACATTTTGTCAACTTGTTATAAAGCCTGTGCCTTTTCCGCACCAAAACCCAGTCACATCAAAGCCAAAGTCTACATCAAAAACAAACGCCAAGCAATTAAATCGGCCACAAAATCCAAGACTGAGCCCAGATGACAGAGAGTGAAGAAAAGAGACTTATGAGATTTTCTCCGAACTAGACATTTTTGTACCCTAACCTCAGTCAGTAATAAGCTAAAAAGTATGCGACATTTATAGGGTATTTGTATAGACATTGATAAACTGTGAAAAACTCTGAACAACTTGTGGGGTGTGCGCATTGAGAACGTCTCGCATTGGCGCTTTAAATTAATTAAAACCTCAAGTGGCAAGTGATAGCGCTTCATCAGATACGCAGATACAATCAAATGAATATATTTATATGGTATATTGTAGATACAATTGTACTCACAGCTGTACTCGCATTTACGTACTTGATATTAACTGATTGAAACCAGAGAAAACTTCACAGTGTCTGTGCCCGGGCAATGCCAACTGGTTTCAGCCATGTCACTGAACGTGTATCCAAAACTTGGAGGGAGGTTATTAGACAACTCGTAAAGCTTAAAGCCAGCCATCGCATGCTGGGGATTCTTATGCGATATATACACATGTCTATCGCAATGTCATGGTCACGGACACAGGCACGCACTTCTAGGCACATTCTAAGACCCTACTTTGAAATGTACAAGAGGGTCTATTAAGTTAGTGCAAGTGGGGCACTTGTAACATCCAGAAAGAGGCGTGGCAAACCCCATAAAGTATGTAGATTCTTATTTGCAGTAAACAAATCAATATTGTTTCTACAATTTTGATACCTCCCTTCCTTGCTTTACTAACCGCAGAAAACCACAGCATCCAGAATTTTTAAGCTATAGATTTGTAATTTGTAATCTATGGCATTCTCCATCGATGCTGTAAACTGTATTACTTATAAAAAACTCAGAAGATATGTGACAGACAATTTTCTCGATTGGTAGGAAGAAGGTAAGCATACATATCTTTAGGGTTACTTGGTAGCAAGCTCGAGTGGGGAAAAACACAAAGTACAAGGGTTTCAACTGTCGGTTATATCCGACTGTAGCCTTTCGCCAGACTAATCTGCTCCGTCCCTACTTGTAGATACAGATACAGCTAAAGTAGCTACAGTTCTCTAATTTGCCAAGTTGACGAATTGTTACCGTCGACATGCGTTGCTAATTTATCTGTTTGTCTGTCTGTCGTCTGTCTGTTCGTCTGTCCCTTTGTCTGTCTTTCCGTCTGTCTGTCTGGGAGCGCATCGCTTACATACGAATTAATCGTTGCGGGGGAATCCGCTTTATAGACATTGCCGGGTTGTTAACTCGACGCTGCAGGCGTTTGAACTTTTAACGGTTTACACATTTTCATTTCGTATTGTTATTTTCCATTTTTTGTTTCGTTTCTCCATCTAAAGTTCATTGTTAAATGACTTTTCCAGCTGCGTAAGTGTGTGTATATGTTATTGTTGCCGTTGTCGTTGATTTCAGCTCTGTTTTTGTTAGTTTTTATGTTTGACCTGCCCCTACTGCCACTCCCACTTCTCCTAGTTAAGTTTAGCCGAAGAACAAAGCGACATAAAAATCGATTTGTCATGCAATTTGACATGCCTCTGGCTAGCCCATACACTACATATGTCTGACATTGTACTATCATACTATCATATCTGATTGCAAATATGAGTAATGTCTGCTCCTACGATATGCACAGTAGTTAGTGGCAACTTTGATCGACAGCTGAACAAAACTGTCACAATATTATTAGAGGCGATTATCTTGATTCTGCTGTTCGCCAGATATGCACTAGCTACCACCTGGTATTAGTATTATTAAATATTTAATACCAATCAATCAGATACTATTACGATTTGTGGTCAATTAAAACGACAGTTCACATCAAAGATTTGAATTCGTGTATAAGCAATATAAAGATAGGTTGAAGTTTATGCTCTATTTTATAACAGATTGATACATTCGACTAAAGCAAAGTCGCATTATATATTGATATGACTTACATTATTTAAGCAATATCTAGGCTATACATCAATCAATACACTGCGCTAGCAAAAATTCTACGCATTATCAAAGCGAATGAAACCTTTTAACTGTCATAAACCAAAAAAGTCACATATATTGAGACAATCACAAATTGAACACGTGCCTAATACCAGAGAGTCAAGAGCGCTACGATTTGGACTCTGAACAGTTGTTTTCGGAGACTCTGAATGGTGTAGAAATATTTACATATTTGGTTTGATAGCTACTCTATGAACTTGTAACAAAAAGATTATACTCACTAGTCGCCATTAATATTTTGACAAAATGCTGGTTTTCCTAATTTTTATAATATATGTTAATACAATATTTAGCACGTTTTAAAAATATTTGTTCTATTTAATTTATTTTAATTAAGCTAGATTGCAAATGCGGTATAAGTAGGAAACAAACAAATCATTTATTTGATGTTTAAATGTGAAATGCAATTTGTGCTTAACATTTTTTCAAAACAACTATGCCGACTGTGTTTAACTTAAATCAATTTAAAATAAATTAATTTGGTATGAAGAGAGAGTGAGAAAGAGAGAGTACTTGGCATGTTTGACTTTTAAATTAAATCTCATTGATTTACTCTGTGGCAATAATGAAATTGATTGATTTGTTCAATGTTGACTTTCGCTTTCAGTCGTGTGGCGATCTCTGGCGTTGATTTGCTGACGATTCTTTCGCCACTTGAGAAACAAAAATACTTTTTGCTTTCATTTACCGCTACGTGTTGACTTAACTGTTATTTAATGAGTCGTCGCCGTTGAGTAATTATGCCATAAATGCTTTTCAATTAACATAATTTACACTTCACGCTCCATACACACACTCTATACTTGTAGCATGTGTAGGCGTGGCCGGGTGGGCGTCTTCCCTCCGAAGAAAGTGATTCATTGATTCAGATATTTCATACTTTGACTAACTGTGTGCATATCATATTTGTTTAACTAAAAATAAGCTCAGTGTATGGCAATTGACCTAATTTCTGTTATTTACTTCAGCATTAAATTTAATTGATATTGTTATTGTAATTGCAACGGTAACTGTAATCGCCGTTGGATTTGTTTAGCCGTTAACTGCTAATAAGCCAGTCTCTGACAGACTTTTTATATAGATTTCCAGACGCCCACCTTGCTCGTAATGAGCCATCATCATCATCATCATCGACATCGAAATCGACATCGACAACGACATCAATATTATCGTCATAATCATTATCATAATTTGCCACAACCTACAGCCAAACTGCCCAGTTTCGTGTCATTCGGCAGTAATAGTTAAAAACAGTAGAAACAAATGCTTGGAAAGTCTTTTGAAAGCCCAGTAGAAGCGTAATCGCTTCATGGACAAGAGGAGGTGGGTTGGGGGATATAAAGTTGGGAGAAAGGGAAGCAAAATTGCGTTGGCGATTTGCAATTGGATTTCGCTTGCGATAGTTAAGTACCTCTGGCCGGGTAATAGTTAAATATTTAGATACAAATCGCCATTAAGTTGCCTTGGGGTCAAAACGTGCAGAGAAATCAAACAGCAATCGAAATCAATTTCAAACATCTTTATAGACTATACCATTGTTCCTAACGATTCACAAAAGTCATTGACGCACGCTATTTAAATCTGGCCATAGAGGTAGTGTCAATTGTCATGCAGCAGAGGATGTTGATACACGAAACTAATATGGTATAATACCAAGAAAGTCGAGCTGTAAAAACAAAGTTGAAAGAACTTAAAGGGGGTATACTGAGCCATAAAAAATGTGAGATGAACAAATTGTTTGAAAGGAATTAGATTGATTTTAATAGCTGGCGAATGGGATTTTTGAACTGTATTTCTTGTTACCCCACATTGGGCGCCATTACTTTTGCTATATTATTAATTTGCTTAAAATAATATATTCCTATAAAATTTCCTCAAATCTATTTGATAACAGCTACAACAAAATGAAAACTAATGAATCCGTTTCTTTATGGAATTTGATGAAGCATATAATAAACAATTAGAATCAAGAAGTGAAAATTTATTGGGTTGTATATTGAATTGTTTTTTATTTGGCTAAATATAAATGTTAATTAAAGATCTGTTATTATTAATTATATTTTAATATTTAATTCTTTTAATCTTTGGTCATTGACTTTACACATCTAAAAGATTGTTAAATAATAATTGTTAAATAAGTTTGCTAGAGGAATCCCAATCTTGATGTGAATTTTATTACACGAGTATACCAGTTAAAGCGTGTCTTCCGCTTCTGGTGAACATAATTCAAGCATTTGCCTGACAATTACCCGCATAACATATCAGAGAGGGAGACAAATTTTATTAGCCAGTTCGATTTGGTTTGGTTTGCCGTTATTGGAACCGAGTCTGGGGACTGGCGCTTGCGGGCTGACGTCAGGAGGCGTCGGTGAAAGGCGTAAAGCAAGTGGCACATGATCGAGACCAAGTTCCTCCGGTTCCCCGGCTCGATGAAGCAGCTGAAAACCAGCTGACCAAGAGCCGGCTCTGAAAAATAAAACAGCTGTGGCAGCGAGAGGGCGAGACTTCCTCATGGCAAATAAAACACAAGATAAAAACAAAAACCTGTAAGGCCGGCGAGTCTAAATTTGATGAAGTGTATCTGTATCGGGTGTGACGTCATGATCACGTTCTGGTTATTGTTTCTTAAATATTGTATAATATCGTTTGTTGTGGCAGATGTGGAGGGGGCAAAGCACAAGCAAAACAGCAAATCAAGCTGTGACTGGTTCATTCTAATAAATTTGTTAACGAACATTAATTGTTGATTGCATTAATTCATTGAGCCGCACAGTGGGCAGACTCCATGAATTTCAAGCACATTTAAGCGATTGATAAGCTTATCGCAATGGGTTTATTCAACTGTCTAAGCTCAGATCCGACTGGACAGCTTTATCTGCAATCAGTTGGTTTCGTTGGCTTTTATATTAGCTAATTTGTTTTTAATTGTAGCTGAACTCGACTTGGAACTTTAGGGGGGGGTTCTGGTAACTCAATGGCCGAAAACTGGTTTCCTCTGCCTCACTTTTGACCCTGGTCAGCAACGCGTTGTGATGTTGTGCCCTTCATGTATAGCCAAGATCTAATAATGCTACCAATATGATTTATGAACACACACACGCACATTGTTCATGAGTCAGAGAAGTCGCTTGGATTGAGGTTTGTAGCTAGGGGTATGGCCTTTTGACTTGAGGTTGGGTATTAGGCTTTTCAAAAGGTGGGCACCTGTTGCATATTCATGAGCTTTTGTAATAAACCTTAAGCATTATATGTGGCCAACACGAAACTCTCAAGTCGAATCGAGGCCTTGACGAACAATGAAAATTACAGAGTATTACGAGTATTACCAATACCAATAATGCCACCAGAAAATGTCTCCATTCTCTCCTCTATTACTCAAGTATTTGCATAATCCATTTGAACTATGCGGCATGTTGAACAAGTTAGCTGCATGCCTAGGTTTACTGACCTAACCCAATAAATTACACTTTTAATGCATCGCATAATACATGTATTAATTTTCCCTCTGTGTTACATGAAAATGCAGTTACCCACAGGCCAAACACGCACATGAAGGCCCCAGCGATGGCCGATTAATTTAATTGAGTAAATACACTCACATTCACACTCACACTCATTCTCAAGCCCAAAGATACTCACTCTGGCTACTGCTGTTTACTGTGATGTAATGCGAAAAGCCTCAGGCTGGAAAGTGCAAACCAGGCTTATACCGCACAATAGATTTAAGCCCCCAAAGACACACACACACCCGCACACACACCCACCCACAACTGAGTGTGTGTGTAACCCCATATATAAGGCAGTTGCAGGCAAGTCTTGCGATAACGCAAACATTTCAGGCGATTAAAAATTTAAAGCAGATTTGCCTGACAGACATTTGCACAGAGAGAAGGCAACAGGAAACAGGGAGTTCCAAATTTGTCTAGAGCGGAGCGAAGCTCCAAAACTTTTGCAGCTTCTCCAGTTTAGCTGTCTGTTTTTTCTATTTTATGTTTTCCTTTTTTTAGCCGTACATTGCATGCTCAACTCAGATAATATTAGGGCTTAGACAAGCCCGGAGCGCAGCAACTAGAGACTAATTGACTTTTGAGGGTGCAGCTACCATGGCATCAACTGACAAAATCCATTTTAAAATTGGGCTAAATGCATAGACCTAAAGAGATTATGTTTTTTATTTGATATCAAATATGACTAGTCGGCAGAGAATGGCAAGAACATTAAGCATTTCATTAGTTTCAAATGGTTAACAATTCAAAAGCCTTGAATTGAGTTGACAATGCTGTCAAAATAAATCTTACAAATTTTTAAAATATGTACAATATAATGTAACAGTTCTCAAAAAAAAAAAATCAAATTTTATTGAGTCTTTATTGAAATAAATGATGTAAATTGTTATTTATTAAATTAGCGAACATTATCATATACATTAAAATTTATTAAGTTAATTTTCATTAGAGCTATTTCAATTGGCTTATTTATATAGTCCTCATTAAAAGCTGCCTTTTTCATCCCGACATTACGACATCTCTAACCACACAGTAGCGCGTTCAGCGCGAAGTTGCCAGACTGATAAAACTGCTGTTTCTCCCACTGAAAATATTTTCTGTTCTTGTTTTTATTTATTTGCCTTTCAATATCAGCTCTATATATATTCTCTGCGTTCATAAAAGAAAGGTAAAAAGGGTATAATGACTCGGTACAATGCATTGAGCCCACATCGGGTGCCTTTTGGCATTGTATGGCGCCCAACGTGGGTGGGTAAAGAAACAAACATTTAACAAAATGTGAAAGCATGCTACTTTAACTAAGAATATATTTAATAATGTTTTTTTTAAATATTCTTGTTGTTCTCTACAAAGTTTTTGGAGACTGTTTTATTTATATTTTGCCCTGTACCCATGATATATTTATTAATAAATATTTTATACTATTAAATTAAATTGAAAATGAGGGATTACATTTTATTCAGCTATTTGTGCCACTGTAAAATGACTCAACTCGTTTGTGCCAACCACCAGCAGCATGCTAAGGGAAAATTATTTTGTACTGGCAAAACATATCAGGTATAATGTGCATACAACAAACAGAGCCCGCTGCTTCCTGCTTCAACTGCCCTCCTTCCACGCCCACTCTTCAGCTGGAAAATGTTGTTAAATGTGAGGAAAATGAAAATGGAAAACCAACTGCACTGTGGCCACTGCGTTTTCATGCTAGTTGTACCCGGTGGCACAATTTGCACGCAAATAAAGCTCTTAGCTCTCAGTTTGGGCTGTGGGGGATCTCAGATGTGAAGGGAGGGAGGGGGGGGAGGGGAGGGGAGGGGTCTGTTTTAAACTTGAGTTGTGATTATGCGTGCTGCTTGTATTAACAGCTGCAGTTCAATGCACTGTGGCAGCGCGATAAACAGCGCATTTATAAAGATATATCCGATACCCGTGCTCGTGCATGCATATATATTTATAGTACTTTGCAGATTGCACTGCTGAGCAAACAGAGCGACATATTGGCCAGAGCTTATGGAGACAATGCCTTGTGAAATTACAGATTATTTGTTATTGTTGTGGGCTGCCTAGGCCGTACTCCCCCCGCCTGCGCAGAGGGATTTCAGGCGCATAAATCACACAAAGAGAGATAGACAATGGCAAGCACAATGCGGAAGCTTTTCTTTTGCATGGCATTTTCACTTTTCATCATTGTGGCCAAGCAGGTTTTCCTTTCTTCGCAAAGCCAGCGCATATGGCGCTTCCCATGGCAACTTCAACATGTTGCACGTCCCATCGCTGCCCCACTGACCTCACATCTGTTGATAGAGGGGAGGGGGAAGGGGTCTCTTTCACTTGGATCAAAATGAAGTTTGCCAAGTGCATGAACAGCATATTCTATGATAAACACATCCGCTCTAGATATTAGCCGAGAGCATATTATTTCAATGCGACCCACTTGAGTTGCCAATGAAACACCGCAAGAGCCCAGCACTTCAGATATGAACTCCTCTCCGAACACTTGTTAGAACAGCCAGAGACACTCTCTGAAGAGAAGGAGGGAGATATACAGGGAGAGAGAGAGAGAGAGAGAGAAAGAGAGAGTGGCTATTCAGGCTTCTGATACTAAGCCTCCCCGCTCCAACTTATTGCCAGCTGACCCAATAAACTTGCTGTTGGTTTAGCCTGATAATGAAATCGGGCACTTGATATAAATAAAGCCAAATAGTTGTCTAATAGAGGAAATGACCGAATTTCAGATAGATACAGGCACAGACAGAGCGAGGAGAGCGGCTAAAAATAAATCCCATAACATATAGCATAGTTTATCTTATGTTAGAGGCAAATTAATTCTGATTGCGAATAAATTTACTAAACTAAAATGAAATTGAAAACTGCAAGCTGCAGATAAAATTTAAATAAAGTGAAAAATATGAAGAGCTAAATTAACAGCCAGATTGAGCTTAATAAAAAACTCCAAATAAAAACAAATAATATTGACAAATATAAATACATTAAAAATGTAATATTATTAGTATTCAAAAAATAATGAAATGAAAAGCTAATTAAAATACATAATGTTTATGATAAATTATATTAATTTAATTTTGTTTTTTTTATTTATTTTTATAGTGACTAATGCAATAATTTATAAGTTTTATACTTGTTTTGTACTTGTAGGATAACACATCTAAATAAATAAAAAAACATATAAAAATTTAGCTAAATGTAAAAATGCATTAAATGAAATTTACTCAACAATAATAATTTAAATGAATTTAAAGTTTATTAAAATTAAAATTATAGTAAATTAAGGCCCAGCCCAGAGCAGTAAGAGCTAAAAGGCTATACAAATCGCATAAATTATTATTATACAATAATAAAAGTTGGTATATATAATATAATTTAGTGCAAATATCTACTGGCTGTAAAAGCGAACGCCTAAGAAAAATATAATAAATATAATATGCCCATATAAAATGCACAAATCTTGTGGAGCTTCAATGAGCTAAAACCAATGTGCATTAAGTCTCTTAAGCTAGTCAAGTTAATACATCGAAACACCTGGCTAATGGCTGACTTAATTAGAACACTATTAAACCAATACTAACTTAATCATTTACCATAATTCGCATAGAATAAAACATTATTTATTTGGAGGACAAAACACTTTCCACCTACACAAACTTTCACTTTCTGGCCTATTTTCGCCAGCTCAATGCTAAAGTTGGGCTGTCGATGCCAATTAAAGTGGGCTGAAACGGCCACGCCCACCAGGCATCTATGGCATATCGCACACAGTGCTGTGCCTAAGTATGCGTATGTGTGCATGTATTTTATGCAGATTAATGCCATTAGCAGGCCAAACTCGTTTTTCATGTCAATTTTGATTTCGCTTTTAGCCACAAAAACCCTGCTCAATTGCAATAACTATAACCAGCCTGAGGATGCAGGAAAGATGCAGCAGCTGCGGGGGGTGGGGGGCGAGGGGGCTGCAATGCCAAAGATACATACGAGCGACACAATTTGCTTGCCCAAAAGAGGCAAAGACAAAAAAACAATGCCAAATACCAAAAAAGAATCAGGACAACAATAACAATAGAACGGACGCAGCAGGTAGTGTGGGGTCGTCGGCCAGGGGCCTAGAGGGGGAGGGGGCAGAGGAGCAGCGCAGCAGCAGAGGAAGCAGCTCTTGATATGTTGCAGAGAGAGAGCAGAAATTGTATTCAAATTATGCATGAGAAAAGTGGCTAAAAATGGCCAAAACCGCAAATAAACAAATAAATATGCAAATACAAGTATCAGGATTTCTAATTGTTTAAATATTTTAAATAGAAATTATAATACAAAAGTTATTTGTCGATTTATATCGAAAATTACACTCTTCTTTAAATTATTTATTAATAAATAACAATAAACAAAAATAATCTTTTAATTTAAGTTTTTAATAAATTAACAGGTATTTTAATTTCATTTATTTCCATCCGTTTATATGAATAATGTTCTCGTTCAGATCAACATAAATCATTTGTTGATTTATTTCAAAAATAACCCTCTTATTTTAAGTTTTTATTATACAATTAAAAATATACAAAATAATATTATAAATAAATTTATAATAAATTAAGAAAGTCTTGAATAAAGTTCTCGTTCATATAAACAAAGTTTAAATATTAATTATTCTGACTAAAACAGCTGAGTTTATTTAAAACTATCTACATTTATGGCTATACGAATTTTGTAAATTTTAAAATATTTATTTGCAAGCTGTTTTATTGCAGAAATGCAGGTTTGGCCATAAACACGCTAAAATGGCAACACTGTAGAATGAACATTTTGCTGAGAGCACAGTTTTCGCTGCTGCTGCTGCGCCTGCGTCGGCGTGAGAGAATTTTGCTAACGAGCGCCAAAAACAGAGAAATAGAACGAGAGAGAAAGAGAGAGAGAGAGAGAGAGAGAGAGAGAGACGACGCTGTAACTGTATTTGGAGTCTGCTGAGATACATGTATGTATATATGTAGAATACTTTGTTGCCAGCTGAGGATTTTTCGTTTTCGTTGATGGCAATGACTCTTCAGCTCTTCAGCTGCAGCGGGTCAGGAATCGAAGGGGGAGGGGGGCGGGTTTGGGGGCAACTGCTGCCGGCTTGAATTAACTGCACTTGATAAGCACAATTTGGGTAGTCGCTCGTTGATTTGTCTCAGTGTATTTTCTTTTCAGCTGCTGCTAATACGCCTAATTAAAAGCCAAATCCCAATGCCAATCGCCTGTCCGCCATTGCCTGTCCGCCATTGCATCCTGTCTCCACTCGAGTCCCGTTAGTTGCTCTTACTTAGGACATGGCTGCGGCTCTGGCTCGTGCTTTTGCTGCTCGCGTGCGTTTTTATTGATTTTTCCCACAGTGCGATGAAAGTGCCCATTGTTGTTGTTGTTGTTATTGTTGAAGTAGCAAACTATAGCGCTTTATGTGTGTGCGTGCTGTGTATTCATCAAGTTCCCATACCTATAGCTATACCTATACCTATAGCTATACCTATGCCCACACCTATTGCTATTGCTGTTCTACAGTTGCAGACTCACTTGAAGCAACTAACTTTGTTAGTTAGTTATGTGGGTTAGTCGCAGGCCCTTCAACTGCAGCGAATTCCGCCCGCTTCAGTCGAGTGTGCGGCATTAATTCTGCCTGGTTGAAGAGCTTTCGAAATTAAATCTAAACACTTGAAACTCTATTTATTGCACATGTAATTTATTTATGCAAAATTCCAACTAAATCACATTTATTTAAATATTACCCAGGGTATCAAAATCGTTGGAGAAAACTTGTTCAGCAGTTGCCTTCCCATTAATAAATAAATAATACATAAATTAACAAGTAATAAATAATAGATAACTAAAAGGTAAATAAACATTCAATGAATAATAAATTATAAATATGTACATACAAAAATATTAGACTGAAGCACTTTTATTAAAATAAAGAATTGTAGGAAAAAATCTATTTAATAGTATATATATTATGAATATATAAAATAAGTTATAAATAATAATCAAATAAATAATATATAAATAATTTATGAATAATAAATAAATAAAAAAAAAACAAAATAAAGAAATTCAAACTAAATAACAAATTGAATAAATAAATAAATAAAAAGTAAATATTAAATAAATAAGAACAAATAAATAATGATAACAAAAATATAATACTGTAAGTTAAAATACAACAAAAAAATAATTAAATAATTTTGTTAAGAAGAGTATTAAAAAATAAATAATATGAATAGTTTCATGAATAATATTTACTATACAAAACGTGTATTGTTATTATTATATCATGTATTATTAAAAAAAAATTTTAATTTTTAAAATACATTTTCATTTTAATCATATAAAATAAATCAAATGAGGAAATGATTAAAAATTATTTCATTCATTCAATTACACAATACAATACATACAATTTTATTTATTTATTAATTTTATGATAAAATACAAAAGATATATTTAAGCACAAAATACCAATAATTAAATAAGCGAAATAATAATGCAAAATCTAGTGCAATTTTCTCTCAGTGTCAGGCAGCGTAAACACAAGCCAAACGAACAAAAAAAAAACCGCAAGTCTATGAACCCTAAAAAATGCCACTGACTTCCAGAATATATATCAAACCCGCTGCGCTGCCTTGCCCCTGCTCTGCCCCACCTCCCCGAGCACCTCTCCCTCTCCCACTCTCGCTCTCTTATCAACATAAATTGCTTGTGCTTGGGATTCAACTTGATTCAACCGGCAAAAGTTATCAACATTATGTACATATATTTATATAGACCAATATACTCGGCATTTTTGCACAATTTTGGACGGCACTTGGACCTAACGGTTATTCGTATTAACGGTTAAATGTGAAGGTCAGCCGAACTCACCTTAATCTGCATGAGATTTCAATAGAAAAATCAAGAATATCTAAAGTTGTTTTTATCAGATATTGCAAAACACTCAAGTTGTTATTCTAGTTGTTGTTGTTGTTGTAGTTGTTTGTGTTTTTGTAGCACCAACAGCTGTTTTGTGCCATGTACACACAGATACAAACGCACACAGATACACGGTTACACGGACACACAGACACAGACACACACGAGATGCAGAGACGAACGCCTTTAGCGAGCAGCAAACATAAATAAACAAATATTTTTGGTATCTCGAGACGCGTTTCTTCCACGAGTATTTTTTTGTGTATTTTTATTTTTTGTTTTGTTTTTCTATTTTTTGTGTTTTATTCTTGCATTTGTTTTAGTTTTATTCTCGATTTTCTTGGCGCATTTTTGCATAGACTTGTTTGGTTGTCGTGGGTTGTCTGAAATTGCGCGTATCTCTGAGATACTTTCGACTATTTGGCTCTAGTTTTTTGCTGTTTATTCTGCAAACTCAACCAAACTGCAGCTTGTTGCTTAGCACTCATATGCGCACATATCCAGACCGTTGTTTATTCACACAATAGTCACAGTTTCAGTTACAATTTCAGTTTCAGTTACAGCATACGCAGCGGCAGCGGGCACTACCAACAGCAGCAACAGCAGCAGCAGCGCCAACCGAACTGTTATCCAACTCGTTGCAGATACGAAAAGCAACTGATGCCACACAGTTCACAGGCAGCTCACAAAAACAACCTAACAACGCCGCACTCTGCGAGCGTCGAGCGTCGGGCGTCGAACGTCGAACATCAGGCGTCGAGCGCTCGGCTGGCGTTGAGCGCAGGCGCGTGAGAGCAGAGCCACAGTGAGCACTCGCTAAGCGGAACCTGGGCTTCTACGAGCGCACAATGTGAGCACATTTTGAATGACGCTCATTTGGCGTTTACTTGAGCAACAGCAATAGACTCTCATATAGGCTCCTATTTTATTTTATTACTATTTAAATTATTTGTAATATTTAAATTTAATTATTTATTTATTACTAAATATATTCCCTAGGCTACAAATATAATGACTTATAATCTACAGCACTAGTCACAGGAATCAAATTTTCATAAATATTAAAACTGTAAATTCGTTTGATTACATTATATATTATTAGCTTAAAAGTTTAAATCACTTGATTATTAGTTGCTAAATATTGTGATAATTTGGTTTTAAAACTTAATGCGCTTAATAATAATAATATTTATTATTATTGGGTAACTGATTCCAAAATCAAATATCATCTAAATGACGTTGGCATTTTAGCATTGGCTTAACCGGTTCGTTATTTGGATGATGGCTCATTATCGGTTATAAGAGAGATTGTACTACAGATAACTAATAAATTATTTTCGGAAAATTTAATATGATTTAGACTAATCCCAAAAATAAGGTGGAAAGTGTTAGGATTTTTATAAAAACAGTTTATACTAGATATAATTAAATTGTTAAAGGAAAATTACCTTATTTATTGGTTAGTAGAGTGGTTTTATTTATTGATTTAATTTATTTGTTTTATTTATTTTATTAATTAATTTTATTTAATGGCCACCGTTTAGTCTATAAAATAAATTAAAACTTTGCATAATTAAAAGAAAATAAATATATTTAATAATGAATAAATAAATAAAAATGAAAATGAATAAACATTCAATTCAATTAGGTTTATGTAATAGATTTATTTTCAATTTTTTATTGATCATTTAAAATTTACTAAGTGACAGCTGTGCTTTTAAGAGAATACTGGAATTTTAATGTACTTCAATTTAATGGAATATTGAGCTTAATTACAATATTAACTTGCAAGCAGAACAAATAGGGCAATATTATATATAATATATAGAATAGTTATTATGAATATTCATATATGTGACATATTTTAAACCAGTTGGTAGCCTCCGATAAAGGTGCAACTTTAATAATCCTATACTATTGATATATTATATAACTTTATGCATCTATATTTATTATAATATAGATCTAGAAAAGGTAGTAAAATGAGACAACTTGGGTTAAAATAACATAAAATAAAAGTATGTCCAAATTAAGGGAAACTATATAAACGATAAACGATAAGCAATCGATGAATGTTGTAAAAGCTAAAAGTAAATGGTGCCTATTATATATAATAATAGCTTTATTACATTTTCATTTTGTTGTTTTTAAATAAATAAATTAATAAAAGAATAAATATATGTATGTACGAAATTAATGAAAAATAACTAACGATAGTCCATAAATAATCGATAAGTGTTGTTAAAGCTTAATGTAAATTATATTTATTAAACAAAGGAAAACTTTGTTAAATTTTAATTTTTGTTTTCCTAAAATAAATAAATTAAGGAATCAAGTGATGCACTTGTTTGAATAGTGGAAACATAGAGGCGAGTTTTCACTGTATGCAACTTCAAAGAGACTTACAAAGTGTGTGCCCGAAAAGGTGGCAGAGAAAGAGAGAGAGGAGAGAGAGACAGCGACGAAGGAAGAGAGAGGGAAGCATAGAGAGGACAAAGAGATTTGGCTAGGTTGAAGGCGGCGTGTTTCAATTTCAGTTTCCATTTCCATTGCAATGTGTGTGTGTGTGTGTGTGTGTGTGTGTGTGTGTGTGTCTTGTTGTTGCAGTTGTTGTTGTTGTTGTTCTACTTCTTGTGTCTGTTGTTGCTGCCGTACATCTTGCCACCAGCTGTGGCAGCGTCTGCACTTGGGGCTTAGGCTTTGTTATTTTTAGCGCCACTCGATTTGGCTAGCGCTTAGCGAGTGTGCCTTGTGCTGGTGGTGGGGGGTGCTGCAGGGGCGGGGCAGGTGGCAGGAGGGGAGGGGGGTCAATGCGTGTGGTGGCCGCATGTCACATGCCGCAGCGCATTGGGCACATTTCGTTGCTGCACCGAGGCTTTGCTGCTGTCGTCAAAGTCTTGCAATGTGACCACAGTTGTTGCCGTTGTTGCACCTCCACTAATTGCAGGTGTGCGGGGGGAGGCGCCTCCAGTTGCTGCCCCTGACAACGGCAGCAGCAGCAGCAGCAGCAGCTCGGTTTGCAATTAGTGCCACTAATTAATAATAGAGCATGCCAAGCAGCAGTTGCCGTTGCAGTTGCAGTTGCAGTTGCAGATGCGGTGGCATTGGGCTGTTCCTGCCACCATCACATTAGATGGCAGCCAGGGCCACCGCATCGATCATTTACATTCTCCTGCGGGATGTGCGGTGGGAGGCCTGAGTGTCCTGTTCACTGTCCTGTTCACTGTCCTGAGTGTCTGTTCACTGAGTGCTTCAGCACACAGTATTGCAACGAGATATGCAACCATAATTTAATTTTCATTCCCTGCACCAATAAAATGGGTTAAAACGGGGTTAATAACTCCGTGAGAACGTCGTCTTACGCCCCGAGCGATGTAAACTGCTTAGTATTAAATATAAAAGACTTAATTTATGGAATATATACTACCTACTATTATGTTAATTTATCCTGAAAAGCGCATTGAAATCGGTTTACCTTTGGCAACGCAGCTACTGAAGCCTGATATTATGGAGTACAGTATAGTATATTCTACCATCAAGCGCGTCCGACTGATCTGCGCCGCCCTTTTTGGTTATTATTATATAGTATAGTAGCTTATTTAATTTTGTATAATTTATTTTAATTGTTTAGTTGTAATGTTGTTTATGTTGAAATTGAATAAATTTGAACTACGAGAAAAAATGTATTGTTTTTTTAGCTTTTAACATAAATAAATATATTTTAAAATGTTCAAAATATTTAAAAATATAATTTGTATTACTGAAATCTTTGTAGTTTAATAAACATGTTAATTATTTTTATTTAAATTGTATTTTATTTTACAATTGTATATTTAGTATAATTTTATAATTGTATATTGATTATTATTGATTTTTATTTTGTATTAATTTATTTTTAATATTTATTATTTGGGTTAAAAATAGGAGAAAAATCTGTGTTTGACTCTCAATCCACGCAGCTTAAAGTGACATTTCTATTGATGTATTGGGGTTAAATATTTCTGAATTATAAAGCATGTTTGGAAGGTAGTTCAGGCTGATATCTCAACTGCTGGCTTAGTTAGGCTCTTAAATAATACAGGGTATGCTGGCATTGTGCACATTTGAGTTTTGGTTTTTAACTAGAGCATTTACCATAATAAACAAGAATTTAATATAAATAATAATAACAACACTGAATTATCCGCTCTTAAATTAAAACATAAACATAAACTTTTATCAACATTTTCTTTAGCTGCAAGTTAAGTATACTATAAGCCCGGTTAAATAAATGCGAATATTTGGGCAGATAAGCGGCACGTGCGTGTTAACCCTCTAAATGAGCAGGAGTTTGCGAGCCTCTTAATATAATAATTAAATAAATCGCTAAGTATTAAATTAATGTATCAATTTACATATACTATTTATAAGTAATGTTAAATTTATATTATTTATTATCTTATTTATTTAATTTTGTATGAACGGAAATGTTTATTTCTTTTGTTTATTGGATACTTCATAGTAAACCATAAAATAAAGTAAATAAATTTTTATATTTTCACAAAAAAAATTGGATACTTCAAGAACTTTTTGTTAGTTTCTGAATTGCAATCTCTTACTGGCACAACTCTTGCTTTCCGAAATTTCGATGGCCGAACTCTCTATGGCTGAACTATCTTTGGCCGAACTCTCGTTAACCGAACTCCCGCTGGTCGAGCTCTTGCTGCTAAGCTCTTGCTTGCCCAATTCTCGCTTGCCAAACTCTTGATGGCCCAATTCTTGCTGACCCAACTCCCGCTGGCCGAACTCTCGCTGGCTTTATTAAACACAAGGGTTAAGCTTAGCGAACGCATATTTAACAATCTCTGCAAAGACCACGCACACACACACAGGCACACACACATACGCGTTGAAACATTGAGCAAGCCAATAAAAGAAGTGCACACTTGGCAATCACACACACACACACACACACACACACACATCCACACACGCCTACGCACACACAAACAAACGTCTGCACGCTCTCTCTCTCTCTCTCTCTCTCTCTCCCGCTTAAGATGCTGCTGCTGATCTCAAGAGCGAGAGAGTGAGAGAACCAGACACGTGCGAACTTTAGTATTAGCGGCAGTGTTGCCAGAATATTATATTTATTAAAAATAAGCTAAATGGGGGAATAAAGCTGTTAAAAAGGGCTAATTCAGTAAATAAATAAGCTAAAAATTATATAAAAAAATAAAATTATTTCGAACAAATATTTCTATTTAAGTTTTTGGTAAATTAAATATTGCAATAAATTAAAAACCTCCATTTTGTTATTATCGATATACATTTTAATCTAAATTTAAATATTTTATTGCCAAATCGTTATTTGTGGCAACAATTTGTTCACTATTTCATATGTATGTATAAGAAAAATATTTTTCATATGAATTAAATGCTCGTTTATATCTACTAAGTCCATATCACGATAGTACGAAATTTTCAATGATGCGGTAATAAGCCATAAATATGTAGCAAAGAAAACTAAGGCTATTTTAAAAATTGTAGGATTAATCCTATACGAATTTTTAAAATTTGTTACAAATATTAATTAAATCATTAATTATTTAATTATTTAATAACTATTATTAATATTTATTTCAAATAAAAATATGCTCCAATAAATGTAGCCATAAATAGGTCAAAGTGTCAGCACTGTCAGCAAGTGGCTGGTTCCCAGTCTCGCGAGCTTTTCAGCCTTCAAATGCAGGCGGATAAGTGCCAATAACCAAATGCCAAGCATAATGCAGTTAATGAGACGCCCGATGAGTTCAATGGCCAAAATGGAACGCGGACTCGAAATTGAGTCACAAAATGCGCATAGATAGAAGCCAGGCTAAACATTTGCATACGAAATGCAGACACAAAGTCAGAGCGGGAGATGCACAGAGGGGCAGAGGGGAAGTAGGCGACAGAGAGAGAGAGGGAGAGACAAGAGACAGCAGACAGCAGACGTCGGACGTCCGACGACAGGCAACAGACGACAGACGACAGACGACAACAAAGACAAAAGGCCAAGCAACTGGCCCTGACGGACAGACACCCTGATGATGTTGACGTTGGCCCAGTGTCGGAGCCAGGGTAGGAGTAGGAGGCGGAGTCTGTCCGTCCGACCGTCTATCCGTACGTTCGTACGTCCCTCCGTCCCACCGACCGTCAATCCTTACGTTTGACCGTCTATCAATAAGTCCATCCGTCCGAACGCCTATCCGTACGTCCATCCGTCTCTCCGACCGACTCTCTATCAATATTTTCGTCCGTCCATCCATCTGAAACGCCTGTTTGTGCCATACAAATTAAGCAAATGCTCAATAAAGTCGCAACTGCAAAAAACCTGACAAATCAAAGCTCATATTTGGCATTACAGTTTGTGGAGCCCTCGCTTATTGCAGATCGATTGCCATAGGCTGTCCCCATGTCCCCATGTCCCCATGTCCCTATCCCCATCTCCTATGCCCTTGCCTTGGTTCGTCCGTCTGGCTGGCTTTCTGTCATTTATGAGTGCTGGGAGCAGTCCCATCGTGAGTTATGATTGCTTTCAGCCAAAGCCAGTTTCGGCATTAAGAGCTGCAAATCCTTAGAAAGGCAAACAGAAATGTCAGCTAAATTAATGAACTGCCTGAATCGAACTGAGAGCTAAAGCGATGTGTTATGAACTCTGCATATTACATATATACAAACGTAGCATGTACGCACATTTTAAAGTAAACTTAATACAAAATGTACAATATTATTTTCAAAATAACATTTATGCAATTATATATATTTACTGCTCATTTTAAACTTTGAATTAAGCGCGCTTAGCACACACACGCAAGCTGGTAGCTACGTCACTGCTATTGAAAAGTCTTGTTATCTCACTTTAACCTGCCACTTTTGCAGCAGCACAAACAACGCTTTAATTATATAAGTTGAAAGGAGATAACACGAGTATCGAATTTAACGAACCATGCAAATTGAACGAATCGGTGGTTGTGGTATCTGCTGAGTACAGCACGCTGGTTTGAGTCTTTGCGTGGGCGTAGCTTAGACCACAACCGAAATGCTGCTCTTGCTGGATGTTAACTAATGGTTAGGATGCAGGCTATAAATACATTTGATTGAGCTCATGCTTGTTCCATTCTCACTAACTTTGGAAGCGAGGCTCGGACGCAATTCTGCTACTTGTTTGCTGTCCGTGAATGGAAATCAGGGACTAAATAATATTAGTTGTCACATTTTTCATATTTTTTAAACATACCAAAAAATAATTATAATTTATTATATATTATATTACATTACTAATTATTTAATATTTTTCAGTATTCTTTTACTGCAAAGGAAGCTTATGCTGACGCTCCAATACCATCATCAAAGACACAAACCACAAGTCGACTCAGGTTCGAACACAGGTTCGAACACAGGTCTCGAGACTCAAGCGAGCGTCTCAGACATACATATCGCTCGTTTACCAGAAGAGTGTCATAACTCAAAAAAGTGCGTCTCGAGTTAAACGCGTTTAAAGTTTTCAAGCGCCATGTATCTCCATACAAGGTGGAGGGACATATTCTCTTCTCACGCTGTGTGTATTGAAGATAGGATAATGAATTTTTGACACAAGATAGATTAATATCCAACGAAGATTACTGCATCATTAACTCAAAAATCGCGTTTTTTGAGTTATGACACTCTTCTGGTAAACGAGCGATATACTGTTTCACCTATACTCTCATCTCAGACACAAACCACAGCTCAACGCAGGTTCGAGCACAGGTTCGATGCCGGTTCGAACTCATACGTGCGTCTCAGACTCGAACGTAGGACTGGAGAGCGAGACGGCTGTATAAGGTAGGCTGTGCGTGTGTCTGAGACAGCAGCACATTCGAGCGCCAAGATGTTCGATGCAACTCATTTCATATTTAAAAAATATAGGGACGGGGCAGGTCAGTGGGACGGAGGCTACAGTCGGACGTAACCGACCGTAGGAGACCCTTTACTTTGAGTATATGTACATACAAACACAATCAGACGCCACATACACTAAGCTACCCGCGTATGCAAGGCACACCACCCCCCCTCTGCCTAGTGCGGCAAATTGTCTTTGGCATATGTTCGCTGTTTCTTATCCGATCGAAACAAAATTCACAGCGTCGATAGAGAATGTCATAAACTAGTTAAATACCAAATTACAAATCAATAGCTTTAAAACTGTGGCCACAGCAGCTTTTTGCGGTTTGCGGGGGAAGGGGGGGAGGTATCCAAAATCTAAAACAAACTCGTGCTGCTTACTGAATAGGAGAACCTGAATCCCGAATATGGTGTCTCTAGCTCTTATAGTTGCTGAGATCTAGGTGTTCATACAGACAGACAGACGGACAGACGGACAGACAGACAGACAGACAGACGGACAGACGGACAGACGGACATGGCTATATCGACTCGGCTTGTCGTCCTGATCAAGAATATATATACTTTGTGGGGTCTGCCACGCCTCCTTCTGGGTGTTACACACATATCCTCTTTGCACTAAACTAATAGACCCTTTTTACTTTTTTAAAGTAAAGGGTCTAATAATTAAAAACAAATTAAAAATCTAGAAAAATTAACAGTAAATTAACTAAACTGAACAGAACGAAGACCCAAGTCATGGTTTTTTGAATACCAAAGATTAATTATATAGACGGCTTGGTGATTTATCTCATTTAACTTTTTATTTAATAACTTTCACTAATTATTTATATAACTTAGACCATACATATTTTGTTGTTCTGTTTCGCTTTGTTATTCGCATTTACGTTATAATTAAAATATGTTCTTGAGCTTATAAATTATTAAAACTATGCGCGGGAGAGTGAGTCGTAATCCCAGACCTTAATATCGGTTGGTTCATTTACAAATTCAATTACAAAACGTGAATGTTACCGTTAGATTTGCTCTACACTTACACAGCGACCTCTAAAAGTACTCATATATATATGGTATATTATGTATTTTGATGATTGGGGGGCATTATTTGGGGTTGAAATTTCGATTTGATTTGATTCGATTTGATATTGTACAGTTGGGAATTGCCTAGAGAATTACGCTTAGACTATAACTAATTAATTGCCGCTGGTTCATAGAATAACATTAAAAATTTTGGTACAGTCATCGTCGATATATCGTAATATACATATACTCCATATTGCTAATAGTATTATGTTTATTTCTGTTTCTCATTGTGGCGGTACAAATTGTTTTCTAATTGTGATCCGGCCGCTAGATGGCGCTGCCAGTCAGCCGGAATACCCCTAATGCTGCTTGGTTTTGGTTAAACGTGTTGCATTTGCTATTTACACTCGATTTCGCTTACAGTTAATTAGCATTTTTGATTATTTACTTGGCTTAATTACATATACAATTATAATTAATAATTAATTCAGATAATTAGCAATTAATTAGGTGTAATTAATACGAAAAAAACGTTCAATGTATTGCCTCAAATGCTTTGTAAGCTTTGTAATATTCAGATACTTAGCTTAGGTATTAAATTAATTTAAATTATAATTAAACAAAGCGAAATTACAACGGGGTACAGTAGGAACTAAAAGCACCAGCAAAATATACAATTTTCAACGTAAACGTAAACGAAATTAGATTGCAATTAATTGGTTAATTAATACGAATACAGCTAAATTAAATTGCAATTAATTGGCATAATTAGGGTAATTAACGTAACTCAAATATTGTCTTTAGCTTAATTACACAAATTAACATATTGCATATTTTTTGTTTCACATCGATGTTCACAGTTCAGATCTAGGCTTAGGTGCGCAGCGGCGGCGGCATGGGCAGCGCAAGGGGGGCGGGTGGTGCGACGGCCGCAGCCCCGCCCACCGTAGGCGCCTGCAGCTCCAGTTGCACCCGCTTCGCCCGATAGCGCTTCAGCTTGCGCCTGGCCATGAAGAGGCTGGGATTGAAGCTGAAGTCGCGGCAGGCGAGGGAGGGCGACGGCGGCGGCGGCTGCGGCTGCGGTGGTGCAGAGGTGGTGCGCGTGTCGTCCAGCTCGTAGGGCGGGAAGAACATTGGGTTGGCAGCCCAATCCCGCCACGGATTTCAATCCTGCCCCGCCCCATTCGCCTGCGCCAACGGCGGCCCATTGCTGGGGATTTCGCTGTGGCGTCGCTGCTCCAGGGCAAAGTCATCGTCCAGGGAGGAGGACTGCTTGGACCCCACGGACTTGCAGTCCTCGTCCATGCTGACGCCCAGGTGGTGCATGGCCACGGCGGCGTGGTGACGCTCCGCGGGGGGCAGCAGATTCAGCATGCTCAGCGGCAGGCCCGGAAAGCCGCCGGCGAAGTCCGGATAGAAGCCCTGCGGGTTGAAGGGATTGAAGAGCGCGTTGGGTCCGCCTAGGAGATCCGGCTCGGAGCTGCCACTGCGCGGTCCAGTCGGCGGCCCGAGTGGCAGCCCCAGCTCCAGATCCAGCGGACCCAACCCTAACAGCTCGTTGGGGTGCGGCAAGGGCGGGGGATTCGGGTGCGAGCTGCCGTTGCCGTTGCCGGACGTGGAGTTCTTCTCCTTGTCCGACTTGTCCTTGCGCTCCTTCTTCTCGCCCTTGGAGCCGCCGCCGCTGCCGCTGATGCCCATCTGCAGCATCTCGATGGGCGGCCCGCTGATGCAGTCCTTCCGCAGCTGCTCCAGCTTCAGGCTCTTGCCGTACTTGCCCCTCACGTACATGAGGAGGGAGTTGTAGGGTATGCCGAAGATGCGCGACGCCTGCGAGGTGGTCATCTTCTTGTTCCACACGTGCTGCAGCGCCTCCGTCAGCTCCGTGTTGGTCCAGGAGCGCGGGGGGCCGCCGCGTGGCGCCGAGTGTTGTCCTTTGGGGCGTGGCACTACAGAGAAAGAGAGAGGCGGAGAGAGGGAGAGAGGGATAGATTAGTAGTGGCAAGGCACCTGAGCTCGGATTGCGGATTATTATCTGCCGCTCAGCATCTGCTAATGTTTCAATCTCATGCCCCATATGCTGTGGCATTGCCATTGTCTGGCAACTCTGGCTGCGACTCTTGCCTACAGCTCATACACACCCAGCTGGAGTGGCATCCAGAGAGAGGCAGCAACAATCGCTGCGGTGGTTCCCATACACAGACATGCACTGAGCAAAATCTCAAGAGACTTTCAATATGAGCCTACAAATTCTAGATCCAAGTACGAAATTCGGTAATTCTTATTCCTATTTGATTTCCATGTCTTGGGCAGTTTCGATTTAGTACGATTCGATTGGGATAATCTATTTTAGATTTATTATATGAACTTTCAGCATAAGATTTAGATTTAGATTTCGTACCTAATTTAATCAATATTTACACTTATTTATTTATTCAAGGTGAACTTTGACCAGTCGACAGAAAAATCATAAATATATTTAATATATTATTAAAATATTATTTATCTATAATATCTCACAGTGATGAAATCAAATAAAATAAAGTTATTAACTCTGTAGTTACCCATATTTAATGGGTACAGGGTTTAATGAAAATGGACCAGAATTTTCAGCATGGGTTGAGGAAAACCCAGAAAAATTTTAAAACCTAATTTTTCTTTGTGCTTTTATTAATCTATATACATTGATCATGCCATTTCAATTTTCAATTAAATTCTACAACTGAACAAAATTGATTCATTTGAGAGCTTTATTTATTTTAACCAATCTTGCTTTATTTTTCCCAGTGTAGGGACAGAGATAGAGACTCAGACTGAGCCTCGCCTCGGCCTGCCATATGCAAATTACGAGCATCGTCGTCGTCATCACATGCGCCGCTAAAACTCAATTTAGATCCACAGATATCGACCTGCCCCACAATGCCAAAGAGTGCCACAACAACAACAACAACAACAACAAAAGGAAAAACAACTGCAACTTTAACTTCAACTGCAACTTGAAAGAGTTGAGCCAGGGCAAAGGCCACCATGGCGAATGCCTGCTCATGGGCAGTCTTCTATATAATACTATATATTCTATCCGATGCGATATGTGGCCAAATTTGCAGCCAGCGTTAACTCAATTGTTTATGGCGGCTCTTGCAACATTTTCCACGCAGATTTGGCATTTATCTGCCACAATAATAACAGATACTAGAAAAGCCATGTGTGGTTGAGACAAAATAATAGAATTGAAAATGCCAAAACTAGCAATTATCTATTAGCTTGAGCTTTAGACTCTGAGAATCAGAGCTTGAAAGTAACGGTTTTTCTCTTTGAGATTTTATTAGTAAGATAACGGAAAAACACATGCGCTCCAGCTCTCTCTCTCTCTCTCTCTCTCTCTCTCTCTCTCTCTCTCATAAAATAGCTGTAATTGTTACTCTGTTTCAATCACAACTTATGTAGAGAGTTTCGATTGAGAGCTCGATTATTGATAATTAGCAGACAATAAAAAGAAAAATTCAGCTTAAACGGTCTGTTTTACTTTGCTAGAAGTATTAATATAAATTCATAATCTATCCAAATTTTATTTAATTAATTAATATTTAATTCATACCATCAGAGCATAAAATTAATAAATAAATTCGGTTTGTTGCGTACAAGATGCAAGCTTTGATGTGTTCAAATAATATAAAAATTGTGGCAGATTTGCTGATTATTTTTAACAAACTACTATTGTTAAAATTTTCCATTATCAGACCTAAACATTAAAAAAATATTTAAAAAATAATCCTTATAAAAATATACATAAAATGTAAATATTAACAATTTAATTATTTTCTAGACGTAAATAAATTTAAACTAAATTCTCTTAAGCCTTGCTACTTGTTGTTTAATCTTTAATTTGCCTATAAAATAAAATGCAAAAATCTTGAAAAATTAAAAACTTTATATTTAATTATATGTTTAACAAATCTTTTTTCTTCTTGTTTAACCTAACTAACCAATAACTTTGGTCTGATTGGATTTTTTTCTGGGGTTTCCCATATCCTCACAGCAAATGCTGGACCTATTTTTCTTTTATTTCATTTAAATTTTTCAACTTTTGATTTTGTATCCCCATATCATCCTTTCATCCTTTTATCTTTTAAACTTTGTTTTATTTTAATTTTATAAATAATCTTAATTATAACCTAAATTGGAATATTAAATTGTATGTTGACTGTTTATAGTTGGCATTAAATAAATAAATAAATTTACTGTTGGCACATTTAGAATGCAATGCACATTTTATTGCCTTCATTGGTTGATGCTATTTGCATTTTGGTAGCGATAAGGTCACAACGTAGGTCTGACCTTAATTTTCTAAGAACAGCATGCAATTGTCTAAGTTGTTGTTGCTCTGTAGTTATTATTACGGTTGTTATTACGGTTGTTGTTGTCAATTTCTAATAAGGCAGGCCATAAAGCCTCGCATACTCCAGTTTAGTCATATTCCAAACGAAATTTGAATTTGGTAACAAATCGCAAATCACGTTTACCGAAAGAGAAAGAGAAAGAGGGGGAGAGAGCCTAAAACAATTGCAAAATTGAACAAATGAATGTGAACAAATCAGTTAATCACACCCACACGAATAAAGGCATATCCTAGCTGCCTTTTCAGCCCCCTTTCCGTCTTTCCCCCTTTCCCTTAGGGCTCTATTGCCAGCGGCTTGAGGCAGAGCCAAGTGTAGATTCTTATCAAAAATGGGAAAACTCGTTTGGCCCATTCGCAATAAAGAATATCGTGCTATACGCCAGATTTGCGCTTTTTAGCACAGTTTTATTTACTGTTTGCTGTTTTCTGTTTTCTGGGCTGTTTTTTGTGTTTTGCTTTTGGTTTTTTCAAATTTGTTGTTGTAATTGTAAGCAATGTTTGTCATGGTCGGGATGAGTCTGAAGTCTCAGCTCTGAATCTCATCTCGGTTGGCAGATCTATTCGCTTTGCTGCTTTGTTTGGTATTTCACTGGTATTTTCTGGTATTTCACTTTATTTTTTTGCGGCATCTGATCACGATTCTTTTGGCTGCTATTGATGAGAAAATTAAGCAATTAAATGCGATCGAGTTGAGAGTGTGTCTCTGTCTCTGTCTCTGTCTCTCCGTCTGCATGCGAAATGATGCCAAAAGATCAAAGAGTTCAATGAGATCAGCATGTGGGGAGTGCATATGAATAAAAGTAAAAATCACATTTTTGTTTAGATAATAAAGTATATGTCAAGCTTACTAGACTTTTTGAAGTCAGATTAAAATTCCGCTTACAAAATTCAAACATATTCTATCGGCCATCTAAATTTTATAAACCACTAACCCAATTTTAATTTATAATTTTGTATTTAAATCCATTTATAGCAATCCATTTTAAACTAATCCAGTTATATCTATATAAATCTATTTATCTACACCCCATCTGAATTCTATTTTCAACTATCTGTAATTGTTTTTATTGGCTCATAAAATTCACCAATTACGGACAGTTAATAATTACTTACAACTAACCACTTAAATCTATTCATAACATTCCCAATTTCTATATTTTAGTTATATGTATCAAAATCGATTTATCTATGCCCCATCTTAATGCTATCTTCAACTATCTATAACTGTTTTGATCCATTCAAATGCCTCTGCCAAGTTTATATCTCAGCTCTCAAGCTGGCGCCTCTGACACGCACTCTCTTCTCTAAGTGATCTTTCATTCATAAAGCGCGGGAAAAACGATCAAGCACTTAACCCATCAACGCCAGCCAACTGTCAAATGAACTGTCAAAGCACGAAGCTCATATGAAAAGCCAACAATCAACGATCAACGATCAACTATATATCTATATATCCAACTCTAAGCTCTGCCCAGCTCTCACATTTGTCAATCATATGACAATCAGGCGTGAGAGTTAATTGATTTCTGAACCACATTCAGCGTATGCTCTTATTAAACAAAATAATATTTCCCCTTAAAGAGAGAGAGAGTGAGAGAGAGAGAGAGAGAGAGAGAGAGTGAAAGAGATAGAGTGCAGCATTATTAGCTTTCTGAGGTTGGTAACAACGAAGAAACGCTGAGAAACGCAGAAAAACGATTGCATTGCAGTTGGAGTTGGTTATTTGTCAATCAGAGGCGGGAAAAACGACGTTTACGATATGCATAGGTGCACACACATTGAAAAGAGTTCAAAAAAACAGTTGAAGTGAAAAAAACAAACAAATAAAGACAACAATTGCTACACGTTCCTCAAGCAGCGCACAGGAAAACCACAAAAACAAATTTGCCGCCTCACATGATCGCACGAGTGATCGCGTCTCAATTGAAATCTGCCAGGGTTCGTAGAGGAAATGCGGGCCAAAGAATAAGGCTAAAAGGAAATGAGCCATATGCTACTTCAGCCACTTTTTATGTGTGATCAGCAGACAGAATATAGAAAAAGAGAATGAGCAAATGCAGTGTGTCTTACAATTCTTATACCCTGTACCCATTTAATCTGCGTAAAAACAGGGTTAATAACTCTGGACGAATGTATGTAACAAGCAAAGAGAAGCAGACCCTAAAAGGTATATACTAGAGCTGGGTTCGATCTTCAATTTTTAAGAACTGATCTTTTCGATCGATTTACGTCAAAAAAGCGATTCAATCGATTAGTCGAAATGAAAACTCTAGTTCCAATTTATAGGTAATCTTAGAGAAAAACTTGAAAATTTATACATACAAAATAAAACTAATATTGTTTGGAAAACAAAATCAAATTAGTAGGGACAAAGCAGATCAGTTGGGTGGAAGATCTTAAACTTTTTGCTACCGATTATACTATCGATCTTGTTTATTTTCCAATGAATTTTGCAAAACTGTTTAATAGAAAAAAATCGATTCAAAAAAAAAAAAAAAAAAACAATCGATTTAATCCCCGAAAAAATTATGGATTAAATCGAAACCAAGCCAAGCTCTAGTAAATACATATATTCCTGAGCTAGATGATGATCTGAGTCGAAATCTCGACAACTATAAAAGCTAGCTTTAATCGATTTAGTCATTTGATAAAAACTGAATAAAAAGAGTAAAGTTGAACGTGGAAAGTTGTTATATAGAATACATACTCTCTAGTATTATATTTAACTATTCTGAAAAGCGGTTAATAACCACAAAATTTATTAAACAAACAACATTGAAGGCTTTGTCTCGCTCGCTCTCTGGCAGAGCGGCCATTAAAGCATGGTACCGACCAAAAAGTAAGAAGATGCTTCATCAAACATTTTACAACTGTATTCAAATATTTTAACATTATTCTAAATATTTGAAAATATCTATAGGGAAGAGTTTATTCTACAGTCGCATTCTGGTTATAAAATTAGCTTTATAAACTTATGTTAACTACAAATTGCTTTAGAAAATCTCTGCCTGTTTTGTACTTTCAAAAGATGCATCGCTATTTGCACTCACTGATACTTAGCTTTGATCGATCTCGGGCTAAAGACCAGACACCCTATCAAATTGTAAGCTATTTGCCTTCAAAACGTGCTCAAAATTGCAGGCAACACTTTGGCTGAACTTGCAACTCAGTGCGCCAAGCAGCAACGTGTTCAATCAGGCAGTTAGCCAGTTTTTCAGTCAATCAGTCAGTCAGTCCGTGAGTCAGTCAGCCAGCCAGACAGTCATTCAGTCAGTCAGGTGTGAAGTAAGGCACGAAATAAACAAAGTGTGAGCTTCCAAGTGCTCAAAAGGGCAATGGATTGAACCTTTCTTGACTGCTGCGCTGTTAACTCCCAGAGGTTAATTAGCTGTTTGTTTTAGCCAGCATTTTCTTTTGTTTTTCCCCCAACTTACTTTTCTTTTTGAGAAAGGGCGGCGGACCACCGGGCATATCACGCGGATCGCTCATCTCCATCAGCGGATTGTAGAGTTTTCCAGGATCGATGCCGGGCGGAAACAAGCCCAAAGGCGAGTCCAGACCAAACACTGTAAAAGAGCAGAGGGAATAATGTTAAAAAGATATATTTATAAAGCATTTTTTATAGATTTATTATGTCCAAGTTAAGCGCTTAAGTTATGATTGCGTCAATTCCATTTGCTTTTGAGGCAATTTGCATGCAGTTTTTGCATAAGCTTATTGCAGTTGTAAGCAACTCATTTTCTAGCTCACTGAGCAATGAATACACTCATGAATACACTCGCTGTCGCCGAGCAAACAATGCAACGTTATTATGCTATTAATAATTTACGCGTCGAGTGCACTTCTCCACATGAGTGAAACAATTGCAGCGCTGATGAGCTAAACTGATTCAAAGGATGCGCAGGATGCGCAGGATAAATAGCAGGATAAATCCGCTAAATTCACAGTCGCAGTCGCAGTCGCTGCTCAAGTATGTGGGGGCATAAGACATAACATCGGCATGATTTCATAAGTACGAATCCCAAAAAGAAGCAGACAATGTGCTGCCATATGAATAAATGTATCTCTATTTCTATCCCCAGCCGCATCTGTATCTGTATCTGTATCTTTGTCTCCCCGTGTCTTTGTATCTGCTGCATAATGACACAAATAACGAGCGCGCATTGTTTGCTTCGCCAGTTTCAAGTAGACATTACAACACGCTGCGTATACGTAATATTTCGCTTGTTGTTCTTCCTGCTTTGGCTTTCCTTCTATTTGAATATACGCGCAAAATTAGTGCGGATTTCTTTTCACGTTTAGTCTCAAGGGGACAGCCAATGACTTGTTCCTACACACACAATCACATGCAGACCTTCCTCTTTCCCCCTCCTGCTTATGTCATATGCTATTAGTTCAATGATTTTCACGCCGTAATGTGGCCACCAAAAAATAAATCACATTCTTCTTCATACGTCGCAGAAATCTCTTTTTCTACGCCTGTCTGCCGTACTTCTGTTTGACTAGAGTCAAATCGTAAACAGTGCAGGGTATATGCGTTATGTGAGCTCTTATGTAACCCCAGTGGTGAGTTATTTATATGAAACTCTCGCCGCTTAAGACTCGTTGCTTAACTCTCGTTGCTTAAATCTTGCTAGCCCAACTCTCGCTAGTCTAACTCTCGTTGGCTAAACTTTTTTTGCCGAACTCTTGGTGGTCCAACTCTCGAAATCTTGCCGAATTATCGATGGCACATCTCTTGCTGGCCCAACTCTCAATGAATAAACTCTCGTTGGCCGAACTCTCGCTGGCCAAACTCTCGCTGGCCACACTTTATCTGGTTATAGACAGTTGAACCTAAAATAGCCTACATCTCATCGATACATCTTTTATAAACAAATTATACTTTATTTATATTCGGATAACAATATGCTCTCTCTTCATATATTTAAAGAGTATTTGGTAAGTCGTTGTTCAATTTCTAGCAAAGACTCCCTGCATTTCTTTAGCTTAACGGCTGAGTTTGTGCTTTATGTAGGAGTATTCTTGTATCCTTGGCTGGCATTCATTGCCTGCAGCCTGTTTATGCAGTAGTTAGCGACTTGCTTTTGCCTCCCTGATATATATTTTTGGATTCCCCTCTCCCCTCTCCCCAGCTGCCTCTCTCTACCCACACTTGAGCAAGTATTTGCCCTGATATGTTGGCTGAAATTTTTGTCGCATTAAAAGGTATTGCGCTTCCTGTCTTCCACTGCCTGCCAGCTACTACTGCTACTACTTAGTCTACTACTCTTTCTGCTGCACAATTTTCGTACAATTTTTCATATTTTTGTGCCTTAATTTATTTTATATCCTGTGTGCGCGTCGCGTTGCAACTGCAGGTGGTTTGGGGCAAGCGTATATGGTTGGGCTAAGGCTGAAGTTGGGAGTTGGGACTACCCAAACGGATATTATTAATATGAATATCGCGCGACTTATATGCAAAAGTTTTGTAGCGAAAAGGGAAACGAGCACGAGACGCAGGACTCAGGACTCAGACCTCAGGACTCAGGACACGGGACTCACAACTCAGGACACGGGACTTTAACGGTCTTCGCTTTGAGCCTTGGTATTTTTCTTTTCTGCCTTTGCTTTTTATTTCTATTTATGCTGCCAAAGTTGTTTGCCAAAAGGTTTAAGTTGCAACGGTGCGGTGTGTGTATGTGTGTGTTTGGCATACTTTAAACACGACACGTGCAACACACACACACACACACACACACACACGTACATACTTGCCTTGGTGTGTGGGCGTGGTCAGCGGGTATGGGTTGTTGTCTGTGCGGCAACTTAAAAGTCATTTGGCTAAACGTCTGTTGACAGTTTGAACTCTGTTAAACGCACACACACACTCTCACTCTGCCTCACACACACACTCACCCACACATGCATCTACATGCTTCACATGTTGCCAAGACACTACATAAATATTTAGCCCCCCTGACACCCCCCGCTGCCTGTTGCCTCACGCTATTTGCGGCTTCGCCTCGCTTGACATAAATATAAAAAAAATCATATATAAAAACCGCAATAGAATTTATTTCGTTTGCAGCGTTGCAACAACCGCAAATGCAACTTGCCTCTCCTTCTTCTTACCCTGCCCCTGTTGCATCCACACTTTCCGTCGTCCTCCATGTCTCTAACCCTATGGGGTTTACTGCACCAGCTAAACTGTCAAATTATTAGGCCCACTTGCAACTTGCAACTTGCCACAATTTCATTTGCCTTTTACCTTTTCGTATGCATATTTATAGTTTTATTTTCTCTAAGTTGTCAGCAACAAAAGTTATTTATGACTTAATTAGAAACGAAAATTTAAATTGCCAGTGTATGGATTTTAGGTTTGTCAGCCGAAAAGGGGGAACTACAAAGATACTAAGGCAGAGGAGTAAGGTAGCATAAGGTGATAGGAAAGTCCTATCAGAAATTAGGTTTAAAAAATAACATAAAGCAATTATAGATCCGGCTAAGAACTGTAAGCTCTAAGAAGAGACGTAGTATTTCTTCCACCTCAAAGGAGCTTAGGAGGCTTAGGAGCTATTCCTAAAAATGTTTTTTAACTTCAATCAGAAACATGGATAATTTAGTTTAATATGATCTTTCAGATAAATGTTGATGGTTTCTTCTTAGCAGGAATTAGGAGGCTGGGACATTTAAGGAGATATGGGGTTTATCCTTACCTAATTTACTGAAACTGCTTATCAACTTGTATCAATAAATAAAGGCGATAACAAACTAACATTATTTTCTGCACCGAATCAGTGTCATACATTTTTAGACTTCATAGCCTACTTCGATGTGACAATATAAAATATTTCTTTTTACATAATTTTTCTCCAGTTGTGTTCACTACGAACCTCGATGACAAGGGCATATACTACTATATGAATGCTATAAATTTAAGTTAGAAAATGGGTTGCTTAAGGTTTCAGCATGTTTAGGAAGTTTAGTAAGGGGTTTCTAAGATTTTTTAGTAATTAAAAAACACTATATACGCCTAAAAAAATTATAAAAATAATAATGGAACAAAACTTGCCAATAAAAAGCAATAAGGCGAAGCAAATTCAAATTCAAAATTTTTCTGGGATCGCTAAATTGGCAATACCTTTAGCAAACGCGTAATATAAGCATACAAAAGGAAGGATGCAGAGCTTAGAGGAAGACCCTAATACGTTTAAAGGCTTTGCCACAGCTTTGGCCATGGCAACAACATTGACAACATGCAGAGGATGCACTTTGATGTTGTTAGCATAAAAAGAGGGAAGGGAAGGGAGAATTGCTAGGAAGGGCGCCTGCTGCCACATGTTGCATGCTGTCAAGTGTGGCAAGAGCACAGCCCAGCTTATTAGACCTCTGCAGACGGCAGCAAAGGAGAAAAGAAGTCAAGGAGACTAGAAGCAGTCAAGAAGTCAAACAGTCAAAAGGAGCAGACAGACAGACGAGCCAGGCGTTTATTGGAGCTTCCGTAGGTATTTTTCCCCCTTTTCGCAAAGCTCAACGATAAGAGTTCTTGTTGGACAGTCCACAGGATGCAAGGGATGTGTGTGGATAACCTAGTGACCGAAGAGTAATCGCATAAGGGTGCTAGAGTCGAGTGTGCTCGACTTGAAGCCGAGCTATACTTGCGCTGCGTTAGGGAATATGGAATACGGAAATAGGAATAGGGAATATGGGAAAAAACGGAAAAACCGAGCAAATGAAATTTTAAATTAAAGTAGCGGTAGTTTCGGTATGGATTCTTTTAAGAACGTTACATTCCAAATTTAACTGAGTCTCACCACTAATGCTAAACTTATGCAAATGCTCAAACTATGCATACCCTATAATATTTATAATACCGGATATAGAGCACAAAGTGGACAACAAACGTGTGATGTTATTGGGTAAGACTTCAATTACGGAATATATAATATATATTTGATTCTTATACTAAGAATACTAACATTTAAACTAAACAACCTAGGTATACCCTGTACACTTTTTACCTCGGGTTTATAGAATAAAGTGTGTAATGTGTTTGGATATGACTTATTTTATGGATGTTATAACATAGTTTAAACTTTGCCTCGCCCCCAAACTTCTATTTATTTATATGCACAAACCGAGCATACCTCACAACGAGTTTTAATACCGGGCATAGAGGAACGAAAGGGGAAAATGTGGTATAGAACTTACTGTGTGGCGGCGTTAGAGTCAACGCCGAGGACATGCCGGGAAAGGGCAGCGGCGAGGGCGGATGTGGATGCGACTGTCCGTCCGGCGGATTGAAGTGTCCCGGCAGGCTCATTGGTGACGTCGGCGCGAATTCCTTGCAAAAATCCTTACCAAAATCCTTGCCAAAGTCCTTGCCAAAATCCTTGCCAAAATCCTTGCCGAACTCCTTGCTCAGCCGGTTCATGCTCTCCTCCAGACGCTCATGCGGCGCCTGTCCGGGACAGCTGCCCGGACCACTGCCAAGTGGCACCCCGTTGTGTCCACCGAAGGGAGGCAATCCCATGGGTCCCAGCAGATTGCTGGCGAATGCGTTGTGCTCCCGCTGCAGCGCCTGCTCCCGCGTCTCGCGAGGATCCCGCGGCTCCCGCTGATGCATGGCGGCGGCGGCTGCTGCGGCCGCCAGGGACATCTCCATCTGGTGCTCCATGTGGTGAAAGGGATGCTCGCCAGCGCCGGCGGCGGCAACGGCAGCGGCAGCTGCGGCATGCATCTGTGCCTCGAGCGCCTCCATGTGGCAGGGCGGGCTGTCAGGCAGGCCGGGGGGGCGGAGACCCGGTGGGGGCGGAAACGACAACAACCCATTGTTGGAGTTGGGCGTGTGGCTGGGCGTGGAGGTGGCGTTGGGCTTGGCGTTCAGCTGGCGTATGTCCTTGAGGGACAGCATGATGCGTTGGTTGTTGTCCTGCAGCTTGCTGCTGTTGTTGTTGTTGTTTTTCTCGTTGTCGGAGCTGTGGGATTGGGAGTGGGTGTCCTTGTCCTTGTCCTTGCGGGTGGTGCAGAGATCCTCGGGTCCGTCGCTGGGACAGGGGGACATGGCGGCCGCATTGGCAGCGGCCACGGCGGCCTGGCGTCGCAGTTCGTTGGTGGTGTTGATAAGCTCTTCAATGTCCTGCTCCTCCTCCTCCTCATCCTCCTCCTCGTCCTCCTCGTCGTCGTCGTCCACGTCGTGCACGTGCTGAAGCTCCGGCTCTATTTCAAGCTGCTCTGGAGTCGCTGTTAATGCACGAAGAGGCTGCTTGTGTGTCTCTTGCTGCTGCTCCAGCTCCTCCTCTTCATCCTCTTCCTCCTCCTGGTGCTGCTGCTGTGCGCTCTCGGACAGATCCAGGCAGGTGCTCTGCTGCTCCGTCTCCGCCGCCTCCTCGGCTGTCGCCTGCTCCGTCTGCTTGGCCTGCTCCGTCTCCATGGCGCTCTGCTCGTCGCTGCTCTGCGGATCGCTCCGCTCCTGTTCCTGTTCCTGCTCCGGCTCGTGCTCCTCATGCTTGATCACAGTCTGCAGCGTCTCCGGCGTCGTCTCCGGCTTGCTCAGCGCAAAGTCGTGCGGCATGTCGCCGGAGCGTCGTCTGGGACGCGCCTGCTTGCGTCGCGGCATGGGCGAGCTGCCGCCCAGCTCCTGATCGCTCTCCAGCTCCCGCTCCCGCTCGCACTCCAGCTCCCGCTTGCGCCGCAGACTAAGCGGATTGCCAAACAGCCGCGTGGGCATGATGAGCTTGCCAGCCGCTGGCCTCACCATCGACGGCGACTCGTCCTCAAAGCTGGACGAGAGCAGCGAGCTGAAGTCATCCGGGGAGGCGGCCGGAGTGGGCGTGTGCTCCGGCACCGAGCTCTCCACCAGCCCCCGCACCTGCAGCGATTCACCTGCCTGGATGAGGGTCTGGAGACGCTGTTGGGGCACGCTGATCTCCCCGCGATACATGAAGTCCACGATGGCCTGCACCACCCAACCACGGAAATCCTTGAGCACAATCACCGGATGCTTACAGGGCGTCTCGGCGAAGACGCGCTGGAAGAAGGGGGAGCAGGCGGAAAGCACCATCTTGTGGGCACGTATGGAGGTCTCCGCACAGACCAGGGTCACGTCCACCAGGGTCTTGGTCTGAAGGAGGGCGTCGAAGGCCCGCAGTATATGGTTCTGATGGTTGTTCCAGCGCAGGCTGTAATGGTCCTGGGTGGGCGCTGCGGGTGTGGGCGTGGCGGGAGGACTGTGCGTGGCGGTTGTTGTTGATGTTGTTGCAGCAACTGTTGCTGCCGCTGCTGCTGCTGTTGTTGTTGCTGTTGTGCTCTGGCTCATGTTGAGCGGCAGCGGTGGAGGCGTGGGCGGCGTTGTGGGCGGCGTGGCGTGCATTGTGGGCTGGTGGGCGTGGCTGTGCGGCAGCGGCAACTGTTGATGCTCGCTTGACTTTGCCAGCAGCGGCAACGGCAGCGGCAGCGGCATCGGTAGTGGCAGCGGCAGCGACATCGGCAGCGACAGCGTGGACGGCGCCGCTGCTGGCGCCACCTGCCGGCTGCCGTAGTCGTTCATCTGCAGCGCCAGCGGCAGCGACGTCAACTTGCAGCGTTTTATCAGCTCCTCGGCGTCCTTTAACATGCCAAACGCTCGGCACTCGCTGCTCTCCTCTGACTTTGTCTCTGTCTCTCGCTGGAGTCACGTGTCAATGTTGCTGCAAGTAGAAAGAGAGAGCGCCGAATGGGGCATGAGACAAAAAGCTTAAGCATAATGCGTTTCATAATGTATTCAAGCTCTGACATATGCCTGCTCCTGTGGTCCTCTGTATGGCTTGTGATAATATGTTAATGAGTCAAGGCATATATCATCTGTTCATCCTACACTTAGCAAAATTTAGAATAATTTGTTCTTCAAAATAAAGCTCATAGATGAATTTGAGTTTATTTTAGAATTCAGGTACAAATCGAACTATAATCATAAGTGAATTCAGAATTAAATTAAGACAAAAACAAAATTAATTTTAAATTAAGTGCAAGAACGATTAAATTAAGTACGAGTCACATACAGCGAATACAGCCAATTTAGCGGGTTTCATTATTGTATTTTGGCTTAGCAAAAATCTACGTGAAAATCAATAAATATTTTTAATATTGCATATCGATAATATTATTATTATTTATTTTTTCATATATTTATTTTATTTTTGTTTATTTTAAGTAAATTTTTGAATTTTTTATGGTGATAATCTGGTTCTTTCAAATCATATATTACTTTAAACTTGAAAATTCATTTAAATAAAAATATTCTCTTATTAATTTGTTATTGGATTTAGAATTGTTCGACTCATTAAACCTTTGACATTTAAATTCTATCTCAAGCACTGTAACGCTTGCATTTTCGCTCAGTGTACTCTCCGTTTCCCCCTTACTTATCCAAGCAGCGACAAAAGAACAATACGCACATGAAGCAATCACAGCCTGGCTACGTGTCGTGCCGCATATCCTTGAGGATATCACATGCAGATGTGTGATGTGTGATAATGGCTCACTCGTCTTACCCCCTACCCTGTACCCCTACCCCTACCCCAACCCCCTACTCACACACACCGCTACCCCTACCACGCCTACCAACTCCCCTCTTAAGGCTGAGACAACTCCTTGTCTATCTGACTCTCACCGGTGTTTTATGTGTGTGTTTGTATTTCTTTGTTTATCTATGCTTCACACACACGCACACACTCTCAGGCACCGTGGCACAATAGCAGTTAAAAATTGCTTTAAAAATTAAATGCGCAAATTTAAACTAAGCTATATGCAAGAATTTATTTCGCATAAATGTTTATAAAAATACATCGTTTATATGTATTTAGCTTATATTAAATTTTATTATTTAAAAAAATAATATGAAAATTTAATATTTTCTGAGTTTTATTAAAAAGTTATATACCAAATTGTAATTCAAGTTTGTTTAAAACCTTTTCATAAATTTAGAAATATTGTTTAGCAGCACTCATTTAATTAATTAATTTATATATAAATCTTTGCCTAGAAAACCAAGCTATCAATGTTCAGCATTTTATAAAGTAGCAAATATAAAAGAATAAAAATATGATGATAATTATTATACCCTGTTTTATTATAACAAATAGCTTAAAGGTAGTTCACATTTTTCACATTCATTCACATTTGAAAAATAAAAATTATTACAATTTTTTTTGACAAAACAAGAGAAAATAAATTTATATATTTGGCCCCTTGACATATACTCCGCAACCACTGTGCGGCTGCTAAGCTTTTTTTACGCATTTCAGTGCGTGGCATCTAATTAATTCAGCAACTGTCTGGCATGTCGTAGCTCCCTCCGCTCTCTCTCTCTCCCTATCTTTCTGAAGGTAACCCCTAACCGACCTGCTGTGTTGCATGCTGCGTGTGTGAATTTTTAAAAGCGCCAGCAGCTGCCTGGCAACGCGTCACAGTCGGACGCAACGCAGCCAAATGCCAATTGCGAAAACCTCCATCTCAATCCCCTGTGCCAATCCCTAAAGCTCAACTGGGAAGCCATCTTCATTTGGCTGTCAGTAGAGACGAAATTAAAAAAGTTAATTCTTGCAACGGTGAAACCAAAATCAACATTTTTATTTGCCATTAGTTGCAGCATCCTCTTGCCATGCTTGCCGGTTGCAAGTTGGCGCCAGGCAGCAAAACCGCATATTAACACATGCCCAGGACGCCCACGCTCGAATGCAACAATGTGCAATTAGCAGCCGAGGCTCTGCCATGCGGCATGTGGCATGCGGCATGTGGCATCTTCGAGCTTTTTTTCTGCTTGCTTGCAACTCCTTTGCGGTGGCAACATTTTTATTTTTATTTGCATTTCTATTTATTTACTCGTATTTTACTTTTAAGCGTTTGCTGAAAGCGACACAGTTAGTGCCACCTTGCCACGTCAGCTGCGGCATTTAGCAGAGACAGAGTGCCACCTCAGAAGTTACTCGAGTTTTTAATTAATGTTGCAGTAAGTCAGTTGGAGCTGGCAACTGGGTTTTTAAGGCGGTCACTGGTTTTAAAAACAGCAAAAGATGCAGTGTATTCAGTCTATGACATTCCACAGAAATTTAAGGCTTTAATTCAGGTATTTTAAAATAAATTAAAAACAAAATAAATTATCAAAATATAACTTAATAGCAGCCAGAAAAGCAACAGTCGAACGAATAGGACAGTAGTATTTCCTGTACCCTTACTTTCAATATCATTTGAAAAAAGTTGGAATTAATATGCAACAAAATATTCATATGAAAAAAAAATATTAATAAATATAATAATTTTGTAAATAAATAATTTATAATAACAGAATGTTGAATACAACAAAATGTAAATTATAAGAAATCACATAAAATCCAAATTAAAATAATCTTAAAAAAAATCACATAAAATCCGAATTGTTTATGATCTTAAAAAAAAATAAATGTTTTTCCAGCTATTATACGATATGATACAAGTACTATAAATATATAAAAATTTTACGTTTGAATTTATTATTTAAGAAAAATTTTAATTTTCTGCGTTCAAATTTTCTAATAAATAAATTATATACTTTATTATTATTAATATTATTATTTCAGTTTGCATCACTTAATTTTATCAATTTACCTATATTATTAAAAAAATGCTGTAAATTTTAAAATTACATTGCTTGGAATATTTAATTTAATCTTTTATTTACTCGCATAATGTTGACGGGTTTTAGTTAAAAATCCATTAAATAAAATTAATAAAATTAATTTATTGATTTATAATAATTGTAGATATAGCACACATTAGGGAATTTCAATTCTTTTTAAGCAGGTATTTATTTGCGATTTAAAGTGACAATTTATTCACATTTTTCTTTAATTTGATTTAATTTCAAATGTTTAACTTCTTATTCTCAGTTTGTCTTGAGTTTTTCCTTAAATTTAATGCTTACATTTGATTTTTTATTAAATCTTAATTTGCTTATTAAAATTCTCATTTACTAAATAAGGAAGTTCAACTAAAATCATTAAATGTAGTTCATTCCTTCGCTAATATGTAGCTGATAGTTACATTAATCTGTTTCAACTCTTTCCTTAATTGAATCATTGAACATAAATAAAAGCATTAAACATTATTATTTTCAAAACTAATAAATATGTATATATATCACAAATCTTAAATCTTAAAATCTTCAGCGATTTCTGGAATATTTGTTTGTTTTTTTTTAAAGTAATTTCCAACTGAACCCTTTCTTACATACCATGCAAAGAAGGTTTGGCCTTGAGTAGTTTGCTCTAGCAGCGATATCCTTTTCGAATGCTCCTCGTATTCACTGAGAGTGTTTGAATAACTGTTTAGCATATATTTGCATATGGGTTCACTTGATCAGTTTGTCATTTTAGCATTTGATCAATGTATTCGTTGGTATTCAATTGCACGCGTTTGATTCAACTGGAAGCACAAATTGCGTTGTAGAAAGATAAGTATAAAGGAATATTTTTGTATTATTTTATTTTATTATTATTATAATTTATTTGTTTATTGTTCTGGGTATTGTACAGATCGCTTTGGGGTACGCGCTCGCGTCGAGGGCTTGAATCAGACTGAGTGCAAATAAATGCGCAGCAGAGTTGGCATGAGTGTATTCACACATATGTGAGTGTATGGCATGCGAGTGTGTGTGAATATGCCCAAAAAGATACACAGCAGAGGCACGGCAGAGCAGCCCTCAGTTAGCACCCTCTAATGGCTGCACACACACACACACAGCCACACACTTGCAGATGTAAGTGTGAGAGTGTGAGTGTGTGTGTGTGTGTGGGCAGGATCTTTCTCTTTAACATGTTCTCTCTGCCTGCCACACTCGTTTGTGCACTCGCATTCGACATGCCGCAGAATCTTCCGTTTCCATGTGCTGCAGGTGATAATCAGGTGTGTGTTGATAGGTATTGACACATGCAACAACAACAAACAAAACCTCCACAACACTAACAACAACAACAACAACAACTTGTACTTGAGTAAATAAACAGGCTGCGGCACAGGTAAAAGTTCCTGAAAGGATCTCCGAACAGGTACTGAGGCCTCTCATAAATGGCCGCTGACGGCTCAATTTGTGGCACGATCATAAAACTGCAACATCCTATATGTCTCTATGTGTGTGTGTGTGGACGCTCTCAATTTGTCTGGCGAAATTTACAGGGAACTGTTTGTTGTTTCAGTTGAAAAATCCGGTGTTTATGATAGGCGCGACCAAAACACAAGATCATTTGCCTCAGCTCAAACTCTATAGAGCTGCATGAAATCTTCATTTATATTTATTCAATTAATTATTTATTTATTTATTTATTTAAAGATATGTATTTATAATGCTAAGAACTTATAAAATATTACATTAGTCAAAAGTAATTTTATATATTATTATTATTATTTACTATTATTTGTATGTGAATTTTCAATATTTTTATTTCATTTAATATATTAAATAATTAAAGAATTCAAAGCTATAAATTCATTTGATTAAAATTGAGAGAAAATTCTGATTATTTTGAATGGACTTTGCTATATAACTGTGAATTTACATGTTACGTTTGTTTTATGAAGTTTTCTTTTTGCTTAAGATTGTAACCGAATTTTAAATTTGCTTTTTATCGGTTATCACAGAAAATATCAGCTGCTTGTAATCGTTTTGCGATTTGCTAATACGAAAAATTAAACAGCTTTATGTGGAAACTTCAAGGTGTAAATTCGGACTTAATTTAAAAAGAGGCAGCTTTCCGTACATAATTTAAAAGTTATAATATATATATTCAATGTGTAAATTCGGATTTGGTATAAAAACGAGCAATTCCTTTTCTTTTTCAATTAAATAGTTATATAAATTTATTATATGTATTATAATGTATTAGTTTATTGCAAAATGCTGCATTTTAGGTTTTTTGTTTAATTAATTGACGAAAACTGGGATATTATTTTAATGAAATAGTTTAACAGTTCTTAAATTCGGATAAAATTCTTTCAAAATGTTTAGTTTTCGATGTATTTAATGGGTTGATATTGAAATTTTCTAGTTTATTAATGTAATTGATTTTATAAGTTATTTATTTCAATGTTTTTTAAAGATGTTAATTTATTTAGTTATTTGATTGATTTAATGTTTATTATTCAATTATTTATTTCATGTATTTTCCACACTTTTATTACCAATTCAGTTGAACATTTGCACTTGAAACTTTCGCATTTTGAGTTTAGGATTCAGTTGGATGTTTTCGAAATGCCGTTATCAGAAGACGTCCATCTTCAGGCAGTGCACACGGAGGACTGTCCCAGGGACACTTTTAGCCATTCACATGTGAGCGCAGTTCACGAATTCTATTACATGCTGCTGGCTCAAATAAAAAGAGTTAACGGTTGGGGTTTCTTTTTATTTCAAACTTTCGTAACGGTAACGCCTCGTCCGCGTATGCGTGTGTGTGTGCGTGAGAGAGTGTGTACGTGTGTGTGTGTGTGCTGCGGTCGCGTATATGTTTCGAACCGTTCAAACGTCACGAAGCGACTAATTCAAATGATGTCGGCCCGAAAAAACAGATATGCGAGCGGCTAAAGCAGCGCCAGCAGCAGCGACGACGACGACGGCGCCGGCAGCGGCGTCAACACACACGCGACGTCCGCCCCCAACCCCCCACTCTACGCCCACACCCTTGCCCGCCCACGTGCGCGCACACGTATGAGCAGGCGAGGCACAAACAACAAACAGCATGCGAAACACATGAGGATGCTCGGGCGACGACGCCAACGTCGGCAGCGGCAGCGGCAGCGGCAGCGACGTCGACGATTTTACTCCTTCGTCATATAAAATATATTTTTCGCCTTATCACAACAACAACAAGCAGCGGCTGCGGCAGCGGCGTCAGCAGCGGCAGCGAAGTCCTCGCACGTCACGTACAACAAAAAAATTTATTATACGTGTATGTGTCTGTGTGTGTGTGTGTGTGTGTGAGCAATACATTTGCATACACATGCGTAGCCCAAGAGCCGAGCGGCAATCGGGCGTTCGGCAAGCGACACGAAGCGCCAGCCGAAGGAGCGACGCACCCACACGCTCTCACATACATACATACATACATACGTGGCATGTGGAGCTTTCGTAAAGAGTAATAGCCACCACCAAGAAGAAGCAGCAGCAGCAGCAGCAGCAGCAGCAGAGGAGCAACAACAACAACATGCGTCGGCTTACCCACCCCCGTTGCCTGCTCCTTGCTGCTCGTTGGCTCACATGAAGTTCACACACACACACACACAGAGAGCGGCGCAGTTGTCACACGTTGGCAGCGACGCCGACTGCGCGTGAGTGTAACATTTTTCATAAAAAGGGGGCGCCGGCAGCGCAGCCAGCGTCAACATATCCTTTGGCAGCGGCGTCAGCTTATGGAAGGCAGCTCAAAAGCTACGAGTTGAGTTTGAGTTTTTGCTTTCCAGTTGTATGTATGTATATTGAGCAGCAACAGCAACAACAACAACAGCAACAACAACAACAGCTACAACGAGTGCGCTCACTCTCTCTCACTGGGAGCTTGCGTATGAGCGAGCCAGTGAGAGAAAGTGAAACACATATATGCATGCATGTAACGTATGTGGCGTGCTCTGTCTCACATGCAAAGCTTTCACACATACACAACTCTTCTGCTCTGCTCCTCTGCTGCGCTGCCGCTCTGCTGCTTATCTGTTCGCTGCCGCGCCGGACGCCGGCAGCGCTCGCTGCTGCTGGCTGTTGTTGTTTCTATTGCTTTTATTGTTATTGTTATTGCTTGAGCTTTAACTGCTGTTGCTGTTGTTGTTGTTGTTGTTGTTGTTTTTAGTATGTTATCTATTGCTTGTATTGCCTGAATTCTCTGCATGCTGCGTTTAACTTTTACATAAGCGCTGCCGACGTCGACGTTGGCGTTGGCGTTGGCGTCAAATAAAGATAGAAGAAGCAGAAAAATCATATACACAACATATTACACACACACACGCGCACGCAGTGCATGAGAAATGCGAAAAAAATCCAACGAGACGATGGTCGGAAAAACCAACCCCTAACCTCGCCGCTTTTCGTGCAGAATTCTACAAAAAGAGAACACGAAAAACTCGATGGAAACTGACAAACATACAGCCAAGGGGAGGGTTAGCATGTGAGCGTGTGCGTGTGTGTGTGTGTGTGTGTGTGGGACATATGAGCACTTTTTGCAACATTTCGATTTGTTGGCGGCCGACACTCACGCTCTCCCTCTCTCTCCTTCCGTCTCGCTCTATCCGGCTCTCACTGCTGCTCTCGCTCTGTCGGGTACATAGGGTATACCGGGTGTACATACATACGTACATACATACATACATATGTGCGGTTACATACGCCCACATATGTGTATGGCTGGATTAGCCGAGGTTAGCACATTGGCTGAGCCGCTAGGGGGGATGGTTCGCAGGGCCAGGCATATTCCGCACCTACATACACTCAAAAAATAAATAACTCTTCGTTTTAGAAACTTAAGTTCTTAAAAGTCACTTGATTTATTCCAGAACTGAAGCATAAATCAAAGTAGAATTGTCAATTAATCTGAATTATTTAAATTCATTAATGATTAAATAAAAATACGGAATAAATTTATATTGAAGTGCAAAGATTCATTAAATGAAGTACGACCGTAACCTATTTTATTGTCAAAAGATTGAAAATAGAAATACAAATTTGAAGAACGTAATTGAATCACCCTTCATTCAAGAATTTTTTTGATTCAAGCACGAATTCTCTTGATTTTTCAGGTATGCATACAAACAGGGCTTAAACCCGCTTTGAAACTACTAATTAGCTATATTATATTTTTTTGTATTATTAATAATTTTGAAAATAGGTGAATAAATAATTAAAAAGATTCAAGTTTGTTTTAAGGTTATTCGAAATTATACTCATAACTTCTATATTCATATTCTGATCTGAACTGAACTTGTTTCAAACATTGCTCAAACTATCAGAGTGTCAGAAAAGTATACTAAACTAATGTACGTAATTTTGGTTTAGCAGGGAGATCAGCATTTTGAATCTCCGATAACATTTCTGAGACTTAAAGAGCTGTTTCTACATGTCAGAATTTTGTGAATTTATTTTTTGCTCATTGTCGATCTGCCTATAAATTTTAGGTAATTTTTTTAACTCAATTCTGATTGCTTTTTTCGTTTTTTAACTGTGTTTTATCTATTTGGCTGCCTTATTTTCAAGTTTCCTCTGGCTTTATCGGCTTCTGCACACGTTTAGCTGTATTTTGTTAGCTTGAGCTTTTCTTTTTGTCATTTGGTCTGCTTTCGCCGTTTGCTTCATTCTCTCTTCTTTTTCTCTGTTCCTCTTTTTTTAGTTCATTTGCATTTTATGATTTGTTTGCTTTCTGCGCTTTGTTTTTTGCCATAAATTTTAATTGTTTTTCTTCGATTTTTATTTTTGCGCAATTCCTACGGTGCCAGCTTGCCGTGGCTGCTCCCTCACTGCCTCCCTCTCCCCCTCCCTCTATCACTCCCTGCACCTACGCCGCCTCGCCTAGGCGCAATCAAGTCTCACCTTTTCATTGTTGGACTCGGCTGCTCCAGTTTGTGGAACGAGAGGGGCCAATAGGGAGAGATAGAGAGGCAACCAAAACTGAACTTGCTCTTGAAGGCAAATAAAGTAACTTTTGTTCTCTGGCCTTCTTTGCTCCTTATTTGTTTTTCCCGTGTTTTCTTTTCTTTTTACATTTTGACAAAGTTTTCTTGGATTTAATAACTTGGTCTTGTATTTAAGTTGATTTTGGCCCTTTTTGGCAAATTGAAATAAATCGAATTTCTGCACGGAGTATGCAAATAATTTAATTAAAATATTGCATTAAAATATTGCATTTAAGCTTGTAAAAATTCAAATTCTATAAATTTTAAATTAACATACGACAAATAAACATTAAAAAAAATTAAAGCTGAGCCGTTTTTATAACAAATCTTTATAATTCGTTTTGAATATATTATTAGTTAAATAAATATTATTATTAAAACATATTCAATTTTATATATATAATAGAAAACTTATTCTTTTAGTTAAATATAGAACAGAAAAATAAAAGAAAATGCTACGAAAAATAAATTTACAAAATTTCGATCTTTTTCCATTATTATTATTATTATTATTATTTGAAGTTTAATATTTTTTTTTATCTTTAAGGTATGCTAATGATATCTTTAAGTTATTGTAAAGAAATATTAGAAAATAAATTTAAATATGTATTTGGTAAATTAGGAACATACATTTTAGAAAAACTTTAATTTTAATTGTATTTTATTTAACTTCATGAAGTTGTTCTCTTTCAAAATATATCGATTTCGTAATAGCATTTAGAATTATAAAGATTATTTATAGTATTTTTAAGTAAAATTGAATTCTATCGTTTGTGGTCTTGTTATTTATTATCCCACAATTTTATTGCCACTGACAAGCGATTTTTGAAATATTTATCTTAATATTATCTTAAAATATTTGAAAATTTAATAGATCTAAAAATGCAATTATGAGAGAAACCAATGAAGCAGGAAACAAGCTAACTAGGCGAAATCCCTGCACATTTCAGTTGATTGCACTAAGCCGGCAAATCAGCTGCAACAACTGCTGGAAAATGCATATTTTGGGAGGATCGCTGAGCGGGTTCAAGGGGGGAAAACTGCACGCATGCGCGCGCCGATTATGCAAATGAGGCGCGAAGGAAAAGCGGGGTTTCCCTGCAACCCCCGCCACGGACTGCACCCCTTTGGCGTTGGCAGCGAGTGTTGTGTTTCATATGCAAATCAGTTGAAACAAAAGGTTCGACGAGTATAGGTTTACGCTTTTCCTTACACCTTCGACAATCAGAGGAGGCAGGAGACAAGCGGCAGGAGACAAGCGACAGTTGTGGCTGCCACAGGGTTGCACTTCCGCTCTCTGTGCATGTCTCTGTGACTTCTTTATGGGCAAATTATGCAAATGTTTTTTTAACCAATGCAACTGTTTTTTTTTTTTTGTTGCGTGTATCTCTTGGCTTTGTTGTTGGTGTCGTGTGGCAGCAGCGAGCGCCGCGTTGCGTCTGCCGGCGACAGCGGCTGCTGCGTCTCTGCCTGATGCGGCTGGAAAAATCGAATGGAAATGTTCAGCTTTTCAGCAGAGCCAAGCCAAGCCCCTGTTCGCACACGTGCGCATGTCCCGTGCCCGCTGCTGCTCCATTTTTTATTTTTCCCAACGATTTTCCACGCTCGCGAAACTGAGCGCGCGCTCAACGGATGCCAGCGAGTTTGGGCTGCTCTCTCTCTCCCTCTCTCTCTCTCTCTCAGTCTCTCCCTTTCACTCTCTCCCTCTGAAACACTCTCTCCTACTTTTCACTCCGCATTAACTCTTCGGCTGGCATTTGAAATGCTTGGAGAGGGTCTGCAAACTTTTGTAGGTGCGCCCGTATCTGATGAAGGGGTTTTCGGGTTCTTGACTTGCCAGAGATAATTATGAAATGCATGAAAACGGTAAATGCTCTATGTATGAGTTATGTACGCTCCACAAGGGTTGCCTCGGGGGCTGCGGGCGGGGTGTGAGGGATTGTCGAGGTACAGGCGCCGCCATAATGGCCAGCATTTACTAATTAAGAGCTCACAAGTTGCTCGGTTAAGCGTGCTGAAGAGCTGGCTGGTATCTCTCGTATTTTGGGGCATGGGGCAGCAACCAGGAGGCAGGAGGCCGGAGGTTGGGGGTAGGGCATCTTGTTGCAGCGCTCTTGAGCTTGAGAAAAAGGCAAGGGGTCTGCTAGAAATGTTTACTAATGCATGCTAACGAGATATCAGGTAACTAACTAAAGGGTCTGGCCTTAGATTACAAATTATTTGCAAGATATACTATATAGACTTCTTTCATCTAATGAATATAAATAAATATCATATTCTAGAAAACAAAATTATATTACTTATATACAATATAAATTAAGTTTTATTCAATTAATTAAATTTAATATTATTATATTTCTTCTATTCCACAATTACAATCTTACAAAAAAATTTGAAAGCTATGTAAATTATACTGAATTATAGATTCGATTATCAGAATCAATAAAATATTAAATTACTAATTAGATATTAAAATAAAGTTTGATTTGATATTTTCAAATGTTTATAACATGGTTTTATATAGGCTGCGAATTTAAATAACTGGTAAATTATTTATAAAATAATATACAAAATGTTATTAAAATTGAATCGAAAATAGCTATTCACCATTTTGTGTATTAAATTAAAATATATTCTATATTTGGTTAAAAATATTGAGAATAAATAGTTCAATATAATTAATATGTGTTAATTGAAGGCCATATTTAAATATATTTAAATATAATATGTATGCTAGACGTCGAGCCCGAATTTCTCACATTCAATATATAAACATTAAATATATTAATAAATATTTTAAATATATTTTTCATTTATTTATTTTGTTATTTATTTTGATATCCAACTCTATAAATCTGTGCTAATTCTTATCTTATCTTACAATTCTCTTTTATTACCTGCAACTTATTCCACAGACTAAACTTAAGGTCCCATAGACTACAAAAAAACTCAACCGCAACATTTTAAACAATTACGAAAGCGAGAAAAATCAGGCATTTTTCACAGACTTTGTTATGGCCACTCGCCGCCTTCCCTTCGCTTCCTCCCTTCTCTCCATTCGGCCAAAGCACCTGCTGGCCAAGTCCAAAGTCTGGCCAAAAAGTTGACAAGCCGTAGACAAGGCAAAGGCAAAAAAAATCTATAAAAAGACAAAAAACAAACGGCGCAAAAACAAAGCAAAGAAAAGCGCGCTGGCCAGCGAGAAAAATCTAAAGAAAAGCAGCCAAAAAAACAAAAGAAAATGGGCAGAAAAAAAAGCGAAAAAAAGCAGAGAAAAAAGAAAGAAAAAAGAAAGAAAAAAGAAAGAAAATCAATGTGCTACAAGTGTAAATATAACTTGACCACCGTCAAAGCGCCGGCGACTCTCAGCTCTCGACTCTCGTCGTTGTCTCCCACTGTGCCAATGGGCGGTTGTGTGGTGGGCGGGGCACAGTCGGGCCACCACAATGGCCGGTGACGTCCAGCCGAGCACCAGGCGCCCAGAAGTCAGCAGCAGCAGAAGCAGCAAACGCAGCCAGAGTCGACGCGCGAAACTTGCGAGAAAAAATGAGAGAAAAAAAAGAAAAGCGCGAGAGCGCGAGAATGAAAACGCTGAAAAAATTAAATATGATTAAAAGAAAATAAAAAAGCAGCGAAAAAGCAAGAAAAACGACACAAGGCAAGGAAAAAAGCGCGAGAAGCCAGCAAGGAAAATTTAAATAAACCGAAAAAAAAGGCAAGAAAGAAAAGTTTTCTCGGTGGCCAAGGAATACGCCGGGGAGCAAGTCAAGAGCAACAAGCGCAGAGGGTGGCTGGCAGGATGAGCAGGGGGGAATAGAGTGGGCAGAGGGGGGAGGACAGTAGCCAAGAGAGGTAAGAGTGGAGAGCGGGGAGAGGGGAAGCAGTAGGGCCTGCAGCCGAGCAAGATGATGCAACGCAGGCACGTAGAGGCCGCCAGACAGCACAGCAGTTGCCACTCGATAGGTAACTGGCAACGGACAGATAGAGGGAGAGAAGGATGATGAAATGGTGGGTGAAAGAGGGGAGAGAAAAGTTTTTGGGCCCTACAGTAACTGCTTTGCTGATCGCCCAAGTGGACATGCGACTTTTTATGCCTCTTGTTTCACGGCTGCCTCCCAGAACCGAAAGGTAACATAACAAATAACAACAACATCAGCAGCAGCATCTGTAACGGCGACAGCCATCAACGCCATTTTCATTTTGTAACTGTCGACAGGAGTCGCCGCCATTGGAGCCTCAAGAGCCTCGACAGCCGTGCCACAAACCAAAGGCTGGAAATGCAAAATGGAAAAATGACAAAAACAGGCAAAGTAGACACGGCCAAAGAGAGCAGAAAAAGAAGCAAACGGTGAATGTCCTGTCGAGGCCAGCAAAAGAGGCTAATTGTATAACGTGCAAATTGAATGGGTAGAAGATATAAATATATATTGGTATACCTCAAGAAAATACCGATAAATTATAGAGAAATCCATCAACTGCTAATAAAATTATTAAATTATCGGTGAAAGATTTACTAAAGAAATTTATTGAAAACTTGAATAAATATAAATTTCATATACTTTTAGATTTTTCTATATTTTAAGCTTAACTATATTCAATTTAAAACCTTACCTTTTAGTTAAAGTTATAAAATTCATTTATTCAATACAAATTTAATCAATATATAGCTAAAATATAGAAAAAATATTTAAGAATTTACTATGTACGATTAAATTAATTTTATATAAATTCAAGTTACTCTGCATGCTCTTGAAATCTATATAGGAAGTAATATAAATACTGATAACTTTACATATTTGGTTTTTTTTTTGTCAGTGGCTTTGAAGTTAAGAAAACTCTCACTTTTTCGAAAATAAGGCAAACTTAAGCCCCCTGTAAAAAGAAATTGCATTAATCGAGACGCTGCGGTGGCTGCCAGTTTCAGTGTCAGTTTCGGTTTCGGTTTTATTTTTTGTGCAAGATTGTCAAACGAAAGGAACTAGAATGTGTGGAGAAGGCAACTCATTAATGAAGATGGACAGACGCGTAGACAGACAATGGCATAATAAAACGAAATGTAACGACAACAAAGGAAAACTGCTGCCAGACAAAAGCGAAAAAATGTCTCAAGCGCAGGCTAATAAGAAGTAACACAGAGTGGAATGTCTTGAGCATAGGAAATTAATTGAAAGCAGCAAAGGCAAGCCCGAGACCCCAACAGGGGGCAGAACCTTTGGGGGTAGCGGACAGTCAAGCCAAAATGTCCACATGTCTCGCTGGCAATAGTCAAATGCCCTCGACTGTGGCTCTGCGAGTTATTCGCTTTTGCTTTTTGGCGTTGTTATTTAAAACAGAAGGCAAAAAACTCGCTGCTATTGTCTTTTGAGCTCAAATTTCAACTTAAGACAACAAGGAATAGGACGGGCATGACAGGCGAGGAAGGGGGTGGCCATGGCAACCTAGAGTTCCTTCGACCAGCTCCCGTTGTCCAGGGATAAGGCAGGATAGCAGAAGAAATCTATCTGGGCTCCAGCGCAAAGCTCCTGCGGCCAAGTGGCATAGAGAAACGAACCAAAAATGCTTTGGCAACAATATTAATGAATAAACCGAAGGCAGAAATGCGAGGGAAAAAGCCAAATGCCAGCTGCCTGCTTGACTTGACATTAGCCAACAAACGCATAAGGTCCTAACACATTCGAGCACCACACTGATTCATATAGATATATATATCTATATATATCTATATTTATTCTGTGTATATACCGAAGATATGCATGTACAACTGTAATGAAAAGCAGACAGAGAGTAATTGCAATTCCTTGTGCAAAGACAGCCCAAACGAATGGTTCAAAGCTGACTGGCGGAAATGGCTGGGAAAACAGAAGCAAAGACAGAAAAGTCGGTATAAAAAGTATGGTAAATCCAATCCATATGGATTAAACGGTATGCACAGTGAATGGTAAGACTATGAGAAGAGTTGCACTTTAATCAAAAGTATCGGAAAGATGTACATTTACCAAGAATAACTGAAAGATATTCATTAACCAAAGTTATCTGATAGGTACAGATAAACCAAAAACAATTGAAAATTTAAGTATATTAAGGATGACATTAATTGTAAATTCAAGGATACATATTTATTGACATAAAATATCTGATCTGATATCATCATTGCTGTACTAATTTGACTTTAAATCCTTAACCAATAATTCGATTTATATGAAATTTCTATATTTTCTATAATTCTTAAATCTTGTATTAATTAGATGTATGAAGTATGATTTCCATAAACTTATTATTTATACCATATTTATTTATATTGTGCTGAAAGTGAAACAACATTATTAATTAATAATTTCGATCATCTGAATAGGTTCAACGTACAATAAATTATATTAAATAAAAATTACTTTTTTAAAGTAAAGGGTCTGAAAATTGAAGCTTATTTTCATTTTATTTTGTAACTGCTGTAAACATACAAATAAATAAATAATTCTTTGGGAACATTTTACATTCACATAACTGCATTTATAAATTTTTTTACTTAACAAGTATTTAAATGTTTATTTTGATTCCTTTTACTTAATTTATTTGCAATATTTAACCCTCTATCTTAGTTTGAGACTCATTTCACAACCCAAGCTCACACCCAAACCTCGCAAGCCTCCACCACTCCCCCTTCATATCTCATCCGCAGCCTAATGGACTGTCGGCAAAACAAACTTCCTGTGCCGACCAAATAATGTGCGCTGTCCCAACCCAAGGAAACTCTAAGAACTCCCCCTGCTGCCCCTCCTTCGGAACCTCAACTCATTAGAATTCGACAACCGACGGCGTCGTCCACCCAGCACCGAAAAGTGAAAGTTCTGTTAAGTGCCCATACAGACCCTAAAAAATGCGCGTACGATCGATGCTGGAGTGCTGGGAAAACTCCCCCTAAGTTTCCCTTTAAGCTGCGCCTCTCGCCCACTCCCTCCCCTCCGTCCCTAAACCGAGGACCACAAGTGTTTACTGGGCAGCGAGGGGGCGGCAAGTGGCATTTGGGGCACGTACGCTGTGTGGGCGCATCTCCATTTCCTACACGTATTTTCCAACCATTTTCCGAGACTTTGTGCTGCGCATTCGCACACACACACACACACCCCTCTCTCTCTCTCTTTCTGCTCTGCTCTGCTCGTGGCTCGTCGTCTTCGTTTGTCATCATCTATCTCGTTTGCGCGTATGTGCAAAAGTTTTTCCACGAGCTGCTGTTGATTTTTCCTATGTTTTTTCTCTTTTTCTGCTGCCACCGCCGCTGCTGCTGCTTGTTTTTCCACCCACACGAAAAGTTTTGTCGCTGATGCCAGCAGACTTTTCCGAGCTTTATGTATGCTTACGTAAGTGTATGTGTGTGTGTGTTGTGTGTGTGTGTGTATGTCTGTGTGTGTGTCGTTATATACCCAGCGTGCCTCATATAAGAGTTATGCGCGCATTCATACGTTGCCAGCGTCGCCGCTCCCCCAATGAGGGAGCACCTTTTAAGCCCTTCCCAGCCCGGCTTTGGTACACTCCCAGTGCCTACATTGTTTGGCATATCATTGTCTATATACAAACATATATATATATATATATATGTATAGATGTACATAGATATACACACATTAACACACATATTCATGTAAGCACGCTTGGCAAAGGCGGCAACTGGGCGTATGCGCTATCTGCCTTCTAGAGCTTCCTTTAGCAGCAGCTACAGCGTGGATATAATTATTTCTGTGTGCTTATATGTTTATATATAACTCAGCTTAATATTTAATTGATTAAGTAAACAAATTGTTTTGGCTTTCATAGTATGAATTCATGCCTTGGAGAAAGGATTCATGGAGCATTGATTAATAATTTTATTGTTGTATAATAATTATAGTTAACCTTTTCCAATTCCTTTCACTGACTAAAATCGTGTCTATGCAGTGTTGGATTCTGAACTATTTCCACTATAAAAAGTTCTATTTCAACTACCTAATTCAAAGTAATTAGTGTATTGTATGTATATCTGTATATAAGTTTACCCATTTCATCATTTTTTAACGCTACTAACCAATACCTCTGGTTTCATTGGGATTTTTCTTAATCTATTTTAATTGAAATATTTTTAAATTATTATTTGAAAATTATTATTATAAATTCACCCTGAAGAGCTTAATTACTCTGGCTTACACTTTTGTAATATAGAATTTAATTCTTTAATACAATCAAATAAATAAAATATAAATTATGTTAAAAGTTTTTTGATTTCAATTTTATCTTATGCTATATTATACATCCCAAATGCAACATACACTTTTAATAGATTAATTTTTTTTTACAAAATTTCCATATGCTTACTATAATTATACGCTCTACCGTTATTGTTTTAAAGCTCACCTTTGATTCACCTACAAATGAGCTAGATTTTGGCTGGTTCCCACTGGACATTGGCATTAAAATAAAGCCGCTTTAGTGAGCACAACCGATCATTACTTATACAGTTAGACCACATGAATCCCTTAACTACACATCAAAAATAGAAGAAAAAAAACTAAAGCTCCCACAAATTTCCCGCTGCTTCGAATGTGAACACATTCAGCGATTACATACAAAAGAAAAACTTTTGAAGTTTTTCACACAATTCAATGCGTTTTTTTCACACGCTTAAATTATAATTTCAGTTATACTCTTTCTTTGTATGTGGACATAGGTACATCTAGTTAGATGTAGATAAAGACAGTTGCCTGATCACATGAGCATACACTATATATATATATGTATTTACTTTTGGAACTCCTAACTGTGGCTAGGCTACAAAACTGCTGTCGTAGCTAATTTAAATTTTTGTTTGTTTTGTTTTTTTTTTGTGACTCAAGGCGTTGGATTGCTTTAAGAAAGTTGACCAGGCCGTGACTTGTTTCATTGCCTCATTAACTTTCGCACGTAACTTGCCCCTGCCTCCTACGCTGCCCCTCTTCCTCCTCTCGGTTACCCTCCCTCGCAGAGTGTAAGATAAAAATCGATTCGCGCGGTCGTTGGCCAACTGGCTGACCGGTCGGATGGCGAGCAACTTTCCTAAGTTAACCTTTATTGTCCGAAAGTTGTTCTTATTATTACTCTCCTTCTTGCTATCGTGCTCTCTGCTTTTCTTGCACTTTTCTCTTTTCTTCATCAGCTTGTTCTGCTGTCCCAGACACACAAAAACAGCAGTACAAAAAGCATTTTTTTGGTTTTTTTTTTTTTCGAGTAAAATTTACATATTTTTAGCCGTCTTTAAGCGATGCTGGTCAGTCGACACGGCGTGTTTTCCTTGGCTTTTCTTTTGCTTTTCCGTTTTGGTCTATGCCTGGCTTTCGGCCCGCTTTAAGCGATGTTTATCTTTTGTCATAATATGCACTGGGAATCACCTTAGCTGATATTATCGCTGGCGCCTCAGGTGACGACTCGAGTTACGGCTCGGCATTTCGAGGGGGTTGCAATAAGAGGCCTACAAGCATGTACTATATCAGCTGTATATCTTCTTCTTATACTCTGTTCCATTTGCTTTCCGCTTCCTCCTAATGCCTGCTACTGTTATACGATTATTGTAATGTCCGTCGTTTCTTTTCGACTACTTTTATTACCAGTTTGCGATAAGCATTCTGCAGTCTGATATTTTTCAGTTTTTCAGCTGCACAGTTTGGACAATGGTCAATAATTGTTTTTCACTTCAGCTTCTCCGGTTCGCCTTGCTTAATTTCTTGTTCAAATAATTGAGATTTTACTGATATTATTTAGAAATATAATTTTCTCTTTTGTGAGCCTAAATCTATGATTTTCCGCTTCTAGCTAAAAGTAGATTTAGCATAGGTTTCAATATCAAATTGGCAAATTTTCTATTGCAAGCAGAAATTGGTGAATCTCTGTAAATAATTTATTAAAAATATATAAACTATATTTTTATAAATTATATATAAATTGAATATTTTTTGAATATTTGTATATAAATAAATTATATTTTAATTTATTATATCCGCCTAATCTTCTAAAAATTAGGTTACATTTAAAATATTAGTTTAACAAATTTCAAATTAATTAGCATTAGTATTAAATGATATTGTATTATTTGTATTTTGTACTGATACAATTTAACTTCAATTTGTTAGTTTGACTTAAGCTCCAACTAACTGCAAATTATGCTCTCAAAACCTACTCTCAGCTAATTTGAAACTTTTAATTGAGATTTGTACGCAATGAACGAATGGAAAATGCAATTAAAATTGCTTTAGAACTTTGATAACTTTCTGTTTTGACCAACTTATTAACAAGCTAATAAATCCCCTGAAATACCTACAGAATCTCAGCTTGAATTTAATATTATTTACAAGCAAAAAATAAATCTGTTATATTACTTTTGGCCACAAACTAAATTCTGTTTAATATTTGAATGCTAATAACTGTGTTTAGGTTCGTTTTATCTAAAATGTTAAACTCAAATGCCAAGCTGCCAATTTTTGTAATTTTATAAGTTTTATTTAGCTTATGGCCAAGGCGTTTGCTTTTGTTCGAGTTCATTTTATGCCAAGGCTACAGCGAGGGGCGCCACACCCAAAAGCCACAGCCCCACCACACATGTGAGCCGCACCACACAAAAAGCCACTCAAGTCCCAGGCTCTCAACACGTGCTAGCCCCAAAACAATGGACACACTGCGATTGAAGAGATGCAGCTGTGGGGGGAGGAGTGCAGGAGAGGGGGAGAGGGGACGGAGCTATCATTGAGTTGTTCAGACAATCGATGACTCTGTTAGCCAGCAATAACAACAGGCCCAAAGAAGATCTATGCAAATCTGTAGAAAATATGGGAGTTATTTGGTGGTGGACGGACAAATACCCTGCAATTAGAAAAGCCTTTAAATCTGAATGCTCCTCAACAGAAAGCTTTGATTTAGGAATATCCATCCATATATTATATTTGCATATCTTACTATAATATAATTATTATTATTAACCCTGTTTATAACCAATTCATGGGTACAGGGTATAAAGATAAATATTTAATATATAAGGCAAAGTTTGATAACTTTAGATTAATTTATAGATAGAACTACAACTCATCTCTAGAAGTTTCTTCAGTTAAGAATAATTAATACAACTACTTAATATATTCTGCGATCTCTAACGGAATAAATCAAACATTGTTTTTCATGGATTAGCAAAATTCCCATTATTTTTCAATTAACACTATTATTTATGCTTATTTATATACATAAATTTGTATATATTTTGTTGAAATATTAAACATACTATGGAATAAGTTATTAATAATAGTAACAAGAATTAAAATAAATAATTAAAGTTCTCCAAAAATAAAAGCAACTAACTAATTTGTTAGCATACCCTTTGAATTAAAATTTAACAGAGTATGCAAACGCATGCAAAATTAAAATAAATAAAAATAAAAATTGAAAAAATCAAATATATAATTTGTTATTTATAGACCGCCTAAATGGTTTTATTGTTTGCAATCATTGCAATGTTATTGATTCTCATGTTGTGCAGCTGCAGCCACATCATCAACATCATCATTATCATCTTGCAATGCTATCGCAGCTTGCCACAGGCGTCAGATTCTATTAGAGGCAAGCGGCAGAGCCATGTGGCTACCGAGGCGCCACAAAATGCAAAAAAGAACCACGAAAAGTGGCGCCGACTCAGGGGGATTGTTTCCATTGTATTTTTTTGCTATTTTTTGCATTTGAATTCTTCGTATGGGAGGCCTTTTGTTGACCCAGAATTGTGCAGTTGCCCCAGGGATATATGCTTGCAACATGAGATTGTCCTGCAAGTGCAGTTGCATTGCATCATGATCAGGCATCATTGAGGCTGATGATCATCGAGCAAATTGCATTTAACCAACATTTATAGCGATGCCACGTAGATTGGTGGCATTGTCTAGACTTGTGACTGAGCCGGGTCTAAATATGGGATAATCCCAGGCGCCAGGATTAGCCGAGCAGGCCAGACTCGAGGCAGACGCAGACGAAGACGGAGACAAAGGCGAAATCAAATAAACATTAGCCCAAATATCCTTTGCCAGCTAAAAGTTAAGATTAAAATCGAGAAACAGAAGAAAAGAGAGGGTAAGAGAGGAAGAGAGATAGAGAGGAAGAGAGAGCGCCTGCTGCTATTAGCGACCACAAGACAGGATCGCCTAATCCCCCTGCATGGCCTCAAATTAGGTCAGCCTCTCTCTGCTTCTTTCCCTCTCTCTTCTTTTCCTCTTCCCGCTGTCTGCGTGGGAGTGGCAACGCCAGGCAAGTGTTACTCCTACTTCTGCTGCCTTTTCTGCTGCCTTTTTGGCCTGTTGCTACTGTTTCGGAAGCGCCGGATAATCATCAAAATTAGTCGAGATCTGTGATTAAGTATCGCTTCGTGTCTGGCACTCGTGATTGACTGACTGTCCGGCTGCCTTGTTAGCCCTGTTGTTAGCCCTCTTGTTGTTGTTGTTGTTGTTGTTGCTGTTTCTGCCGATTACCGAATCTGAAATCTCAAATCTCGCATAGGCATCGACGGCTGGCGTGCGGCTTTTAATGAGGCGTAGAACAGCAGCCAGCGATCAGGCACAGTCTCAGAGCAGTCCAAAACAAATCAGCCCATTAAAGAGCTGCAAATTAACAATGTCTACTGTTTTATATGCAAATGACTTTTCCAAAATATAGACTTTAAATTCAAGCATTTTCCAGCACTTTAAATAACCCACAAAGCGCATATACATCCTCATAAAGTTTCGTGTATCTCTGCTCAATTTATGCACGCCTTCTGCCACAGAAGTATCTGTATCTGTATCTATAGCTGAAGTATCTGCAGCTGTATCGTATTGCAACTGCGGGGCAAGCTGGCTACTGTTTTCCCAGCGCTTTTCCTGCCACTTTCCACTGCATCTGGCAACGCCATGACTACAAATTTGTGCACAAGTGGCGACTGTTGAATGCGGGCATTTCGGCGATTGCCAAACCCACTATCAACATGCTGTCATATCCTTTTGCCAATATCCTTGAGGCAGATACACACACACACACACACTCACACACACACACACAGCTTGACAGGGAGACTGTCGCTTTGGCTTTTATTGCTTCATTTTGTTTGCTTGTTTTCAGTTTTTTTTTTGGGTTTTTTTTTTGGCGATTTGTTTTGATTTGTGCAGTTTGATAACCTTTTTCTATGCAGACTTTTTTCCATTGGTTTCATTTCATTTGCTGCTGCTGCTGCTGCTGCTGCTGCTGTTGGTAGTCTCTGTTTCTGTTGTTGCTTTTGTTTTGTTATTATTGTAGTAATTGTTGCCAATTCCCTGCGGCCGTACAACAACAACAACAACAAGTTGGCTGGGTTTGTATCCATGCCTATGCCTTGGTCGCATTGTTCAACTTTGATTTCAACAGCAGCCACACGTCTCCTTGTCTGTCCCCGCTGTCCCTATGCCACTCCCTGCCCCTCTCCCCCTCCTCCCCTCGCCCTCTTTTCCTTTGTCTGTCAAACTTATATTCGACCTTATTTTGTTGCACTTGGACTTCGACATTTGCTGAACCTGCTGGAAAATGAAATTTTCCTGCAGTCGCTGAGTTTTTTGGCTAATAATAGTTTTAAATCTTTTAAAATGTAGTGTTATAATTTATTTAATAATTTTAAGATATGTAGATTATACGCAAAATAAAAATAAATATTTTGGCAGTAAAAAAAATCAATAACAATTTTATCAAAATAATCTTTTTTTCTTTGGTTGGATTTAATTTTTTATTGTTTTCCCGATGATCTTTAACTTTTAATTTAATGTCATTCTTAAATTTAATATTATACTCAATCTTAATATGTATTTCCAAATTATTTTTCAACTGGTCAAAGTTGTCACTAACAACTTCTTAAAAATATTAGAAAATTTTGACAGAGAACGTCTTGTCGTTAATTTAATAACCCGCTATGAAATTATATATATATATTCTTCAATTGCCATTGCCAAATTTTAAAATAGTTTTATAGTGCTGATAGTACGAAAAGTGTGCTTTAAGCCCTGACAGAACTCATAACCTTAACTGGGCTTCAACAAAAGTGAAAACAGTCGATGCAATCTGTTGATTATTGCCAGGGAGACAACTGCGCCGGATTGCGTGCTGTGCATATTTTAAGACCACCATGCCAAGTGCAATGCCACCCACCTGCCTACCTGCCACATGCCACTTGCCACAAGCCACTTGCCACTTGGCAATTGACACAGGTGGAGCCATCAGAAGCCGGCGACTTCTTAAATCTAATTGAACTTACCTTCAAAGTTAAAGTTGCATGGTGTGCGGTGGGCGTTGGCGGGGCATGGCGCCTGCTCAATTAAAATTCAATTAAGAAATATTTAAAAATTAATTAAATTTATTTATGCAGCATGTGAGAATTTATGCTAATTTTAAGCAGCATATTTAATTATAATTTTGTTTCTTTTTTGTGTAGTTATTCATATTATTTGTAAGTTAGACACACAGGTTTATTTTCTGTTTAATTACATTAAAAAATAATTGTGATTTGCATTCGAATTGAATTGAATTCAACTGATTAATGTAATAAACAAATTTACCACATTTGCATAATCGCGTGAGTTTTTTACAGATTTATTTTCGAGTGCACTTTGCTTTGTTTGCATACACTTTTTTACGAGCTGCTAAAAGCTGCAGCTTGAACTTGGAATTTTTCTAGATTTATTATATTAAATGATTTATATATTTATTTACATATTTTATGTGATTTCGAATAACCGTTTTGCATAATTATCCGACGGCTCGCTGCGCATTTACCTTACGATATTTACGATACAGTTACGATCTGCGCTTTACGATCTACGATCTACGATCTATGATCGTTGCCAGTTATCCAGTTAGCCAGATATGTATTTTTGGCTTTTTGGCTATTGCGACTGCGCGTCTGCTTCGCTTCGCGTATGCCCAGCAACTGAATTCCGACTCAATGAAGTTCGTCCAGCTCAAGCCGAGCTTGAAGAGATCGTTTTGAGCGCTTTTGAAGCTCTCTGGTTGGTGGTTCGGCGTTTAAGCTGGTTTTCTCTGCTTCTTGTTTTGGCCACATGTGAGTGTGCGTTCACTCTTTCTCTCAGTCTCCGCTTCTCTTTGCTCTCTGCTCTCAGCTCTCTGCTCTCTGCGCTACGTTGACTAATTGGATTTTCGCTCCTCCAGTTGGGACGCTTGAGCAATTAGTATACGTTCTAATTGGTCAGAAATTATTATAACCGACATTTGCTGTCACTGATCGCTTTAAACTGGTTTCGCCGTCTAGCGGTTCTTTCAGGCCGTCTGATTGGATCTACGACAGCGGTTATTAACGGGTTTTTTCGCATAGCAGCTGATTGGACAAACTGCAAAATCAACCTGGCTTTTTCTGTGCATGGTTCTAGGCTAATTACCTGGCCTAATGATGCGCAAAAGCTGCGGTATTTTTGTTGACTTTATTAGCAAGGTTGGCATTATAGTTCAAGTACTTGAACCCAAGCTATGCACAGATTGAATTAAGCAAAGTCAGCTCGGCTGCTAATAAGAACAATTGAATTAGCCTGGTTTGTGTGTGATCTTGTTAGAACAAGGTTACGCTTGGCTTAAGCTCATCTGAATTGGCAGTAGGTGGAATGGCTAATTCTGTGAATATATGCATACGATTTGAAGCTGTTTATGCAGGGCAAAGCTTTAATTAAAAACAAAAACTAAATTTGTTAAATCAATTTTTTTTGCTAATAAATACAAATATAGTTTAGTTAAAAATAATGTAATTTAAATATAATATTATGAATATATTAACTATAAAATATAAACAAAGCACAATATATTGCATTGTTTAATGTACTCATTAATGTGAAACTCTCGCTGGCCGAACTCTTGATGCCTAGCTCTGACTGCCTAGATCTCGCTGAACAAACTCTCGCTAGTTGACCACTCGCTGGCCGAATTCTTGTTGGCCGAACTCTTTCTGGCTGAATTCTTTTATTACTTAGCTTTGATTACTTAGCCCTTGCTGCCTAGTCCTAGCTGCCTAGCCCTAGCTGCCTAACCCCTGTTGCCGACCTCTCGTTGGCCGAACTCTCATTGGCCAAACTCTCGTTGGCCGAACTCTTGATACATAGCTCTGGCTGCCTAGCTCTCGCTTGCCCAACTCTCGCTGGCAGACTTCTCTATTTAATTAAGCTCAGCTGACTTTTATATTTTGTTGAAAGTTTTCTTTTTAAATGTTTGAATATACATATATACAAAAATATTTTTTTGAAATTCAAAGAATGAATGTTTTTTGAATTTTAAAATACTATATTAAATTTAGAAGAAATCTATGAAATATTTTTATTATATTCGCTGCCAAATGCTATCAGCCTGCCTCAATAAATGCCATCGCAGTGAAGTACAATAAGAGGGCGCATTAAGAGAACAATTTCAGCTAAACACAACAGCAGAGAACAGCAGCAGCAGCAGCAGTAACACTGCAACAGTGCAACAGTTGCAGTTGCAGTTGCTTCCGCAGCAGCAACACGCGGGGTATTTAAGTACAAGCAACAACAACAGCAAGCCAGGCAGGCAAATAAATCGTGATCACATGGTCAAGAGGGTCTCAGCCCAAGCAGCACAATGTGGGAGGCGGGGGAGGGTGGGGCAGGGGCAGGGGGAGTAGGTGTAGGTGGAGTTGCAGCAGCGACTAAACGCTCGAGCTGCTTTTCTTAACTCCTGCGGCAATAAATGTTGCGCTTGTCGAGGCTGATAAAGCCACACAAAGCGAGTGATCTACTAACAGGCACGCCAAACAACAACAACTGCAACAACTGCAACAACTGCAACAACTGCAACAACAACAACAACGAGATCATGTTTGTGTTTGTCGTGTCATACGAAAAGAAAAATAGTCGACTAAGAGGGCCGCCTCGCCTAGGCAACAGGCAACATTCAGCAGACACAGGCGCAGCACAGTGGTATAGTATAGATATCGCTGTAAAATTGTTACCAAAAATCTGCACAAATATTTTAAAAATTGGCCACATCGGCCAACTATATCGTTTAGCTTCAACAGAAATAATTTAAATTTAGAGAAAATTTAACATGCATATATTTTTAACGAAAATAAAAACCAGTAATCCCGGAGGAGATCAGTCGAACGGAACACTACAGTTGGACATAATCGACAGACAGAGTCTCCTGTACTTTGTATTTCAACAACAAATTGTCTGTTGCATATCTTCACTGTTTCTTATCAGATCGTTATCGGCTAGGAGATGAGATCCAAAATCTAAAACTTTGATTAGCATAGGTGAATCTACATACCTGAAATGTTGTTGCTAGCTCTTATAGTTTGTGGGATCTAGGTGTTATGTAAGAACAATAGCAGACAAACGGACAGAAGGACAGACGGACATGGCTATATCAACTCAACTTGGTGTCCTAATCAAAAATGTAAATTCTTTGTGTGTCTACTATGCGTCTTTTTGGGAGTTACAAACATTACCTATTGCCTCTAACTAAAAAGATCATCTTTTACTATTTTGAAGGGTCCAAATATAAACAACAGTCGGGTGCAACCGACAGCACGAAACCCTGTAGTTTGATTTTTGTATACAATATATGCCCTATTGATCAACATGATTTAATTTGTTATATTTCGATTTGGGTTTTTTATCTCGTGTCGTATGGGAGGGACCACTGTGCGCACTACTAGACAACTGCAACTAGCGGCAAACCGATCGCATACACAACAACAACACCAACAGCAGCAGCAGCAGCAACAGCAAAGGCTCATCCTTGTGGCAACGTGGTGGGGCATTCAAATTTGGCGCTTGAATTTGTTGCAAGTTCAGAGTTGAAGCTGCAACTGCTGGCAGCGACGGGGCGTCGCGACGTCAGCAACAATGCATGTTTCGGCTCTGTTGTCGAAATCGAAATCAAGATCAGAGCCCAAAACTCAGATCCGAAACAGATCGAAATCGGCCACATCATCGGCCACGCTGCACGCTTACAAATGTGGTAAGTGCAACGCGTGCAACTCTTGCAACAAGCTCAGCTCAACTCGCATCATACCATGTGATCGCCTCGAATCGTGACGCACAATAATGCAACAGGTTTAGCATACTGCTTACCACATGCAACATGCTGCTTGCAATAAGCTGCTTGCCACAGTGCATACGAATTTGTTTCTAATTGTTGAACAAATATACTTTTTACTTGTGCCACAACATGTGGCAAGTTAGTTTTATCTCATATTAACATAAATTGTGAGTACAATTTTAAAAATTAAATATAGATAAAGATTTGAATATAGGAGCAGAGGGGAAGATGTAGCTGCGGCTATTGATTACAACATACTTTACTTGTAATGCAGATGGTGGCATCTTGAAAGAGAGAAATGGCGAGAGGTCGGCCAACGAGAGAATAAATATAATATTAAAAGTGCATTGTAAATTATACTTTATGCACTTAAAAAATTAATTAAAATACATCAACCTTGAAATATATTTAAGAGATTATAAACATTGTATATAAACAATTTCAATAACAAAATAAAGTTAAAAATAAAATTTTTACACTAAATAACTGATCCCATTATTTATAACTATTAATTCTTATTGCGTTATGACTCAATAAATATTAATGAATAAATAATTACATATAATTCCCATTTAATGGAGGAGAATCCTAGTGAAATCTTATTGACTCTATGAAGCTTCAATTTAATTTGTAGCATTTTAGCGTGAAACTCGTTATAAAAGAAAGCTGCGCATGCCTTTCTTAGCTCTAATTATATCAGGCTGGCACACATTCCTCGCAATTTGAACAAATTTAAGCAAATCGGCAAAGACAAAGCGTGAACTTTTGGCTGTGGCCGAAAGAGTTGCCTCAACTCTGGCGGCATGTTGCACGCGTGATTAGCGGTTTTCCGGGCAAACAGCAAACAGCTTACATCAAACATATGCGCTGATCAGAGAGCACAAACAGATCAAGCGGATCAGCCAGAGAGATCAAGATCCAGATCCAGATCCAGAGGCAACTCAACAACAGGCAACAGACCTCGAGCAAACAACAACAGACGTGCACGATGACCCCCCACTTCCCTTGACCCGCACACCTACTCCCCCTCAAAAAGAGCTTCAAATGTATCTAAGTATCTCTGTATCTTTGTATCTGTTGGCTGCTGCTGCTGAGGTTTTTGGGATTTCTTTAGCGGGGCACACAGCATGCGAGCGCTTTCAAATTGTTTCAAGTGTGAAGATCAATTTCATGGCGCATTACCGGCAAACACGCCCCCTTTGCTGCACGCCCCAGCCCCTCGCAGCGGCCCTGACTTCGACTCAAGACCCCAAGACGAGCAGAGTCTCTGGTCTATTTGCATGAAATTTGAATACAATTGACGAATTGTAGTTCAGTTATTTGTCCGTTTGTCCGTCCGATCTTATAATGTTTCTATTATAATATGCACCTTTTTTTTTTTTTTCTTTTTTTGTTTTTTGTTTTTTGTTGATTGTGTGAGAAACTTTCTGTGTGTGAACTTAGCGTGAAAATGAAACGATTGTTGATTATCGCTGAGTCTTGTTATTGTTGTTGCTACAGCCGATCTTCTTCGGCTGGGTATCAGATATATATGGCGTGCCTTGTATTGATCCATCAATTTGCGCATCGGCTGAACTTTTGAAAGTAATTAGTGCTCGAATGCGAAATGTCAACAGAAAGTTCAACGTTTTCGTTTTCGGCGTGGAAATCAGATATGGCAGCTGTAGGGATTATGAGTTACAAATCTATTGGCGATAATTTAATGTTACGACACTTCCAATGCCTGACCCCACACTGAATGCCCTGCACTAATCAGATTGACCCACTAAACTAGTTGGCCATCTCCTAGACAGAAACGTAGACAGAGACAGAGATAGAGACAGAGACAGAGACAGCGAGCTAGAGCTCCATGCAACCCGTCAACATTATTATTTTGGCTTGTTAACTTGTCTGCACGAAATGACATTTTACAGCTAAATTTACCAGAGAGCCAGAGACACAGATTTCTCAAGACAACAACAACAACAACAGCCGAAGTAGGAGCAAAGAAAAGCAAAAATAAAGCCCAAAACCGAATCGAGAGCTTGGCCTAACGATGTCGAAGATGTCCAACTGTTACATCGGTTTCGCAAGCTGTCCCAAACCCTAAACCCCAAACCCAATTCCAATCGCAAGTCCCGCTTCTGTCCACACTCCTTTATTCGGTTCTCTCTCCTGCAATTTGGCCCCTCTTTGTTTAAACCCCTTGTCCACCGGCTAAGTAAATGTTTGAGCTCCACTAACTGGCCGACATCGAATGGCTCAGCAAATAAATCATAGTCATCAAACACCGTGTTCCCTTTCGTTTCGGTTACGTATTATTGCCAGATACTTCCACTTGATAGATATGCACCACGATCAATGCCCCGTTTTCCAATATGCCAAACAAATCAGAGGCTCATTAGTAAATTAGCACTACCAAAATGGAGCAATGGCGCAGACTAACTTCAGTTAAACATGGCAGATTATGAAGCCTCTCACATATCAATATTGAGGGGTCTAACGCTTCAGGGAAGTTGTATACTTTGAAAATTTTGACAAGATTTGGATTTGATTTCTGAATTAAGACTATTTGAATTTGAATTAATGTTATTACTAAATTCTTAAATATTTTCATAAGTATTAAATTTTATTTTATTATTTTCATAAGTATTAAATTTTATTTTAATGCTTAGGTTACAAATAAATCAATAATAATAATTATTTATCATATTTGTGTACAATCAATTAATTAATTTTTAAAGAATATATATAGTATAGGTAAGTCGATCAATGAGTGTTTAAATCAGGTGTTGCTGTTGTTTTAATAATATTGTTTCAACAAGATTTGGAGAAGTATATATTTTATTAGATTAGGCACATTATTTTTTGTTGATTATTATTTTTGTGCATTATTGTTTTATTACTATTAAGTAATATTATTTCTACAAATAACCGTTTATTTTTTTATTATTTAATAAATAAGAAATATAGTTGTTCATTTGAATGTAGAATATTTATATATATTATTACTATTTTACATTAATTCCACACTTTCGTCTATGTCCAATTTTTGCAGCGCCCCAATGAATGGCACACGAATATTTTAAGCCGACGCAAAAATATCGCCAAAGTCATAAATTAAATATTTGGCCAGGCACAAAGCACAAAAAAGGGTGAAGGCAACAAATTGCTGTATTCGATAGGAAAACACCTCGAAGTACCAAGTGCCAGCTCGAATACTCATAGTTTATGCCTGGAAGTCACTAAAAATATTGGCGAGGAATTCAAAACGACAGAGGTAAGTTGGCAACTTTGATGAATCAGCTGATGCCCTGTAATGGTATAAAAATAATTTTAATAATGAATTCAGTTCTTGATGGACTTGGGTAGGATTGGAGAATATCAAGTCTTTATTGTACTACAATATATAAATATATTATTAAAATTTACTATATAATTATTTGAATTTATTATAAAATCGTTTCTCAAATTAGCGTTAACAGCTAAGCAATACCTAAGCTGGCAATTACAGGGTATATAAAACAATTGTGGCTGGGATTTTTGACTCTGTGACTCCGAAGTTACCTATATTTTGTTGCTAAATGATCAATCGTCGCGATCGACGGCACGTTCATGATTGTTGTTTTTGTTGTTGTTGTTAGTATTATTGTTTAATGTTGCAGCAGTTGTTGTTTGAAAGAGATATTATTCACTTGGTGTGATATGGGGCCATTATGTAAGTGGAGCTGAGAAAAACACGAACTATTCGAGGCATATTAAGTGAGTTTTAGTTGAAAGGAAAACCGAAAATGCAGCAAGTGTCTAGTTGGAAAAGCTGATGTGTTTGCCTTTAGATTGATTGCCATTGGTTGCACAATGCGTAGAATATTATTAATTGATTCATTAATTTAATAAAGTGCCACAAATGGTAAACAATTAGCTACTTGATAACGAGTCATCCATAAACTGAAAACTGAAAACTAAAGAGTTGCCAACTTTTGCGAGGCATTTTAATCATTTAATTGAATTTTGACAGACAATCAAAAAGGGAGAAACTCCAGCAAAAACTTTGAAAAGTGCAGAAAACAACACCTACCAACGCTTGAGAAGGAGGTGAGCAGGAGAGAGGAGGGAAGTTGGTTTTTCACTTTCAGTTTTCCGGCAGCGCCAGAGAATAATGTAAGAAATTAATTTGCCCAAATGCCAAACTGATTGATTCGCGTCGCACAAACTAAACGGGAGACGGAAATGTACAAAGGGGTGTATGAAATTATCAATTAGGCCTCAGCGCATTCGAGTCTCATTGATTCGAATGAAAAATCACTGTGAATCACTCAACGACTCAAAATGGGCAAAGATAATCGGCGAAGGGCTACAAGTTAATGGGGATTTCTTGGGGGTTTGGGGGTTAAAAGCTTGGGCGGCGCAGGTGTAATGACCACCATCAAAATGACTTTGAATAAATTTGGGCAGCGAAAAAGGGTTTGCCAATACAAGTACCATAATGAGCTTTTTTCCGCTGCTTCCTTCGGGCTTTTCATTAAAACATTTCGTGGAAAAAGCAAAGCAGATTTACTGCTAAGCATCTTAGGCACTAGACGCAAATATTTACTTGTGTTTTCTTGGCTATGTAAATGAAGTAGCAAAACTCAATTCGCTGAAACATAAACAAATATTTTCCAAAATTTATAGAAAAAGATAAAGAATGCAACTTCGGTTTAAAGTCGAATATTATCTTAAAGCTTGCTTCTTAGGTGAACTCCCTATTGCTGCAGCTTAAATCAATAAATTATGCGAGAAAAACTATGTGGGAGGGGCAGGGGCGAGCGACGAGACGTTGTCTAAAAAGATCACAGGTTTTTAACCCTTTCACTATATGCCCATATCCCTCTCCCTCCACACTCCGCTCTCAGTACATAAGAACCAAGAAAACAAACCAAAAAAAAACTCAGTCTGAAAAAAGCACTCGAAATATTACTCATACGCTCTCGCGCGCTCCCACGGCTGCGCTGTCTCTCTCACCAATACCAGCGCACGCTGAGCGTTTTTCCGCACAGACAGAGCGTCGTCAGTTGGATGGGCTTTCCAGTCAATTAACACACATGCACTGGAAGCAGCTACCGCCTGGAAGTGCTCGGCTCTCCTCGCAGTCGGAGACGGATTCGAACTCTTCCCGTTTCCGTCGGCTGGCATATTTTTTGGTCTCAGAAACTTTGCTTCCTTTTTATTACAAACTGCACAGATTTTCCTATTTCTTCTTTCTTTTCCCTTATTTGCTGCGCATTAAGTCGCATTTTTAATTTATTTTCATTTTGGCTGGAGTCGTGTAGGGGATTCACCTTTTGTTTTCCTTTTTTCCGTTTTCTTTTCACTTCGGGTTGGCAACGTCAAACATTTCCGTTTTGTATTTGCTAAATTTGTTTTGCCGGCTAAGTAAGTAGCATTTGCTATGCTGATTTTCGCCGGATTTGTTGAGATTTTGCCGTACACACGGCAAATATATGTTGTTATGGCAGCTACAAATGCATTAAGAATAATTTGATTAAATTTAAACTCTTCGTATTATTAGCATTGCAATATTCTGAAATATTTTTGAAATTAATATACCATTAATTTAATTATTGCAGACGTAAATGCCGAATTTGATGTATGATGTTTGCATTTAGTCTTAGGAATCTTTATGTTAATTTGAGTATGGTAAAACTACTTTTAAGGAATTTGTTTAGAATTTTTTATATATCCTTGGGTACATAACAGTTAAGTTTTTTAAGATTTAATTTAAAATATGATGTCATAAAATGATTTATTTATTTACCAAATAATAGATATACATGTAAAGTGTCTGAAAACTAATGGGGTTAAGTTAAGTTTGATAAAGATTAATTTAAAATATGATGTCATAAAACGATTTATTTATCAACCATATCCTAAATATTAGGTTGTTTGGGAATGACATACCGGTTTTTACATTCAAATTTCACGCTTCGCTTGTGAAGTCAAATATAATGGTATCTGGCAATGCTGTATATCATTTGAAAGGTATTGGCAACACCTTTAAAATGACATATAGTTTGTTTACATGAGCTTCCACGTTAAAAAATTACAATTGATTGAAATAGAGTTCACAAACACAGAAATTCGGGCAATTTTTAAATTTTATTTCGCACAAGGAAAAACTGCTGCGGAATCTCGCAGACAGATTATTGCTGTCTTAGGAGATAACAAACTTTCGATAAAAAATGCCGAACAGTGGTTTAGGCAATTCCGAAGTGGCAATTTTGATACCGAACCACCCAAGCCTTCCGGACGACCAGTGACCGTTGATACGGATAAAATCATGGAAATAGTGGATTGAGATCGTCATGTGACTATTAGAACCATCGCAGAAGAGCTGCAACTAAGCACGGAAACCGTCCATAGGCATTTAAAGTCCAGAAATTTAAAAAATCTTTGTTGCACTGTAATAAACTCGACTCATTTCTGGATCGGTTAGTCACTGGTGATGAAAAATAGATCACATATGACAACATAAAGCGTAAAAGATCCTGGTCGAAGCACGGTGAGTCGTCTCAAACGGTGGCAAAGCCAGGACTGACGGCTCGGAAGGTGTTGCTGAGTGTATGGTGGGATATCAAAGGAATTATCCATTATGAAGTGATGCCCTATGGCCAAACCATCAATTCTGACCTCTACTGTGAACAACTAAGCACGGAAACCGTCCATAGGCATTTAATGTCGAGAAATTTAACAATAAAGCTCGAAAAAAAAACAAAAAAAAAACAAAAAACCCCATACATCTTTGGTGACGCGTAACAAGCTACGGGAGCTTGGTTGGGAAGTGTTAATGCATCCACCTTATAGTCCGGACATTTCCCCAAGCGATTACCATCTGTTTTTGGCCATGCAAAATTTTCTCGATGGACAAAAATTGAGTTCAAGGGAGGATTGTGTAAATCGAATCGCCGAGTTTTTTGCCAGTAGGGACAAGGACTTCTTTAGGAGAGG